>VZRO01005359.1:51029-258308 GCA_013397915.1 Daphoenositta chrysoptera | reverse complement strand
AAAAAAAAAAAAAAAAACCAAGGGAAACAATAGCATGGAGTTTTCTTGACCAGGCTCCTTGTGGGTAATACTCACTCCTTTGAAAGGTCAGCACAAGACCTCCACCTTAGAAAGTCTTATTTTTGAAGAAGTGATTGATATAAAAGTACTTTATATCTTTAAAGCAACCTATTAAACCAGCAGTAATAATCATATAAATCAATAGACTTGTACATCACTGATGTATGACAGCATGAGGGACACAGTTAAAATTGTATATTCAGCTTTGGCATTGACATTTGTGAATTCTTTAGAGTAACTTACTACTTCCATATCTTTAGCTTTAGAAAAAAAAAGCTTTACTGAAGGCCTAGCTGTACAACATTTATGTACTGTTAAGCTTGCTTTGATTTAAGTTATTTATAGGTATTTATATAATTAGCACTGGGAAATAACTATCTTAACAGACAAAAACATTTCAAAGAATAAATAAGTAAATTATTAGATATTAACATCAACCTCTCTATCTCTAGTCAGGTAACACAAACCAGATACATATTCTGAATTAATAGAATTGTAATTGCAAATTTATTTTGAGACATACCATACACTCAGTAATAGTGCTAATTCATCTTGCCAGTTTTTACACTTCTGCCACTATAAAATTCTGTTCATTTTTGGTTTTTATCAAATCTTAAAATACAGATTTCACTGTCTCAAAGTACATTGGAAGTAAATTAAGGCATTAAGTATTGCTGAATGAACATGATTTTTAGAACTTACTGCTAAATTCCGTTACACATCCAAAAGTTTGATCCGTTCTTTCCGGGAGGATGAAATTGGCCATTATTTCCTCTGGAGCAAGGCATTGCCATTACATAACACACTCTCCTCTGTTTAGTTTTTGTTTTCACCATTTTAGACTTTTTCCCCCCTGTTATTTAATCTTTTGTGTTACCTCATTCAATTATAAGAGATAATTGATTTTAATAAGTGCTAATTGTTCTGCAAAAATTCTTAATATGCATACATATCCTTATATCCACACACGGAGGCATTCATGCTACAGAATTTAATATCAGTTCCAAGGAAATTAGTTTGAGCTGCTTAACTGAAATAGCAATGTATGAAAATCCTGAGGGCTTCTGCTTACAAATATAGCAGGGAAAAGAACACGTATAAGTCAGGATCACCAACACTCAGGTGGTGGGTGCCTTTAAGTTTTAGGACCATAATTAGATCTATCTGGTGGGTAAAATACCAGGGCAGGAGAATAGATGGTCAGAGGGAGGACTGAAAGAGGGAGCAGTGGGTGCTCCAGGTTTGTCCTCCCAAGGGAGATGCTTTCAAAATGGGAGGTGCCTCTGGCGAGACTGACTCCCAGGGAAGGGTTTGTCCTTGGTGCACCAGAGCAAGCCCTGGGACACCTGGGGCCGGGGTGGCCAGGGCTGGGGCACTCCTGCCTGGCACTTGTTGTGGGGTCCAGCAGCCACTGCTTTCTGGTGGGTAATTTGGCTCCATGCTGGCTATCTGGGGAGAGATTATCGTGGGATTTTTTTTTTTTTGCCATGCTTTCTTTCCTTTTCTTTTACGTTTTCTGCAAGAGCAGGTTTCATGAGTCACGTTAAAAATATTTTAATACCAGGGCACTATTGATTGACCATGAAGAAACCTCCTTGTGATAGTCAGTATACTCCAAGTAATAATGTAAGTGAATAATGTTTTACAGTCACTTTGCATCAGTCTCTTCTTCCAGGTCCAATCCATCTGTATCCAGTTAGAAAAGACTCCTCCAAGGCAAGTTATTCATGGGTTCTTCCCAATTCCCCTCTTTAGATCCTGTAAACAAATCCAATCACTGGCTGTTTAACATTTTTATTACATAAATTCTAACATGCAGCAGAACATTACTGGGTACTGCTAATAATGGTGTGCATTTCAGATGTATTCTCTTTTTGTCACAAAACCCCTTAAACCATATTCAAATAACTGTGTATAAGATATAATTGGAAAGAAACATCACATTCAACGACCAAAAGAAATATCTCTGTAGTGCTTTTTGTTGTTTCTGTTTTCATCTAAAGTAACCACCAGACATTTCAGTTCCTTCAAGGAAAAACAACCCATGTCTCCTGTGATAACCCAAATGTACAGACATGCTGATAAATAAGATACATTTACAGTTCTTTTATTACTGTATTCTATGACAAGATCAAATAAACAGTATTTTGTGGAATATTACAACTTACAACAAAGCTAAGCTACTGTCCAAAGATGCTGAAAAATTCCAGTATAAATACACTTTATTTTCAGCTGGCTCATGGATGATTAGGGGATCCCAACACTTTGACAATTTTCATATAATACTATGAAGAATTTCGTGGTTTCCCTTCATCTTACTGCTGCTGCCAGCTCAATACATCTTTTTCTAGTAAAAATTATACAAATCTGTAGTTTTTACTTTTCTCATACACCATAAATCCTCAAGATAGTTTCATGTATGTTAACTACAATCTTTCTTCCCCCCACCTCTCCTCCCTTGGGTTCAACCAGCAAAACCTCAGAAATATTTCACAGAAGAGGAGCAGAACATAAGGAAACATCACTTTGGTGAGATTTGAGGAATTTCTATTTATAAATATCTACCTGTATTTCTTTCACATAAACAATAGTGAAAGACCACGAAAAGGTTGGGTCATCAACTGGCATCTGTTTCTCTGCATGAGATGTCCCAAGAGAATAATATTTACTGAGCAAACATGAGTTACATGATGGACCATAATGTGGAGTTTTCAAATTGTCTTGGCAGCTGTTCACCTGTTGAATAGCGCTGTGACTTTTTGAGGAATTATTTTCTTGATCCTGTCAAGGCAAAAGAAAGAATTTTGATATATACAAAAAGCCATCTACGCTTTTCTCTTCAATAATTTCCCTTCACAATATACTCATTTATGAAGCCTGACTTTACTGATGAGAAGGGACAGGCAGATCTTTGGCCTTAAGAGTTTGTCTCTGCCTTTGTTTTAGAGGACTTTCTTTGGGTTAGATCTCTGATTTTTCCTGCTTTGCTTATCCTCAAGATATTCCCATTGCTCCCTAGGCCTCCTGGCAGCCCGGCTGCCACGAGTCTGTTGATACCTCTGTTAGAAGGAAGGTGTTTTTTACAATACCCAAACCCTGGGTGCTCTCCCCATCCCTTCCCATGGCTCCCACCAACCAGCTCTCCAGGACTCATCACGGGGGGCCTGCCAGGGGGGTCACCCTCCAGCTTCCATCAAAATTGGTGGTGATGGTGCGTGGACATGCTGGGGTCCCTGCCTGGCCCCTTGGCATACTGGGGAAGAAAATCCAAATACAATGGAAATGCTGTAAAGCTGGAAATCCCACCAAAACTCATTTCCCTGGTGTTCTCTTCTGCTCTGCTCCTTTTTAATTTTACCACCCATAGTGTAAATTTTTATGAGAAAAGGCTAGCAAAAGAGGATAATACATTTTTTTAGTGTGCCACTGCCTGCCATTTCCCCTGTTTTCCTATTACACATAGGGGTTTATTCTCATTTTAAAGATTCTATTTACTGTCCACTTATGCTTCCTTTCTCTCTGAATTCAATTTTTAAGTGCTTTGGTTATTTGAGCAATAAAGTTTCCTTTGTGTGGGTGAGGGGTTTTGTTTGGCGTAAAGAGAAGTTCCTTGCAACCTATCCCAGTAACAAGTTTTTGCATGCAAGGAATAGTTACCAGGCTTTGAAAAACAAAGACATGAAAAATACCCCCCAGTTAAGAGTGCAATCAGACTGTCTGTTCCAGGGTTGAGGGCTAGCTGTGTTACCACTTAACTACCACAAATCCAAAAGGCATTCAGAATGCAGAATATACTTTACTCTTTCGTTCTTAAAATATTTAATCCAGATTAAATCTAGATTAAATGTTGAAGATGGAAGCAAATCTCTCACTGGAGAGAGATTTGCACTTTGGATACATAGCTCGAAGCTGATCTGTGTGATGTCCTCAGAAATTATGGTGAGAATCCCAAAAGCTTAAAGATGTAAGTGTGCAGCACCATGACCCTGAGACTGAGATTCTGCAAAGCACTTTTTGAAATGCACCAAAAAGCTTTTCTTCTGTCCCCGAATAATGTTCTGGGTCCAAACTAGCTCCTAAATTAGGTAGGCACATCTGTTGTCTTAAAACATGCAATCTGCACGTGGAAGAGACTAAAAAAATTATATTTCTAATTCTGACAAATAGTTATGTTTTGTTCTCTCTGCTATAAGTTAGGGCACACTATTGTTCTTTGTTTCTAGCACGTAACTGAAGTATTATTAAGATTTTCTTTCCATTTCTTAGAACTCCCCAGGGTCTATAGTTTTCTTTGCAGAAACAGTTGCCATTAAATATGCTGTATGTCAATGCAGCAGTGAGGTGGTTAATTTTGACTGAATATTATGCTATATAACCACTTGGCATTTAACTTGAAAAATTACTTTCTGCTTCACCTGTCAGCAGCCCAGTTCTCATCAAATAAGTGAGTGAGAAAAATTTTTAAATTTCAATTTCCTGATGCTATTAGACACTACTTCTTCCATACTTAAACAGTTTAGCAGTGCATGTACATGTTTTGGTATTCATGCCATGCATCACACTACATGCTATTACAATAGCTTTTTTGTTTAAAGGGTAAAGAGATGCATGGATCTTTATCTTGGGGTTAGGAAAATGTATTGCAGGAACATGGCCAATCAGGTTTCTGAATAACTTTGTAACATAGTACCATAACCCTGGTGCAGTGCAAGGAATTTAAAATACTAGGTGCCTATGAGTCCACAGAAAGAAAGCATTCTAGATGGAGACACCAGCACAGCAATCCTGCACTGCACTTCCTCAGAAAACCGATGCCTCATGGAGTATTCATCTATTTTATTCTTTCAGCTGCCAGACACATAATTCTGATAAATCATGCAAAATAATTTTTTTGCTATTTCAGTATACTTTAGAGATTTAAACCATTGTAATTTAACATTAGTGGTAAGTTTCCTTTGTTTCCATTTCAAATACAAGACTGGTTTTCACTGATGGCTAATATATCCTCAAACAGTAAGTACCCTGCATTGAGAGAGGGAAGGCATTGAGAGAAGGAATCAAATTATATTTCTCCATTTCATTTTCATTTCTTATGCTTCTTCACACAGTTTTCACTTTACCACTACCAAGGCTGGAGACATTTTACTCAGGTGGAAAAATGCATCATCTCTGCTGTATTTCCCTTTAAATTTTTGCTTTTTTTTTTTTTTAATAAAATGCATAAATCCATAGTTATAAAGTAACAAACATCAAACATAATTTGAAATAATAAATATGAGCAGGTATCTAATGACTATTCAAAGTCATTATTATTTGTTTATTCATTTGGTTAGTCTTGACAATTGACTCACTACAGTGGGTTAGAGAACAGTACGGACAGTTTGGTTCAGCAGCATTTACTGTCTTAAAAATAGAAATATAGCAGACAGGTGGTACTTAGGGATCCAGGGGTGAAAAATACACACTGGTACTTTAAGGCATTCTTACAGTAAAAAAAAAAAAGAGCAGTGTCAGGGTAAATTTTATTACTCTTTAAGAATTACCAAGTTATGGATTAGATTAATATGTCTGGTATTTTCAGTTTATTGTAGTGTAACTTTGCTAAAATAAAGAAAGTTTCATCAGCTTGAACATAAAGCCCAACCATGAATGAGGCCCAACATTAAAAGAAGTGCAGAACTGCCAGGTGTTTTTTAAGTGCCTCTATTCCTGGTAACACTCTTCAGGGGCTTTAGTCTTTCCAAAAATGTGTGTTTTCCCAGCTTGCAGCTGATCTCCTGAAGCTGTGGAGGAGAGCAGCCCCAGCACATGACTCTGCTTGGAGCACCACAGGGATCTTCTGCCTTGGTGCATGTTTGCAGGCACAAAGCCACATCTGGGAGGGAGCACAGTCTCCTGAACTTTTGATATAAACTTATAAGAAGGTAAGGTTGTGTTAGAATATTAAAAATACCCTGTACCATGTGGAAATAAGTATGGTGGTTTAGAGACAGTGACAATAGGAACACCATGCCCTTAGGGTTGATTACAGTTATGCTGTCAAATTTACAGGAATTATTATTTAATGAAACAGCAGTAGACACTTCTAACCTGTTGGTAAATTGGTATACTGCTTGCAACTGAATGTTGGATTTATCCATTGCCCTGGATTTACCACGTGGACATCGAGCAGGCTTTGCCCTTCTTCTCCATCCCTGGCAGAAGAGGTGGAGTACAAGATATCCCCTTTAGTGGGCTGATTTTTCCCCACAGAAATGTCTGCTCTGCTTTCCTAGGTTGACAAATGTGGAAAATCATCAGTAGGTGTGGCATTCTCTTTGAAAAGAAGAACACGTTTTACTGTGCTGGTAGAAATGAGGTTCATTTTTTTCTCTTCTACATATAAATATACACACATTTAGGATTATTTTCTATAGGGTCTACACATGAGCATGGTAGGGTTCTTGCAGGACTCCACATCCTATGGACAGTTACTTCTGCTGCTGTCTTTGATCAAATATCATATCCATGTGGTGGTTTTTGCTCCTAAATCCTCAAGGGAAGAGTACAAGCTCTACAAACAGCCCCCTCAGAAGATCATCTGCATTAAATCAGTGAGTGGGTTGAAAATTGTATCTCCCAGTGTCAGCTGGATAGTCCAAGGCTGACAGAAGCACTGGGATTGTGAGGCCGTGGATGGTGGCTTGACGGGTCCCTGTTCAGCCCCTGCACAGGTGAGGGTCTTTGACAGCTGGACACTGCTTCTCTCGCAGGAGCTTACAGGGATCCATTTGGAAGTGACCATGGGGGACAGCAAAAGTAACAGGAGAGATGCATTGGTTGTCTTCAAATCAGTCCCAGGGTCAGAGCAAAACAGGACTGGTGTAGCCAGAACAGTGAGAGCAAAAACTTAAAGCAGCACGGTGCAAAAATCATTGAGCTATCCCAGGTGGAATCTCTGGCCATGGAAAATGTCAGTGTGGTGTTGCACCCATGCCAAGCAGCTCTTCTGGGAGGTGGCTTCATTAGCACTGGCTTTGCACTGCTCAAGGCACACACACGGACACTTCCCCTCTTTCGCAGGGACTGTGGAGCTGACCAAAATGATGTTCCATGTGCCAACATGTCCTGCAGAGGCCTGTGGAGGGATGATAATGGCTGTAAGACTTGTCAAAGTCTAATTAGTTACTCACAGAAGAGAGATCTCAATTTTTTTGGCCGAATCTTTTTTGTTTGGAAAGATCCCAAGCCCCTGCTTCCTGGGAGCTTGCCTTTGCTGTTAAATCCGCAAAGGGCTGCTACATGGGATGACAGATTTTATTTTTAATTTTTTTCAGTAATATTCTGCTTTACAACAGGATTTTTTTTTTCAAGGTTAAATAAATGATAATTAGAGTTGAGTGTGTTCTAACCCAATGGGTTGTATGGGATGTTTCCTCACTGGCAGCACCAAGGGGACTGAGTTCACATATTACTGCAGAAAGCTTATGAGTCCCCTTGAAGCATTATGAAAATTGCTGTGCACAGCTATTTTGTTTCTGAAAGACAAATTCTGTGCAAAAGGTAAGAGACAACAGGTGAACAGATGTGGTGCTGTGTGGCAGTGCAGGTCTGTGCATCAGCTCCTGTACACTTGGTGAGAGCATCAGACGAGTGTCAGCCAGCCCTGCCTCCTCCTGCCCTCCAGCCACAGATAAAGAAATTCAGACAGAGAAATGCACAAAATACCCTTATGCAAAATCGCAGGCAGTTGAGGCTTTTATTCAGATTCATTCGTCCCACCTGCTCAGATTCCTTGAAACCACAAGAGCACTCTCAAAAGCACCACTTTCCACCCCAGCTCCTATTGACGGCTGAAGCCCCAGAGGCTCGTTGGGTGAATGAGCCCCACCCTGGACCGAGACCCCCAGACCTGCTGTGTGTGGGGTCGGCTCCCGTGGGAACCTGGGGCAAGCCTCCCCTGCAGGGTTCAGGGTCAAAATCTAGGTGGTCTGGCTTCACAAACTTTCAGCTGGAAGGAAAATGGTTACAAGTGCTCTGATTCCCTCTCAGTGCAATAACATAGGGAGAAAAAGACCGTGTCTCCAAATTCGGTTGTCATCCGTTAACATCTCATCCTCTACAAATTTCTTTAATCATTGGAGGGTATTTGCAAATATTTAAAAATGCTTTCTCTTCCTTCAGGAATTTTTATATTGGGTTTTATAGAAGGTTTATAATGGAGCAAATAACAGTTTGGATGAAATTCTGGGAATTCTTCTGTAGTGTGCTTCTGCATGATAATCATTATGAGATTGCTTCCCCACTGCTTGTTTAATGCAGCTGTCCAAGTTTTGTATTTACTGGGAATCCAATTTGTTTTAAGAAATTAACAAAACAAATACTTAAGTACTGTGCTGAACCTATCGTAAAGTTTTTATTCATTTTGGTGAGAAGGAAAAAAGCATTATAGTGCTTATGGAACAGCATTTGAAGCCACACTTATGAAATTGAATCCCTACCAAAATAATATGCTCATGTTAATACAGATGTCGTACGGCATTGAAACAATTATTCTGTTGGTTTTGTCTCCAAATTGTGTCCAACTTTGCTGTGGCAGGGGGCAAATATCTGCTCAGAGAGGCAGGCTGGCTGCTTAGCTAAAGCAACAAAGCCCTGATCTGCAGAGATGCTGATGGGACTGCGTAGTCCTCAGATCCAGTGACAATATTTATGGTCCTCAGAGGAAGGAGTGCCCTGGCACTCGCAGACAGGGCTGCCAAGTGCAGCTGTCCCTTCTGTAGCCCAGCACATAAGATAATATCTGTGCTTTTCAGGGCAGACACTGGTACTCCCTGTGGTCTTGGTCGCTGTGGCATCACTCCTCTGAATGTCCTTTGCCTCAAAGCACTGGGGAAAACCAGGTCTTTCTGGTCTTTCTGTCCTGGTGACAGGAGCACTAAACATCTCGTACTGGGCTTTCCAGCTCATTTCTCTCTCCGTGTGGCCTCTGGAAAACTTCCTCCAGCTCAGTGGTGACTATAACTCTGCAGCAGGTCCTGCTCACTTGCTGTGCTGGGAGTCATTGCAATCCCCCCTGTCAGCCCCAGGACCTGCTGCACCAGGGTCTGACTCTGCTCCCCACCTCCCTCCTCTCAAAATTGTGCAGATTTGGGTCTTTTTGCTCATGTGAAGTTGTAGGATCAGTTTCTCCCCAGAACAGTCTGTCTTTTGCTACCAAATTCTGAGCTCTCTCTGCGGGATAACCAGAATGGCAAGCCACCCCTGTTTTTCCCCGATATCTGCTGGCATTTTTAAAACCAGCATGTGTAATTGTGCTCCTTTTAGCATGGGTAAAGGGTATCTAAGAAGTTCATTGGTTGTTATTATTGTTTCCCTTTTTTTAAGGAGAAAATACTTGCTGATTGCAAAAATTCAGAGTTGAAAAGTAATACCTCATACCAAGTTTTTTTAGGGTAGAAAGAAGGTCCTGGATCTTGCAGACCTCCAAGCTGTTGGATGAGGTGGTGCCAAGCTCATACCCAGTAGGTTGAATTTGTCTGTGCTTGGCAGCCCATGTTATTTATTTCATTTTTAAAGTATTTTTTAAAAGGAAATTTAAAAAACCAATGAAAAAAAGCCCTCTAGATCTCACCTAAAACATGTTCCTAAACCTTGCATACTTGCTTCTTTATGAATACCTCTGTGCTTGGTCAGGCAGCCAGGGCAGTACCCATACATTGGACTCTGTTTTTACGAGGGTAACCAATGAGCTGTGAGGCAACAATGAGCTACAGGCCCTTCAGAAGAAGACTTTGATGCCACCCAAATTTCTCTCAGGCAGTAGCCAGTCTGTGGCTTCAGAATATGAGCCCTGTGCCAGGGAAGTTAGCATGGCATGTCCGTGGAGCCCTTATCACACCCCACAGTCAGGGCAAGCCGGGGGGCACAGGCAGAGGCCATGGAAGAGCAAAGTGTTGGGCACTGGTTGTTTACAGCTGTAATGGCAACAGGTGACATTTTCTTGAGGGAAAGGAAAGGGCCAAAGGCAGGATGTGCAACTGTTGATTTGGCTTTGCCTTTTGGGGAGGAGGGGCATTTGGAAGGGTTTTTCTTACTGCACAGGGCAGGGGAGCGTGTCCTGGGCTGAGCCACCCTCTGGACCTCCTCAGAAATGTAGAACGGTTGCACTTCTGGTAGGAGGGCTTTTGTTTGTTAGGGAGTTTTTTTAATTTTTTTTTTTCCTTTTTCCCCCTCAGTGATGCAAACTGCATTAGGCTTTCCAGCTGCTTGTTGTTTCACATCTAGAAAAACTTCACTGGGTAGTGGAGGGGCGAAAAAAGATGTTCTGGCAATGAGACTTCTCACTGGTTTCTCAAACTGGGACTTTAAAACCTTTCTTAATCTGGGTGGCTGAGTGTCTGAGTCAGAATAGGCAAATTTCACATAATTTCACTGCCTGTCCATTAACGACTCAGACTGAAACAGCAAAACACACTTTGGTTTAAAACAGGGCAACTCACCTTGCTCCAAACTTACTTGAGTCATGCATCTATAACATTCCTGGGTCTACAAATACCTGTGACTTCTGGATCAAATTGTTTGTAAGTTAATTTATCCCAAATGACAGCTACATGAGCATTGTCAGTTTGCTCCCTCTCCTTGGAATAACGTGCAGTACAAAAGTTTCCTTCCTGTGATGCTGACAGGGATGTGATCCCACCCTCCACAGGGCTGCCTAATAACTCTCTTGCTACGTTGTGTGTTGGATGCTAACAGCAGGAAGCATTATTTTAGAAGATTTAAATTAGCAGATTTTATTTACCACACCAGTATTCTCACGAGGCATCTCACTTCTATCTAAAAGGGTTTTAAATTATCAGTTTTTATTTATCACAATGGTATGTCCCTGATTTATCACACTTTCCTGTGTCTTATTTACTCAGACCAATATGGCATAAAAATAGCTGTGTAATATAGAGAACTCAGAAACACTCGTGAATTTTCTGAAAGCAGGGAGGAATTGCAAACAGTTGAAAAAATATCACAGAAACATTAACTGATACAACTTTTGAGTCTACTTTTGACTGTATCTGCTATTGAAAGTAATGAGGACAAGAGGACCTAATTTAACAGCTTTACCAGTGCTAACGAAAGCAGGGTCTGAATTAAAGTCTAAAATTTAAAGCTACTGCAGCTGTCTTTAAGACTCTAAGTTAAACCTATACCAGTTGCAAGACAAACTGATAGAAGCTTTTGGGCTTTGTGTCATTCAGGAGACTGATGTCTAGTTTCAGATGTCATTTCAGTTAGATCCCTGCGTAAAAAACATTTAAGAGTATTTCATTTTACTTTTTTCGTCTTTGTAACTGCTACACTTTTTTTCTACTTACAGAAACATCAAAAGGAATTCAGCCTCACTTGGTCATAGTCTGGACATCAGGTTTTTATAGGAACAAGGAAAGATGTGGTGTGCCCTTCACACATGCTCATATTAAAAATTTATTAGGGAAGTTTCAACATCTTTCAATTATTAGGCAGATTTTAAGGCTCTTGTAAGTGGTACAGTAGTAGCAAATGCCAGCTAATATTTTACAGAAATATTCCAAGTAAAAATACCATTTGATTGCAAGGGAGAGCAGAACCTCCAGGAACATATCTTCATTTTTGGTAGTTTAGTCCACAGTAACAAAAACCGCATTGTACCAATCAGATATTTAATGAGCCTCTAACTCCATTTCTACCTTATCCCAAAGGTATAGCAAATAGTGCTGCTTTTTTAAAATATCAAGAAAACATCATTTGCTCTAAAATGTCCCTAAAAGCAGGTCTAAATTGCCAATAAAGGCTAGGTAATTGTATCAGCATGGATCAGAAAGCATTTCTCAGAACTGATGAAATAGTTTGCGGTATTGCAGAACCTGAATGATGCTCTCTGTACATTACACTGGAAATATCAAAGACTGGTCTCAGTTTAATTTGCTCACTACTGTGTATTTTGGATTCTCAGGAAATATTTCTCACTAATGTCATTCTGTTTTTCTTCAAATGTAATTTGTTTGGGGAAAGTCAGACAATTTCTGCCATGGAGGGTTCACTTGGAAGAACTTTTTTTGTTTGGTTTTTGATTATAGAATACTATTTTTCCAAGAAAATTGCATGTTTTAAAATTCTCAAATCCTGTATTCTTTATTGTATTCAAGATTTTGAACATTTCAAATTTGAAAAATAATAATTTGCAAGAGTGTTGCCCAACTTATCAGCTCTTTCTCAGTAGTTATACAATCATTTGACAACCAAACACACATACAGTATAAATATTTAAGAAAAAGTAAATTCCATTAAGCTGCAGTGTGATAGATGCAGTAGTAGGTACTTATCTGTGAAATATTAAACTCTAGACATTTATATCTGTACAAAAAAGAGTTTCCTGCCATTTGATGAGAATTATGTGCCTGGCACTAATAAAATATTAAACTCCAATTTAAAAGATAAGTATCTTACCCACTTTTTTTCATAATAAAACATTTTACAGTGCATATGAGAGCTAATATGCATCAGAATTTCCATACAATACTGTATTTACAAACTTTTATGAAAGTTTTGAGTCTGTATTTATTAGTTGCTGTCTCTATTTAAGCACTTATTATTTCATATAATGACATTGTGTGCTTCAATAATGCATGATAGAAGGTATACAAACAGGCTTTATTTTTTGCAGCGGAGTTTTCTTTTGTTACAGGCGACTGCTGCTACTTAATTAAATGTAGATAGCCCCTGAAAATTGCATTATCCTTTTCTGTCCCTATTATATAAATTAATGTCAAATTGATGCAATGTTTCATGTTTAAAATAATAGATACATGTGTTAAAAATTATAGCCTCCAGTTTTCTTGTTTGATAATGCATTATTTTCAACTGGAAATGTCAGTTTCTAACCTTCTGTCCAGAATACTTTGCAAAGGGCAGTCAGCATTAAGTGTTAGTTATCAAATATAGTGTCTTTTGAAACTTCAACAATACTATTTGTAGAACAAAAGTCATAATATAGAGACTTTCTGTTTTGAAAAAATCTCATAAAATTAAATGTTCAACAGATGCTTATCAATAAAAGGAGAAGTTCCTTTGAATGAAGAAAAGTCACTGTCCCTGCAGATGGATTTCAGTGTCACCTGCTCCATTTTCAGCAAGTGGCTCATCTGCCTTTTCTTTCCCAACTCTTTATATAAAAAGATGAGAATGAAATTCTATTTTTTTTTTTTTAATCTCAGGTATCATCCCATGAAGTCACCTGAAAGCTGCAAAAGCATAAATATATTTGTCATTGTCCTATCCAACTTCACAACCTCCCAGCTTTGCTTCACTACCTTAGTTGAGCGATGTCATATTGATGCCATTAAAAGAAGCTGTGCTGTTAGGGTGTTTTTTCCTGTTCTCATAATTATCCTTTTTTACAATTTACAAAAATATTTCATTAGACTCTTTGTACTACAGCTTTTTGTATTGTGATCAATGTCAGTAGACAACTCTGCCTTTTTTTAATTACTGAACTGGGTGATTAGAGTTAATAAGCTATGAGATGTAAATACTGCCATTTCAAATAAACAAGAAAGCACTTAGAAACCAAAACAAAGCCTTTCACTGAACTCAAGCACAACATCCTCCGAGAGATATGTGGCACAAGTGATTCAGTATATTACTTGCTGTAAAGAAGGATGCACCTTGTTACTTTAAACAGCAAAATCCAGCAGCAGGTTTTCAGGGTTTGAGATATTCTTTTAGAAGGTGCAGCTAAAAAACTACCATATTTTCAGATCACAAAGGTCTTTTATTTATATTTTCTACTTTCCAACTGAAGAAACAGTCATTCTCCCATAAAAAAACCTTATAAAAACAGCTTTGGTTTTCACTTTTCTTCTGTAAAGGACACCTTCCCTGCTCTCAAAGGCAGCAGGTTTCCACAGAACCATCCACTGGTGCTGTTACAAAGCAGAAAACCTCTATGTGTGTGTGTAGTCTGTAACATTTAAGATATGGCCTATATAATCTCAGAGTTTGGGTTGAAAACAGAGAAATACTGGTTTTTAGAAGAGAAGATGCAAGTTGCTATAACAAGGAAATTTCTTTCCACTTAATGGATCCTTGTATTTCTTCCTGCAAATATGGATGGCAAGGTCCGTACACTTATGTCCTTGTGCATCACTAATAACCGTACTGGTTTGTTTTTAAATCAGTTACATATATTGAGTAAGAGTTAGTTACTTGCACGATGGATCCATTTTTGTAGTTTCTGATGAACTTTCCATTAATGTCCTTAATGCCTACTTTTACTCTTTTCAGCAGGTATCTATTAACATTGCAGTGTTTTGTAAACTCTTTAATAATAAAGAAAACCTGTTATGATAATAAAACGGGGGAAACGGTGCCTAATTTCGGCCAGGATAAACTGCACTTAATATCTGTTGTCAACAAAGCAATTTGCCCCACAATATCTTTAAATCCTTTCCTTAAATTGTTTCGAGCACAAATTATTGTTAATGCTTACATTCAAGAGCCCATTCCAAAGAGCTGCCTTTAACAAAAAAAATAATAAAAAATAAAAAGGGTGAAAAGCACCCCAACAATTAGCTAAGTCCGTGTTAGCAGGATGAGGATTTATGTAGTTTCTTTCATGGAGGTCTCTGTGCTCCCTTTGCCGAGCAAAAGTGAAATATCAATATCCTGAGAGCAGCGTGCGCTGCTGCCCCGTGATTCCATTAGCGCGGCTGCCCAGCGCTCTACAAGGTTAGGTGCCTGCTGCCCCAGGCACTCCTGGCATGCACAGTGCACTGGGACAAGGACCTGCTCCTCCCCTGCAGCCCCTGGGTGGGGTGCAGGGTCCCCAGGAGCTGGGGCCACCCCCGGTGTGGTGCATGGCTCGGGTGGTGGTCCCCACTGGGCACCCCGGCCTTCGCAGCTCCCTCGGACTGCGGCTCCGAATCTCAAGGGCTGCAGCTTTGCTCTTGCAGTTGGGGATTTTTCATCTCTACCCTTCTTAAATCTTTCTGCAGTGAGATTTCAAGTCAAATGTGTTTGAGCACGCTTTTCCTGAGAAGGCAGATTTACATATGCATTAGGTTCATTTTATCGGAGTACACACACAGCAATGACACATCTCATTGACAATGTGCTGTCTGATGGATAACTCCATACAAAACACATATTTGAAAGGAAAATTGGAGGAGGAATAGGATTAAGAGCCTGTACATAAGTGACATCATGTTTTGTGAAGATGAACTGCAGGAATGTCTTGCCCTAATTCATAGTCTTGGATTATTCAAACATCCAACAAGTGTTTTGCAAGTGTAAAAAACTCCTTGCTGCCCACCATCATCAGGCAGAAACTGCTGGGACCAAGTCTGGCCATACCTAAAATCACTATATGCTTTATTTAATAATGAAAATACTCCAAAAGCTCCATCAAACTTTGATTTTCAGTGCCACACTGACACATGGAACTAACTCCATGTCCAGGCAATGCAGGATTGTGGCTTTTTCTCTCAAAGGTGAGCAGCAGTGCTTAAATATTTTGGTTTAATTGTGCCCTGAGTCCTGGGTAACATCATTTCCAGCTGAGTGGCTGCTCTGGTCCATCTGCACGTCTCTCCTGCCAGGCTGGTGTCGGGCACTTTGCTTGGCTGGAGGGAAGTGGGATGGGAACTGGCACAGCTTTGGTGGCAGGGGCCACTTGTCAGCTTTATAGCGTGTCAGTCGTGGAAGATTTTAGATGCCAAAGTGTGTTTTCTAACATTCCTTTGAGAGGAATGTCCATACAATGCCAGCCATTCTTCTTACTGCACTGCACAGGCTTCTTCCCACTTTCCTTCTTATCTCCCTTTCTGTTTCTTGATTGCAAGGATTTTTAATAATTTAAAATATATGCAGCTCTGACTCAAGGTAGACAGTTCCTTCTCTATGTCCATGGAGAAAAAAAAGAATAATTACAAAGGAAAACTATAAATATAATGCAGTGGTGTTTCTAAGGGAAGATACATTGCTTCTGGGATTTATCACCATCACCAAGGATGAATGGGACAGCACCACCTCCAAAGCCCAGAGCTGCAACCCTGAAAATTCCTGGCATCAAGCTCAGCAAACTTTTCAGGCATTTCTTGGCCTGGTCACCCAGGATGTTCTCTTGTTTATTTTTCTGCTGAAGGAAGATGCTTCCCATCCTGTGCCAAACCTACAAAATAAAAATGTCTGGTTAATTTCATGTAGACCCTGAACTCTGCTTTGTGGTAATGGTGTTTTCTGTGGAAATAACATTGGTCACACTCAGCTCTGTGGCTGCACCCACTGCACGTGACCTGAGCTACACCTTTGCTGCTGGTTTCTGCTGGTCATAAGTGAAATCTTGCACAGAAGTGCACTCTGGTACAATTTTACCTTGGGAGTGAAAAATGTTTGGATTCCATCTTGGCTTGTTCATTTAATGTCTCGGTGAGATAGTACATATCTTTGAATTCCTACCTCAGGTTTCCCCTCTATAAAAAGGCACAATAATACTGTCTCTGTGCCTTTCAAGGAGAGTCTTCTAAGGATCTGTTAATAAATGTCAGTGATGCACTTTAGAGATCCTCTAAGGAGTATCCTGTAGAAGTATACTATGAATTATTGACTCTCTTTCTGACCCACTCTCTAGCACACATTCACACTCCTGAAATCCCTTAGAAATAAGGTGCTGGCATCATAGCTTTAAATTACACTGGTTTATGCAATAGTAAGCACTTAGGCACCCAGCTACCTATACATATATATATAGATAGATATAGATATATACCCTAAACCTAACCCTGTCTTTGATGGGAAAGTTGGCTAGTTGTGCACTAAGTAGGCACAATTTTTTCAGTTTTTCAGTAGATTTTTTCAGTTACAAACCAAACTGTTACAGAAATAGGAACCTCCACCCACCTCAAAAGAAAGAAAGAAAAAATCAACATCTAAAATGCGGCTGAAGTGTTGGCTGTCTTTTAAAATATATCTAATTCTTGGATGCTTCACAAAGCCCCATTAACCCACCAAGGATCTGGGGGACTTCCAGAACTAGGAAGGACCATGGGAGAAAAAGGCTTCAACTTCTTCATCCCATGGGGAGGTGGGAGAGAGCAAACAGAGATGGCAGAAGTTGTTCATGTGAACCAGCTCATCCTGGTGAGTACTACAATCCAATCACCAGGAACACCTGAGAAACTTCACAGCTTTGGTCATGGCTTGGGGTTTCTGATTTAGGGGGCTGTGCAACAGCATAGCAGATACCTCAGGGTCTGGCTTCAGGATGGGGCTCAGCATTATCCTCAGCCCATCCCCAAAGATGAGCTCTAATTTCAGATTTGTTATCAATGGTTGGTTGAGGGTGTTTATGACCTCTACAGACCAGGGTGTCTGTGTGTTGGTTTACATGAACAACAGAGCAAAAATTTTCATTTGAATCCTTTTTTATATGTTTGTGTGTGAAAAAAAAGAGAATCAACAATACTACAATATTGTTAAATTCTTCTTGGCTGTGCTAGATTGTTCACATAAAGAAAGGTTAAAAAAAATCCAGAAAATTTCTTGCTGTTTTACGCCTGTGTTTTCCAGCTATATCATTTCACTGTCTTCACTTAGCGTTTCATCCAGACATTTTCAAAACAGATAATATTGTTTTATTTCACTTGACTTTGTTCTGAATTTTCCTTCTAATTTTTAAATTCTAATTTATTTTTTAAATTTACTTTTATTCTAAATGAAAAATTTGTTTGAAATAAACACAGCACCTTTATCCTGTAAGGATTTCTTTCCTTCTCTTCCAGTTTAAAAACAAGTTGGGGAAAAAAAAGATTGACCTCACTCAACTGAAGTTTATTTTATTATGTTATATTAATATATTATATTAATTATATTAATATATTATATTATATTTATTATATTATTTATTATTTGGAGTAAGAAACCTCATCTACAAGCATGGTTGTCATCTCGCCTGTGACCTTGGCTGGGTCAAACCTCTCCTGTGGTAGGGAGGGAATAGGGAAGAGATGAAGAAGGGATGAACTAGTAGGAGATATCCTTGAAGAGGATCCAACAGCAGATCCCAGAGAGATCCCAGAGGAGCCAGCAGCATGGGCTGTCCTCCCAGCATTTGGGGATGGGAGAGGAAAGGCTGATGATGAGACCACAAAACCTGGGCTGCTGGAACCAGCACCAGCATTCACTGACATCTGTATTTTTGTGCTAAATTTTGGAGGAGGAGAAAAAGAAATTATCTCTGTGCCTCTAAGCCTTGATTTATAGGTGGTGCTGTTATCTATCTTCATTTGGTATTCGTTTTTAAGAGCCTGTATATGACTTTACCTTGGTCTCTGTGCAGCTTGAGGCACTGCTCTGGGGAGAGCTCCCTCCTCCCTGTTGAGCGAGTTGATTCTGGAAAAGATGGTTCCTAGGAGGAATCACAATCTCATCAAAGGGTGGATATTTAGTTTTTGCTTGTTTGAGATACTTGCACGTGACAGGTTGGCCTTGCTGGCCTGGCTCGTGTGGGAAATCAGTTTGGCTTTTATGGGTGCTCCTGCCTTGGAGAAGATGTCAGAATGATTGTAGACCATTAAAGACAGTCTAATATACCTTGAGGTTAACTTACACACTGGTGATGAGTATCAGGATTTCCATAATTTTTTGGCAAGCATCCTTTCTATTTATGTAGCCAACTATTGATATTCATAGCATAAAAACTGGTTATTCAGCTAAAACCCCTGTGCAATCAATCAGTGATACAGTCTATCAAGTGTCTCAGTCAGCCTGTAGTCATTACTATGTTGGGGTTTTTTTTTCATTTGGAGACATTTGGGATGACTCAATTTCTCTGATCTTGTAGCATTCCCTGTGTCTTTAGAGGGGAATTTGTAATTGTTGAATTATTCTTGGCCATCCTTCATTCGGAATTTATGTTGTAATTTCAGCAAAAGCCAGACCTTGTACAGCAGTTTTCATCTTTTTCAAGGCTGCTTCTATTCCTTGAAATGCTGGAGGGTTTCCAATTATTCCTTCTGGTCGCTTTGGATGTGAATTGTAACAGATCATCCCAGAGTCGTGGTTCAACATTGTTAAGCTTATCAATATAAATATAATGTTAAACCCTTTTTAGATAATTGGGGGCTAGGTGTGAAAATGTGACCAATTTATGCATAAATTGGTCCTACACTTCTCTTTTTTCCCTTATCAGAAAGAATCTCATCATGAACAGGTTTCAGACTGTTCCTTGTCAGGGCTTCTTCTCTACCTGTTAACGGTTGATTAGGTTGTTATTTCACATTTCAATACCTGCTTAACCTGATGCCAGTCAACTATGCAAACAAAATTCATTAAGGCAAACAGAAGTCTCTGAGCTGGCATTGTGAGGCAAAAAAAAAGAAAAAAAATATATCAGCTTTTACTGTATGAAACAATGAAACCTTGTAAATCCATACATTGGGAGAGCACTGGACCATAAGTAAAATGAGGAATGAGGTAACACAGGAGTCCTTTTACCCACCCTTTGATGCCTGCTGGTGTGAGTCTCTCTGCCAGGCACGTGGACATGCTGGAGGGCAGTTTCAGGGGCAGCTGAATGCGTGACCTTACTGGTTTATGTCCTGGTTCCAGTTGGTGTTTGCCATAGTTCTTAAAGTAGTTTGTCTTTTTCCCTGTGCTTATTATGTTCATAGGAGGCTCGTTTGTAGCCTATCATTATGATGAAGTGAAGTTTAAAATTACACTGGGAGCCTGCTTAAGGACCATCATGTAGGTCCAGGGAGAGGGCTTATCCAGCCTGCTCAGACCCGGCTCAGCCAGGAGCTCCATTATTCAAGCTGACCAAAGCAGCTCCTCTGGACAACTCGCAGGGGCAGCACAGCTTGATCAGGGACACAAAATGCACCAAAGGGAGTGTTCAGAGAGGGATTTACCTGGTAAATTATTCTTTCAGAAATATTATGGATAAGAGAGTTGAAACCAGAGAAATTTTGCATTTGAACACGTTGTTTCTGAATTTCTTCAGTGAGTGTACTCCTAGAGCAAGCCAAGTGCATTGGAAAACTTTTCATACTCATCTGGTGCCTGCTTTGGATTTATGGCTTGAGATGTATGAATGCCTGTAAAAGAAAAAGTGTGGTTTATTTTGTTAATGTCTAGTCATTTGATTTAATATACAAAAAGAATGCCATCTTAGTATTAACTATAACAAATAGAAACTGAATTGTGAGAGAGAGGATGTCCCTACTTACTAAATATGCATGAAAAGAGTAGAATTGCTACCTCTTACAACAGAATCATGACAGTAATTTGTCCCTTGTTGGAATACATCAATTTTACCCCCTCCCTTTCTACCTTTGGAGAAGAGGGAACTGGGATTAAATGTGTCTTGCTTCTAAAACAGCTATAGAAAAATATCAAATAAGCCATATTCTCAAACAGTTCCTGTTCTTTCAGAATTTTTCTGTTAAGAGCTTAGTATGTTTTAATGAATTGTGCTTAAGGACATCATTACCTGCTCCCTAATACTAGTCCTTTTGGGTCAAGAAAGAGGATTGTTTGGAAATATGATTTCTACCAAAAGAAAGCTTTGGTGGTTATGGTAAAATTCAAGAGACTAAGTTTGTTTGCATAGCTTTATTTGAATAAATGATCCCATGTCTAAGCAATTTCAGCATCGCCATTGTGCATGTTGCATCCATGCCTGAGCCCAGGGGCACAGTTTCAAAGCCAGGATTTCATACTGGGCTGGATATTTGGCCCACACAGTTTAAGAAAACAGAAAATCTGGTGATATGCATTTAATAGCAATATAAAAATAAAACCCAATAAAAATAATGAGAATTATATTTCTATTGGGAGAACATTAAAGTCATAATGGTACAAATGGGCTTTGGATAATTGATAATACTGATGCAGAAAATTATTTTCAGTTCCCCCTCCTTTGCAGTAAAATACAGCTGCATTTAAAGAGAAGAAAAAAGAACTTTATTTTCTTTTCTATTGGCAAACAATAACAGCGCTTTGACCAGCACTGCTTAGTAAACCTCAGAGCCACATTGAAAATGAACATGTGAGTTTGCTGTGTCAGCATCCAGAGCAGCAGCAAGTCCCACCTTGGGAACCGTGGGATGGTGGAAGGATGTCGCCCCTTGGCTACAACCTTGCTGATCACTGCAAACCCCAGTAAAGGTTAATCATTCTTAATCTGTGGTTTTACTGAAGCAGGGTCTTCCTGCTGCTGCTGCACTCCTGCTGCAGCTGTGGAGAGGGAGGCGGCTCCCTCAGCTGATTTGCATCGAGCCTCACTGCAATTATTTTCCTTTGGAAACACACGGCCTGGAACTTGGGAGAAGAGGAAAAGGACGCTGTCCTGTTTCTCTCCAGGAGCAGGTAATGGGGCTTTGCCTCCCTAGTGCTGGGCAGCAACGTGTAGGTGCTCTGCAGGAGAGTGGAGTAAAGGATGTTCTTGTCCTCTGGGCTGTTTGAAGTCACTGGTCTCACTCCATCACTTGCTGAGCTTATCAGTGACAAGGCAAAAAGCTTCTACTTGGGCTCATGGATGGTGGGGTAGATGTCCCTAATTTTGTCCCAGTTAGACCCATATGAAACCCTTCCCATTACACAGCTTCCCTGTGGTCTGTCTGGCTTCATCTTAAAGCATGGAAATGCAAATTAGCAAATTTGACTAAGGAAAGAAGGTTTTGAAGTCTATTTTATGAAAAGAGAATATTTTCGCACTGTCAGGGTAAGTGCAGACTGAAGTGGGCAAGTGCTTACACAGCCATGGAGTAATGGAAAACAAGAGCAGGGGGCAGAAGTGCCAAAGCAAAATATATTCTATAAACAAAATGATCAAGAAAGAGATTTCATCCAGGCCAGCTGGACCGGCCAGCTAGTCAGTCTGTAAGGGACAATGATCTTCTGTTCAACAGCTCGCCAGACTATATTTAATACGGTGGATTCTCACATGAAGGCTCTAAATATTCTGTCTTCTGCAGAAAAGCAAAGGGAAAAAATAAGTTGGAATAGCTGAAAGTTAAAACAGACTTGGACTAAAAAAAAAAATTTAAAAAAAAAAAGTCTGTTTGTTTGTAGTACTGGGACAGAAATCTTGTAATTTCTTTTAACACTTGTTTAATATTTCTGTGCTTTAAACTCCTGAACTTACAAAAGAGATACCTCTATTTAGTTGCCTGGATTGTTGTATGAATGATTGTTGCACTGAAACTTAGATAATGTAATATTTATAAAGTATTTTCAGATCATTGAGTAGTAGACAATTTGGAAACCTTTTCTATTGTACTGAATCTTAACTAAATTTCTAGTTTTTGTCAAAAGATGTCTCTTCACATTTTAAACAAGGAAGTATTTTTGGGTTTGTGCTTATGAATCAGTCTATATGAGGTTGCTTTTATAATTCAACAAGTTAAACAAAAGATTGGAAATGTTACTGAGCCACCACCAACAACCTATAAAACAGGATAACCAATAATGTCCCTGGAAGTGTCACTGTCATGGAGGCCAGAGACATTTTCTGGGGTTTTGTTGTTGATTTTGACAATGTAGATTGGTGTAGGTTAAGTTCTATCTATTTTTTTTAGCTGTAATATGCCTGTTGTGCTAATCATTTCAGCCATGCTCTGATGAATAATTGACATGGTAGTTAAAAAGTTGAAAGAGTGGCCAAGCATTACAGCTTGAAAACCCCTCAGTGCCAGGGCCCATTCCTGGGGCTTGGCTGGTATTTGTAAAGGAATACCAGTAGATAAGGGAAGGTGTCTGTGGGTTTTAGATGCACATCCTTTTAGAGCAAGCATCCCCTTTGCCACACTGCGGGAAGGTGGAGGCTTCTTCACAGTGTCCCGCTGTCACCTCTGCTATTGCTGTAAAAATGTTCCTTGTGTGGCTGAAACTGAAAAACATCCAGTGTGAAAATAGCTGTCCGTACATTGTGGCTCTTCATCCTGGAGTGCACGTAAGTAATGGTTCAAACCAAGCAGTGAGGGATAAAGTGAAGAACAGGAACCTTTATGCAAACATCCTGCTGTTTACTAGTCATGGAAGGCAAGGTCTGGTTTCCCCTTACAGCTTCTGGTCAAGCTGCCTGAGGGTAACGTGGTGCTGCTAGAATTGCTGGGAAATGTGGTGTGGGGTGTACAGGGCAAGGACACTCTGGAAAGTGAGTACAGTGACCTCCCACCAGGTCTCTGTGCCCAGCACCACTGCTGCAGGCTCTGGTGCCAAGCTATGGACTCACAACTGATGGCAAGTGTGGGCTGACAGATAAAGTATGGAATTTAACACAAGGAGAAATCTATGCTTGAATCTTATTGCAGTGTGTTATCTGACTCCTCTGACTGCAGCATGTGACTGAATTAAAGTGAATGATGAAATTATGTACAGTCATTTTCATAAGCAGAAGTCAGTTACAAAGTGCTTCCAGATGTATGTTTAATGTATTTCTGTTTTATTATGGTGTCTACTTGATGTACGTGGTACTGACTAAATGGTTAAAAACACTGCAATGTGTACAGAAGTATATTGTACTCAATTTTTTCCCAAAGTGTCAGTGTTGATAACTAAAAACTGAAATACTGCAATCTAATCAACAGTGCTTTTATGGGCCTATGAGCACAGGCTTTTAACATTTGGGTAACTCTACTGTTGGTAGACATAAAAATAAATGGCCCTAAAATTATTTTAGGATTGTAGGTTTAATATAGGGAACTAGATAAAGCTACAAAAAATAAATCAGAATAGAATTATTTCTGGCATCACATCTGCCAGGCCCATCAAGGAACAAATATTTTACATGCCTGCTTCCTGGGGTTCAGGAAACCAGCACTCTGCTCAGCTGGATTGATCAGGTGGACTCACAGAATTTATCTCCTTGGCTCTCTATTTTCTGATATCTTATTTTATGGCCTAAATACCGTTCTGGTTTCAGATCCTATCAGGTGTCACAAACCACACCATATCGAGAGTGGTCAATATTACACTCGTCAAGTCCAAGTGCAGGAAATATTTTTAGTGAATGAGTTGGTATCACTGCTCTTAGAGTTTGTAATGGGCAGAAGCTCTGTCACACAGCTATCAGAAACTGTATGTTGAAGGCTAATACATAGAACTGGCATTTGGACTCCTAGACACAGGACCAGTTTTATAAAGGAAGATGGTTAATCAAAAACCTTAGCTTCATCTGAATGTCAGGTTTGTTTGGGGTATTTTTCCTTCCCCTACCTAATATTTCTCCAATTAGCAGTTACTGTGCCAAAGTTAGTTATGTAGTCATAGGGTGAATATTCTCTGTTCAGTGCTGTGACATTGGGTCATGCTGAAAGATCCTTGGCTGGATATCACAGTCCTCTGGAGGTGACAGTAGAGGATTCTTTGATTGTCAGAGCAGCCACGTTGATCATGTACAGAGTCAGACCCACTGACCATGGTCCAGGCCACTCACCCCACAGCAGAACTGCCTGAGCATGGAGGGCTAAATTGGGTGTCCACATTACTTATTCCTGGAGCATGTGATCATTACATTTCTTATAATTCTGTGGGACAATATTGCTTATTGTTCATCTTTTGTTTTCTTCTCTAGTCATCTTTTTTTTCTGGTTCCTTTTTTATCTTTTTCCCTTCTACATTTCCCTTGGGGAGCAAATTCTGATTTCTCTCAGGAGAACCAACTTTTCACTTCTTCTTCTTATCTGCTAAGATTATTAGCAATTAAGTAGGTAGTGTTAACATGTACAGAGTGATAATTGACCCAAATTAGATGAAAGAGGCTACAGCAAGGGTGACAAGTTCAGTTTCTCACAGGTGGTATTCCAAATATTTGGTTTTGCAGGCAACAAAGCCCTGTAAATAACAATTTATAGCAAAACAATGCATAGAGGGTTCTCTGCCACATGGGTGAGGATTTAGACCTTTTAAAATAAAAATTCAATTTCTATAGAGTCTGAAATGTGAAGATATTGGATGGGCTTAATTTGTTCCAATGGTATAATGCTTTAGATCATTGCCACATATATATATTTGGATATATTTAAAATGCATCTGTTTTAAATTACACATGTAAATAATAATTTCTGAGTTCAGGTGTGGTCACCATGAAAAGGACATTTGGGATATTTACTTTGATGTAACAACACCTGGAGTGATTGGGGCCTAACTAGTCAATTTGTAAAGAGACCACAATGCTGCAATGCTGAGTGAAGCCATAGGTAGACGAATGCATGAGGAGCACACACAGTGGTGTTCACAATAATCCTGTTTCTCACAGGTCACCTGGTTCTCATAATTAATTTTTTTCTTTTCTTTTTTTTTTTTTTTTCAGAGCTGACAAGTTCTGTGTCTGTTAATTTGCTTGGGAAATTTAATTCATTTTTGCCAGGACGTTATCCTTGGTACATTTGCTTCTCCTCTGCTGTACAAATTACCAGATATATTCCATTGTATCTTTTGATCCCTGACTTTTGAGGATGGGAAGCAGGGAAGGAGGGGAGCTGGAGGTGGTAATTCCCTTTGATAACTCACAGCTGGAGGTGGGACACCAGAGTGATGGACCAAACTCTGAGCTGGGAAGGAGAATCTGCTTTCTGTGAGCCCTGCTTGGTCCCTAAAACCTCCAAAGCTGAAGGATTGAGAGCGAGGTGGGAAACTCTGTCCCAGGGGAGACCAGCTGGGTCTGGTTTGTTGTCCCTCCATGGTGCAGGAAGGCTGCAGGAGTTCCTGGGTGAATTGGATCAGGACAGCTGAGGAGCTGGGCCTGTGAGATTTGTGCTCCTAAACCTCTCTGCCTTGCCAGAGGCTTTTCTTCTTCACTTGAGAGGGTCAAAGCCTACCTGCCCTGAATGCAGTGGACTACCAGGATGAGCAAAGGGAATCAATACACAGTGCAGTATGAGTTTAATGTATGTAAGCCACACCGCATTTTTAATCAGCTATATATTTATTGTAGTGAAGAGTAACAAATTACAGTACCACTAGCACACAAAAGCTTATGGCATTCCATTATTCTTAATTAATAGGTAAGTGCAAGCCTTTTTTATTTATACTGGAGGAGATCTTGTTGCTAATTTGGTTGCAAATGTATCCATAAAAAGGAAAAAATGTGTATCTATTTATTTTGCTATTTTAATAATAGAGCACTCATTCTTTCCTTTTAGCTTTTTGATCGTTCCTTGGTTTGCAATCAAATATTAGCATGTTGATTTTGCATATATTTCAAAGATGTCCACTGTTTTTTTGTAAGGAAAACAAACTTGTTTGTAACAAACAAACTAATAAAATGCCTCTGGAATCTAAAATGAACACTGGAAATGAAGCAAGTTTCCTGGGTTCTCTTACCTGGAATCTAGTCAAACAATCTGCCACTGCAGTTATCAATCAGTAGATCATTATCAGAAAAGCCTAAGGGCAGGTGATGTATTTTGTTGATCCATTCACTGGTCTCCTTTTCCTCCCATATTGGTAAGAACACAGAGGTCTCAACAAAACCTATGAGCCTTCATTTGGAGCTTCATTTTTAATTCTGGGGAGGTGAAACCAACTGTGTCAAGTAATTTTTATCCTTTAACAGAATTTAACTATTCCATAATTAGTAATTAGAGTCTTTGCATACTTTCCATATTAAGATCAAAAAGCTCTTGGGAAAATTTAAAGTGAGTCTTGAAAAATAGAAATTTATATTTAATATCTTCAATTTTGGTCAAGCTTCCTAAACAGAAAGAACCATTCCTATGTGGTATCAGGTGGAATTGGAGAAGCTGGTTTCTGAATATTAACCTGCTCTGCTAGATGTGATATGATTTGGAAGTTGATCTTTAAGATGCTATTTAAAGGAAAAAGGAATAAATATGAATTTTTTAAGATATTAAATAAGAAATAAATAGAAATATCTTAATATTTAATTTTAGTTTGATTTGTTACAGGTAGTTTGACAGATTTTGATGAATTCCATGACAATGTGCTGTTAGTATAATCATGCTAGGGATCTGATGTTCTATCAGGAGGGCAGGAGATACGTGACCTGAGGGTAAGTGGTGGAATCATTTCAGTTCTCAGAGCAACAAAATAAGTAATTTTCTTCCCAGGAAGTTTTGTGTACAAAGTTTTTCTGAATTTCTTTTAAAATGGGTGCGTGAGCAGGAGGTGGGTGAGTAATTAAGGTTGACTCAGGGGCCAGAATTTGTTCTCATTATGTGTCTTGGAAATTGTTTTTTAATACCAAATGACCATGATCTTGAAATTCCTATCGTCTCCAACTTTGAAACATTTGAATTTTTATGCACTGATCTATAATGATTTTCTGTAGGATGATGTAGCTGGAGTCCTGTTTTGTGATAGATACCTGAAACTTCCCATTTCCCTCTGATCATTCTAAAAACCTGATGTGTTGGTTTTTTTCAGGCGCTTTCTAGGCTGTCTTTTTTGTACAGAAGTTCATAGTTTGAGAGGAAGAATGTACTGTCAGAGATGCTCAGAGAAGGTAATTTTTTACAATGGATAAGTGGGGGGCACTCACTAATTTCAAAAGCAATCCTTACATATGCTAATCTGCCTCTCCTCCTCTGTGAGGAGTAGAAGGATTGCAGTCCCAACAGGGTAGAGCATCACTGTTTGGTTAAGAGAGGCCTGTCAAGCCATTTTCATCTGTGTGGTGATGGTGAAACTTTGCTCAAAGTAACATCACATACAGCAAAAAATATAAGCAGCCCTCTCCCGCTGAGCTTCCCAGGACTTACTGCTTGCAGTAAATGTTCAAAAACACTGCAGAACTTTATCAAGAACTCATAATTGAAAAGATGACACGACCTAATTTGAGAAGGGTTATATCTTCACGTGCCCCTCGCTTGCGTAGTTCAAAATAGTACACATCTTGTCCCTTTAACTTCAGGTGTATGTGTCTTGTCTGGTTCTTGGAAGTGACTGTGTACAGGCAGAGCATAATTGGCAGCCTGTGACATCCCTGTCTGCAAGTGTCTCTCTAAATGCAGCGTATTTCAGCCTTTATCTAGTGATGGCTGTTACCTGAGAGAAGCCCAGGGCCATCTCAAAGGGCTTGTAGCGGCTAATTGTGCCTGTTAGGACTAGCAATTAGCTGGGGATCTCTCCACCAGGCAGCTCCGACACCCACTGGCTTTCAGCTCCTCTCACGTCCTTTCAGCTAACTAGCTGTGCCAGGCTCAGGAGACAGGGACAGCGCGGCAGGCACGCCGTCGTGCTGGGAGAGGAAGAGCGGGGATGTGTGCAGGACCGCCGGGAAAAAAGACACGGGCTTATAATGATACACTAAAATACGAGCCGGTTATTGCAGAAACAAAGCGGCCAGCGATCTGTCCCTCGTTTATAGGGGTGGGGAGCCAGGCCACTTGCACAGGCAGCACTTCAGCTTTAAGAAAATAATAAAATCTAATTACGTATAGGTCATAAAAGGGATCGCGTACATATGGTGGTTACTGGTTACCATGGTGCAAACAATGGTTTCAATGGAAACATGAAGCAGAACATCGGAGAATTAAGATAATAAATCAGTTTCATTGAATAATAAAGCTTTGCACTTACCCATTAATTAAGGATAATCGTATGCCATAAGCTTTTGTGTGCTAGAAGTAATGTGTTACTCTTTACCATAAATATATAGATGATTAAAAATTCAATACACCTTACAGGTAGCAAATTCATACCATGCTCTGTATATATTACAAGTGAAAGATGAAAGCGTTCTTTTTACGCTTATTATTTTTTGTATTGGGATAGAGTGTTTCAATTACCCACCAGAATCTGAGGTTTTGATAGTGATTGGAAGACTTGAGAAAATGTACTTCTTGAAATCTTTGTGGAAATCTTTAAACACTGATGACATAATTCAAAGATATCTACAAATGTTCAAAAAATAGGCTGGGCTTGTCTGCCACATCTGGTTTCCAACAGTGAATTGAGACGTACCACATAATGCAACACGCTGTAACACAATACAGCCTGATCTTGTATTGACCCTTCCACTTGATACATCTTTAGGTGCTTTATAATCCCTAACAAATGTACCTTAAAATCCTATTGAACTGTGTAGGCAATTGAGAACAAATGTCTTCAGACCAGAAATAGCATCTGATTCTCGGACCAAACGAGAGACACCATGCCAGATCCGCAGGGTGTGCAGACTAAAGGACATGAAGGCTTCTGCCTACTCCTATGAATCAAGGGCAGAGAAAATCTTGGGAGCCAGCACAGAGCACCAGACAACTGAGGTTTATTCCCTTTCTCAAATGAACAAAAATGAAACATATAAAACATTTTTAACATGACATCATTACATCCCTACCCATCTCAGGATATTTTTTCCCTTTATCTATGAAGTGGCATTTGCCAGAAAAATTTTCAGACAGAAAGGATAGTCTCAGGCGGAAGGTGTGGTAGACACAGGCGCTGTGAACCCCAAATCCTGTTCTCTGGCTCTTTCCCAGTGCTCTGTGGAGTAGCCCAGTTCCTTGGCACAGGAATAAATGTTCAGTAGTGTGCACAGACCATTTTTCTCAATTTTAGAAAGGAAACTATGAAGATCTTGTCCTTTTTTTTTTTCTTTTCTTTCTGTCCATGTAGAAAGTTATGTATTTGCCTTTGATTCCCTGTCTGCCTCTCTAAAATTATGCCTCAAAATGTCTCAGTGAATCCGTTCAGCTGACAAATATGCACTTTTAAAAATTATGTTTTAGGGAAATACTGAATAAACAGAGGCCTAGAATACATCAATAATCAAACCAACTCAGCCTCCCTCCTGTAAAATGCAGAAAGCCAGTCTTCTCACTGGCATTTTAATGCTGAGATCCCAGTTTGAGTCCAACTTGAACAAATAAGAAAAATTAATTAGGTGATCTGGGTTCAGCTCCTTTTGCACAAAACCATCCTACATAACTGAGCAGAATTTTGGCTATTCACTCTAAGAACCTCTGCTTAGAAATGTGGCTTTGTTTACATGCAGCTTGAATTTTTTGTAGACCTGACAGAGGGAATTCCTATATACTGCAGACTTACGATACAATGAGGGCTGTGTGAGAGGAGCTTGTGCTGCTAACAACACACTGAACCTTGGCAGAAGGCATGGAACGAGCAATCCTTTAATCCTTATCAATACATGAATGGATATTTCGCAGAGTATTAACCCGAATTGCAGAGATGTATGCTGGAGTGTGTAAAACACGCAATGCAAAGAGGGGGTGAAAGCCTTTTGTCTACTCTCAAAAGAGAGCTGCAGAAAAAAAAATATGAGAAACAAATCCAAATCCTTCCAAACTGAACTTAAGTGTTAAACATGACCTTTGGATTTAAGAACCACAAATTTTCACAGGAAGTTGAAAACACGCTGGATGGGGGAACTAAAGAACAGCAGGAACAGATGCCATTATTTGGCACACAGTGGGGAGAGCAGCACAGAAAAGGCAGTCTCTGCAGAAGACATTTGCCTTTAACTCTCTTTGTTTTCTCTTGGGGAGATAAGGGTAGGCACTGTGTGAGATTTTCTCCTTTCATCAAAAGGCTTGGGGCAGGGGGGAAGGACAAGTTTAAAAATATTTTAAGAACCTGGCCATAAAAATTTTTCAGTTATCTGTTTTACAGCACAAGAGGGTTTGTGAGCAAAGAGAGCCTAGGAGGAATCTCCGTAGATTAACTACAACAGCCACTTGCTAGCAGGGAAGGAAAGACCTGGGAAAGGGAACAAATAGTGTGCAGTCTTTGTTAAATAGAGTTATATTCATGGGGAATGTGGATGTGCAATTCACTGCATCGGCAGCTTGCGGGGCAGAGGGATGAGCCTGGTTCCTGCAGGGTGAGATCACCCTGGCCATGCTGCTGGGGCTCTGGGGAACCTCTGCAGAGGGAACACGGAGACAAGCGACATTTTCTCACCCACCCAGGGGACAGTCTCAAACACACAGGGAAGAATCATCCATTGCAGTTTTGCTTGGCTTCTGCATTGTTAGGAGCATGAGGTAAAACCAAAAACCACCTCTTGCACTTTCCTGTGGCTGTTGCATCCTCTGAATGCAGCTTGGACCAGGGGAATGGAGCAAGCACATTGCACCACCAGTGAATCTACAGAAGGTTTATTGGCTGATGTTTATTTCTGATTCGGAATTAGGAGAGAATTGTGGGTTTGACACCAAATGTAATAAATGGTAGAGGCTGGGTACCCAAGATGGGTACAGCAACTATTCAAATAAATTATTCAGAGAAATTACATGATATTTTGTAAAACCTGGTCCACTTACATGTAAGAGGTTGAATACTTGTGCCAGGGGCCTGATGACCTTTCCTGTAGCAGTCTCTGCTCAAGATGGTGGGATCAAAGAATTACTAATTAGTGGTATCTCTTTGGGAGGGAGGAGAGAAAGATTATGACTCTGTTTTCACTTCTGAAGATAACACTTATGTATAGTGGTAGCCTATCTTTGCCACCTTTTTCAGTATACAAATTATAGTTTTAAAGACCCTGTAAGCATTCCTACTTCAAAACAAAGAACTAGGAAGCAAAGATAAGTAGCAGAGGATGGTAGTAAGAAAAATACTATTTTTTAAATAGGATTACTATGAAAATCAACAAAGTCTCAAGCAGGTTGTGTTATTATTAAAACTCCTGACTTCATAAATCCCTGCAGTTTCAGAGGTGAGGCCAATTTACTGACAAGGGCTCAAACATCTAACACTGTGCCCAAACGTTACGAATTGTCACAGGGTGTTCTGAACATCATGGTAAAATCAAGCAATAGGACAAATCTTTACCATAGCAAAGGACCAAACAAACTCTTCATTAGACAGGAACAAGCAAAGAGACACATCATTTTTTGAATGCTTTGCCTTTAACTTCATCATATTTGTTTGAGATCATAATCTTTACTAAAATGAAATTTTTTATTTTGATTAATTTTGCTCTGAATGGATCTATCTGCCATGGATGCAGGAACAAAGGTGTAAATCTAAGATGGACCCACCAAAGGTACGAGCACAAAACAACTTTTAGCGTGTAAATTAGGTAAATACCTTTCCCTATCCCTTTATGGAGCTAATTGGCAAATGCAAGTGTATGGGTCATGCTTTGAAGCTGTGCAACCTTTAAGTCCTTTTATTTCAGCACGCTGAGCCCTGTTGAAATTTATGGTGTTACTTACTCACTTAAAGTTTTAAAATGTCACTAAAAGGATTGGGATAATCTGGAATGCCAAGAAACTGCCTGTACTCTTTGGGTGGCATACACCACAACACTTATTTCCCTCCTCATAAGGAGTTAAATTTTGTAAACATTTATTAATACATACCTATTTTTAACATGGTGTTTAAAACACAGCAGAGATTTTAGTGGGGTTTAAGGATGCTAGATTAGAAATGGGTCAGTTGTGGCAGCAGCCTAAGTGGTTTGCATGTCTAGGGAGCAATGCCTAATATGAAGATAAAAGATTGGGTAAAATGGGTATAATCCATGTTGAAAGCTTTTAATTTTTACATGTCCTCTTACTTTAACTGTGTAGTCCATTGAGTGTGATTTGCATGACGGTCTTTTCACATCTTTGGCAGTGTGAAGGAGTGCTAATATGTGCTTCAATGTCACAGACCAGGCGGTTTAAAGTTGCTTTCAATGTAAATAAGAATTATTCCTATAGATTCATTAGTATAGTAGTACATAACCTGGAGATAAGCAAAAATGTAGTGAATAAAAGACTCATATGCCTAACAATTTGCAGAAGTGGACCTAGAGCGAACAGATTTCTCTTTTACAGGCAAAACTTATTCCACAAATGAAAATATAAGTGAAAGAAGTTATGCCATTCTTCTCATATAAAAATTGGAGGCCTCTTGTGTTTAATAAGGGCTGGTGCCTTTTGTCATTTGAGGGAGAAAAAAAAAAAGAAATGGCAATGGAAGCTATTTTGCTAATGTTTTTATCTATTCTGTGACTGACATCAATAATACATAACAGTTCCATTGACATTGCATCCTGTCCAATGGACCCACTGACCTGATTCAATGTCAGCTGCAATGCCTCGTACATCATAAACATACATGAATTCTCAGAGATCCATTATCCTCCCGCCTGGTCCAGGAGTGCCAGGGATCCAATGCTAAGCCTACAGGAGTTTGAATTTTTTTTTTTCAGTTTATATTTTCTTTCACACGAAGAAGGAGCAACTCCATACTTCGTGGAATGCAACTGAGAGACCCCTAAACATTTTATGAATACATGAATGATAATGATGTCAATAGTTGTTCAGATACTCGGCTGATAAGCCTGTGGTGTACAAACCCAGATAAATACCTCATACCTTGTCAGGAGAGCCTGCAAACCTGATATGTCATTCTGCTTTATTGTGCAAGAATATATGAATCATAATATTCCTATTAACATTGTACAAAGTCTGCAGTAGTTGGAGACTTCACCCAATGACAGTACAACTTTCATGAAAATGTGGATAGTTAGCATGTGCCCCTGCTGTGATTTCATTGCCACTAAAAGCAAAGGAAACACGAATGAAAAATATTCCAAAGTTTTCCATTGGTCCCCCTGAACAGTGCACTGTAGCAGTATATATTTGTTTTACCATTGAGCCTGTTTAGCAGTCAAACTGTAGGAAATTGAATACACACTTACTGTATAAAAATGATATGCTTGGTTAGTGATACTTTAGAAGAAATAAGTGCATCAATCATAGAATAGCAGGCTGTCAAGCCTTTATATGTAGGAAAAACACAGAACAAAGAATGTAATGCATGTTGGGCACCTTTTTACAAAACTTTCATGCCAAAGTTGATTTACAATGAACGTTTTCCTCCCTCTCTCCTCCCAAATTCTTCTAAAGAAACGTTCAAAGAAATCTGAGCAAACTATCATGCTCTCTGTTCTGACGTGTGTGTAATTACAAGATCATCCTCATCATTGTGAATTTTCTGTTTGGTTGATTTAAGAAAAAGAAAAGGTGCATACTCTTAATGCTGTTGTGTCATTCAAACTCAGAAGGGTAATTTTCCTCACAAGTTAATGGGAAGAAGACGACTTAATAATTAGCCTGGTTTAGACAGGGCCAGATCCTTGACAAGGAGCAGTGCCTGCATCCAGGACGTGCCTTGGAGGCTGAGCAGTTCTCAGGGCAAGCCCATCCGCAGAGTTTCGTTATAAATATTCTGCCCCCAAAAGAGGGTTCTGAGGTGTGCCCTGCAGCTGTCCCGGCACCACTTTTGTCCAGTGGTTCTCCTGGGCACGTTGGTCATGCTCAATTTCCTGTCAGAGCCCTCTGAGATGTGCAGACCTGACACACAATCTGTGCAATGCACAAGCTTTCCTGACAGCATGTGAAAACCTACAGATTAGAACTGCCACAGAGTAGTCCATTGCCATGGACTGTTGCATCACTCTGCAGGATCTAGCCCCAAAAGCATGACACCAGCCCTGCTTCTGCCTAAATGCAAACTCCAGTGCTCTGTTATCAAACAGTGTAAGACTCCTGCTGGTGAAAAGGTTTCTGGATTTCCAGCTCAGCAGTTATTCTCACTCTCTGTTTCTTCTTTGGGGCATCCATCCACCCTCCCATGTACGTGACTCCCTCCATTATATGGATTTATGCTGCAGACATATGGCTCTAGTTAATCTGACAATAGCTCTTGCTCCGTTCTAGGAGATCTGTCCTGGACAGGTAATCATACATTGTAATGAAATATAACACAAAGACAGGAAAGACCCTTTTATTTCAGCAGCAGACAAAGACATCTTTTGAAGTTCATCTTAAATATTGTTACTACTAATACAACCACCCCAAATATCAAAATAATTGCAGTTAATTTCTGTTGTTGGTCAGTATAAAGTCAGAAACCTTCAAAATTCTATGCCTAAATCCATATTTGATTGTTTCAATGGTCTGCCTGTGTAACCTCTGCTCACTACTAGGGAGAATCAAAGCAAATAAGCATTGATTAGACTATCTCAAAACAACTGAAATGCACAAATGACCACTTGTGCCCCACCCCTCTGGTTGCCATGTGTAAAACTCCCTGCTTGCCATCTGTCAGTAGTGGTATAAGGGCTCGAAAAGTTCAGTGGGGAAGTTCTTTCCCTTTCCAAAAGGGGAATGAGGAATGGGGTAGGTTCAACCAATTTTTTCTACTAGGGAAAGGTTTTTTGGTTCAGAGAGGGCAGTCTGGACTCCTGCAACCCCTGAGGCCCACAAGCAAGGACCATGCATGGAGGAGCATCCCAATGCCACTTCAGCTTTTGGTGTTTCTCGCTCATGGCTTTCTTCCACCAGAGCAGTTCCTGGGGAAGTGCCAGGACAGTGCTTCAAGGACAACTGTCTCCTCCAGACTCTTCATTTCCGGGGAGACTCGGGAATGAGTCACAGTAATGACATCCTCCTATCATGATTTTATTCCTTCACCTTAATCCATCTGGCTATGTTGGTGGAATGGAGTGAAGGCCCAGTAAAAGCACCTTATCGATTTGACTTCTTAGCATTAAGCAGTTTAGTAGCATGAAGGTTTACAAAATCTCTGTTATTTAATATATCATTGTCTGGAAAAAATAATATTCTTAAATGAAACATACAGACATCTTTATGTGTACTTTTGGCAGAGTAATTTCTAACTGGTCTCCACCTTAATCTCATTTTTGTTGATTTCATTGTTTTTAGAGCCCTTTAATTTCCCTTTAAATTAAACAAACACAACCCAAACCTTATTTTTCCTGGACCAAACAGGTACATATAAATAGATAAGCTCTCATGCTGCACAAGAATGTAATGAAGATACTAGTGAAAGCAGAAAGCACCATCTCTGTGTGCAACTGGGAACTGAACTCTGTATCTCAAAGAATTCCTGCGTCTCCAAGTTAAGGGTGCAAGCAAGTGCAATTGAGACCTCTTCTATAGCACAGTTTTTAAGTGGAGTTTTCATGTAATCTCAAAATAAATTGATTCAGTGAATTACCCATTGGCTCTCCTCTCTCCCTTACCTCCTAGAAGGCATATGCTTTTGTGGTTTTTCTGTTTCATTATTATCAAGTGTTTGGCTCTCATGGATTTCCTTCAGGGTCATTGCATACCAAATGATTAAGAACACTCACACAAAGTGATGCAGAAGAGGATTGTGTGTGTGTGTACATACATATATATGTATACATATATCTTTAGCACCACCTTGGACTCTAATCCAGCTGATGACTTTTGTGACCCAAACCAAACATTTCTATCCACTGTGAGAGGGCTGTACATCTTTATAACTGCTAAAAGCGTGTCTAGATGAAGATCTTCACGTTTTTATGGTGAGGTTAATGCTGCCACTAAATTGTCTAACACCACGCAGACTCCTTGCAGCCTGGTGAGTTTTCCCAGTGAGGGTTTTGTTATGCTGCAAACTGAATTTGCAAAGCTGCAAAACCTTGTGCACTCAAAAAATTCTGGACACCAGCCAGATTCCTTTCAATACTCCCAAGCAAGGCACATGAGCTAAAGGCCTTGGGGCTTCCCTTTCCTGAAAATCTTGATAGCCAGGGAATAAGTCTACATAGAGCCCATGAGTTCTCTCTGATGCCGTAAATTTTATGAACATATACCACAGAGGTATCTGCTATCCAGCCTTGTTGGATGGCTGCACTGGAGGGCAGCCCTGGACAAAGGAAAACAAAGCCAATTTGCCATTTTCCAGTCTCACCAGGACAGTCAGTCTCTAGAAGGTGAGAGCTCTGTGCATTTCCATCACAGGGAACACTGTTCTGTCCATAATATAACACGATTTTATGAGGAATTGCCTAAGGGACGTTCCATACCTGCATGGAAATCAGACCCCTTATTTCTAAGTGTGCTACAAAGCATGTGCTGGACTTAAATCACTTTCTGTAAGATTTGAATCTATTCATTTCGACTCTCTTTTTTTTCACAGATAGTGTGCCTAGCTCAGTGTCTGGGAAAAGAAGTGCTGCAATACCGTAGAGCCTCAAACCCCAGCTATGGGGTTTCAGAAAACCTCACCACGAAGTACCAGCTGTAGAAAGGAGCTCAGAGAGGGAGTCTGCATTCATCAAATGCCCCAGTGGGACTGTACTGTAGCCTAATTATATGAGGGGAACCTTAGAGGTATATTTATCTGGGGATGGAGCCCACCACTGCATCCTGATGAATGATGAACAAGAGGGAGCACAGCCAGGCTGTGAGACTGGCTCCCAGCTCTCCTGCTATTCAGTGAGCAATCCCCAGGATGAACAACGCTGGTACCAATGAGCCTGAAACCAGAGAAAAGCAGAGGGGAAGTTAAATGGATAATACTCAAGAAGTTGCTATAATTATGAAATTCTTACATCCAGTCAAGTAATACATAGTGGTCTTTATTCTGGGGAAATAGGAGATGATTCGGAAGTGGTATTGAAGCCCCTCTGCAGCAGGGCAGGCAAGTGGCATTTTTCATGTTACTGAGAGAAGCATGTTGTGTTGAAACACTTCAGATTCAATCCTGTTCTTATAAAAGGGATTTCTAATGAACACAAACAGAAAAATATGGCTTCAGTCACTGAGAAATCAAAAAATACCCCCAAAATAGGACAACTCGGCTTATCTGCCTAAAAACTTTGAAAAGAACAGGTAACTTTGCCTAGATCCAGATATATTTTTTCCCAGATTCTAGCTATTTCTGATATGACTTGTTATGTTTGTTTTGTTGCTTGTCTTTCTGTTGAGATAGGTTGCTATTTAATACTTTTTTTTTTTCTTTTTGTTATCAGGGTTGATATGAAAAAAAAAAACAGGGAAGAAACAAGGAGATACATCAGGAATATCTAGAAAGTATTTCCACACTGCAGAAGGTTGGCGTAGAATAAAAGACACGAAAAGTACTGGATTTCTACTAAGGACTAATATAGGATATTATCCATCAAATACCTCACACTAACTTATCCAGTCTCTCTCATGAGTTTATTGGCTGCAGAGCTATTTCTGAGTCAGACCAGGAACCCAGCTATGCTGCAGAGTTAGTCAAGCAATACAATAATAGTGTAAAAGTTGCAGGAGGTGGATGCAATTGCTGGAAATGCTATTGATGGCATTACTTATTTATTTAGTAGACAGAATTTAGAATGGGAATAAGGATTTGTCTGTCACCATCACATCAGCCATCAGTTCAGCGCTGCCCTAGGCAATGAGCATGCTGTTACTAATTTTAGTTTGTTTTGTTGTCATTCAGTCAAGATAATTTTTGAGGTTCATTTAGTTGTTGTTAATAAAAAAGAAAGACAGAAATACTGTGTACTGGCAAAGCAGAGTACTCAGAAATCCACTCCTCAAATCACAGTCCCTTCAGATTTTGCTAGTGACATGACAGTGAGTTAGTTATTTCCTTCAGAGACAGAGCACTGACTTGACTTCATGACTTGGTGCTTTCTCTTGGGGGACCAATGTCACAGCCACATCCTGCAGACAGCACGGCATTTGTGCTGCCTTTGGAAAGCACACTTCCAGTGCTGAGCACTTGAGGGTTTACCCTGCAGAGGAAGGGATTGACTACTAGAGGTACTCAGAATTGAGACTGAAAATGAATGAGTTGCTGTTCTGCACGTAGCCTCTAAATGCTCTCATTAGAACCAGCTGGGTGGTGGGCAGGTAAAAGGGAGTGCTGCCTTTGCTCAAGTTGTGATTAAACTGTGCAATTCATTTCCATGGGAAAAAGAGGCAGAATTTTCTGAAATTTAAAAATACTCTACCTGTCATTTCTTTATTTATTTGCATGACATTTAGAGCCCAGTGGACAGAGGTAGCTAAACTGACACAAGAGGTCACTTCCTGCTCACGATGGCTTTGGGGCGCAAATTATTCACCTGCCAAAGTAATACTTTGCTATTTCCTAACACCATCCCTGTATTGTCACCACTTTATAGTTATTAAGTGTCTCTAAATCCCTCTGCTGCCCCACATGTTGCTTTTGATGTGGGTGATAGCAGATATATCCATTTTACAAACGTATGGTGGATTGACCCTGGTGGGGACTTACCAGGTGCCCATCAAGGCCAGGCTGTCACTCCCTTCCTCAGCTGAACAGGGGAGGGGAAATATAAAGAAAGGCTCATGGGTCAAGATAAGGACAGGGAGCGATCACTCACTCATTATTGTCAAGGGCAAAACAGACTCAACTTGGAAAAAAATTAAATTTTTACCAATTAAATCAGAGTAGGATCATGAGAAATAAAGCCAAGCCTTAAAAGCATGTTCCCATACCCTTCCCTTCTTCCCAGGCTTAACTTTACTCCAGATTTGCTTTACCTCCTCATCTACAAGAGCCCAGAGGGACAGTGAAAGGGGCTGCAGTCAGTTCATCACAGCTTGTCTCTGCCTCTCCTTCCTCCTCAGGAGGAGGAGTCTTCACACTCTTCCCCTCCTCCAGCATAGGGTTCCTCCCATGGGAGACAGTACTCCATGAGCTCCTCCAACACGAGTCCTTCCCACAGGCCGCAGTTTTACATGGTTCCTCCCATAAGGTGCAGTCCTTCACGAGCAGCTGCTGTCACAAGTCCTCTCAGGAAACCTGCTGTAGCATGGGCGTCTCTCTTTGGGACCACAGGTCCTGCCAGGAGCTGCTCCAGGGTGGTCTTCCCAGAGGGTCACAGCCTCCTTCAGACAGCTTCACCCCTGCTGCAGTGTGGGGTGCTCCACACGCTTCAGGGGGATCTCTGCTGCCCTGTGGATCTCCACGGGCTGCAGGGCACAGCTGCCTCACCACGGCCTGCACCATGAGCAGCAGCAGCGGATTCTCTGCTCTGGCACCTGCAGCAGCTCCTGCTGCTCCTTCCTCACTGACTTGGTATCTGCAGCCTTGTTTCTCTCACATATTCTCACTCCTCTCTCCAGCTGCTGCACAACCACCATCGCTGATGGGCTCAGCCTTGGCCAGCCGTGGCTCCCTCTCGGAGCTGCTGGCATCGGCTCCATCGGACACAGGGGAACCTTCTGGCAGTCTCCCACAGAAGCCACCCTGGAACCTCCCCTTGCTGTGCAAACCTGATACAAAATGATAGGAGTAGCAAAAGGATAGCGGGAATTTGGATGCTTGCTGTCCTCCTCACATTGCTGGTGTTACTGCATAATTGAGTTTTCTTGCTGTAAAATGTCCAAAGCTAAGATTTTGCAAAACATGATGGTTTTGTTTGTGCAAAACACACCTCTGCAAGCCCTGGGAGGATTTTGTGAGGATCCCAGGATAGCTCCTGAGGAGCAGGCTCTGCAAGTGAGGCATCTCAGTATCTGCAGCATCAGTGCAGCATCCAGGAAGCTCGCCAAAATGGATTGCCCTGCTGATATTGCTGTGATGCTTCCAGGGCTTCAGGGGTACAGTGCCAGGATTTCATGGCACTGCATCACACCCCGTGTATGCACCCAAATCTCCACTGGTCCGCAGCCAGGAGCTCCCAGAAGCGGCAGAACAACACGTTCACAGAAAGGGCAACACTTTTTTGTGCTAGCGCAACTACAGCTTTAATTGCAGTGAGGAGCCTTGCCTCCGTTCCATGCCAGTGATTCACTGGCATCCCAGAAGCTTTTGGAGGAGAGAGGCCCAGCTGACCGTGCAGAGTCAAAAGAGCTCAATGCAAACTCAGAGAGAGTTTCTCTTTGCTCCTCTGAATGAGGAGCAAGTTAGGAGTATCTCCTCAGCAGGTCCCCATTCAGGGCTGTCACAGAAAAACTGTGCACATGGGGACATGAGGAGAGTGAAAACCAACCGGGCTGGATACAGAGAGAATCTCATCTAAGCAATGTTTTTGCACCCAGGAGCTGCCGTGCACTAGTTTGAAAGCCACTGAAGGATGGCCTCTGAAGGGCTGAGGTCCCAGCAGCTGGCAGGGTTCATTTCCTTTCGCTCTAAGAAGGGTGGTGAGGACCACCAGAGGTGCTGCCTCGTGTAGCAATAAGACATTTGTCACGGTCTGAGATGGAAATCCTATCTGGTATAATTATTTTATATTAAAATAGATGAAATTTTGATATGGAAATATAGAATGATGTATATTACATTAGCCTAAGAACAGGATATTCATCTTTACTTTAATTTGTAGACTTCATAACTTTGTTTGCATTCACTACAAGATAACTACTGTACATTCCTGAAAAATGACATCTTGCATGAAAAGACTTAACAAAAGCCACAGTGCTGATAATTTTCCCGTGGATCAGGGAGGACAGATCTCACTGTGGTTTCACAGAACTGGACCAAGGCTCGCTCTTATCATTTTCAACTAAATTGTAATGCTGTCATGGCCACACATTAAAGGAAGTTTCTCTTGATTAACTATTTTACTCAGTCATGTGAAACTGAATTTATTCTCCTGGAACAAGCATAAAGAGGGCAAAAGTTTCATTTGGGGAGCTTGTTTGGTCGGCAAAATGCAGACTAGTGGATGTTTTAGAAATAGGTATATGAATTTATTAATATTTTATCTGCTATTGCTCAACACATCCACATTTTTTGGAAGCTGTTTATGGGATTATGCTTTGAGGCCTGAGAAACTGATGGTACAGCACTGAGAAATACATGTGAGGAAGGGAGTATGTTTATTTTGTTGTTGATTTTGAACAGTGAGGAGTAAAGTACTTCTTGGGGGACACTGGCAGAAGGGTGAATGATGCATGTGCAGCTGGCTGCTTTCTGGAGGGTGTTAAAGTATTAGTTTTAAGCAATAAAATCTTAATCAGATTGTATCTGTGTTTTGGATAGCCTCTCTGGACCATCGCTAGCTGAAGTTTCCTGAGACAACCACCTTTTATAAGCTCCTACACTCAGAACTTCATCTTGTAGTAAAGACACCTTTAGTCCGTCATGCAAAAATAGAGCAGATCCCTGTGGCTGAAAGCTGAATCTTCACATATTTGCAGAAGTGATAAAAAAGACTTTTAAGATCAAGTGTCTTTCCAAACTCATGACCTCTCTTGTAATTTTTCCCAGTCTTGTTCTGCTCTGTGGTTGAGGCAGATTTTCAGCTATGCTATACCCAAAAATAAACGCAATTTCCTGTTCAGTTTACATGTTTGCACTTACAGACACTTGCAATCAGGACATCAAGAGAAGTGAACTTTTCAGTTTAAAAATGTAAAAATACCTGATTTTAATTATTTGTAACCAAGGAAATCCCTTAAATATGCCGCTTGCACCTTAGATGTGCCACCAGCATTGATTTAGAAGTCTGTGTTCCACAAACTTAATATATGTCAATGGATTAAAAAAAAAAAAGAAACAAAGCTCAACAACCTTTAACTCATGTTATAGTAGTTTAACAGAGTATTAACTGAACCTCCAGGGAAAATGAAAACCTATAATCAGACAGAGTCATTACTTTAGATTATGTTCTAAAAGATTTTAATCCCTACATTATTTAAAAAAAAAAAAAGTAGATATTTATATTTTTGTTGTTGTTTATCTTCCTTTACCCTGGACATATGGCACTTAAAATTGTGCACAGACCCTTTGTAAAAACAGTGTGAGTTAGACACAGAGTATTGCCCAGACATGAGGCTTTAACTGTGAATTTCTTTGCTTTGACACAAGAGGGTCAAGTCAAATTTTAGGTGTCAACCAAACATAGGGTGCGTTCGGTTGTTTTGCCATCAAATTTTAACATGTGAAAAACTTGATGTCTCTTAAATAATTAACTGTTTTTAATAAGTGTCAGAACTGTCTCCCGGTTTCCATTTGTCCTTGTGGCTCAGGCAAAGCCCTGCTCTGGAGCTGTCTCTTGCAGCTGGCTCGAAGGTGGGCACTCCCCCCACCAAAACTTTTCAGTGACAACAAATCATAACTGGTTTGGAAATTAATCGATTTGCAAGGCCCGTTGCCAGAGGTCAAATTTGCAATTGCATGGAAATGCTAAGGTGCAATTGCTTCAGGCTTTAATGAACTCCAAAAAGAAATATGCAGGCCTGTAAAGCTCATCCATTAGATCCTGACCTACAAATGGCAAGGAATAACAGCAACACAACCACGAGGTGTGCTGACTAAGGGAATTACCTGGACACAATTAGTTTTACATGTTTTGGCATTTAATTGTGGTGTCCAGGCACTAGAGAGAGTACACACAGAAATTACATATTATAGGAGAAGAGTGTTTCCAATGAAACGTGTGGATTTTCTCCTGCTCTCCCTTGCCCCAAGCAGCAGCAGGGACCACTCTCCTCCAGCTTTGGGAAGAAAAGGGTGGCAGTCCCTGGCTGGTACAGGGGGCTGCACACCCCAAAAGGCAGCTCACCCTGGCCCCAGCAGCTGGGAACTCTCCTGGTCAAGGAAATGGGGACAGAACAGTGTTTTTTCTCAGAACTCCTGCCTTCCCAAGAAGAGGGAAGACCAAAATAGGAGTAATTTGTGTAGCTATTAATAGATTGCACTAGCCAACCTGAGAACAAAGAAAAAAAGTAATCACAGTCCAAATGAATTAGTGGGTCTTTCTAAGGGGATGACGGGAGGAAAGTTTATTTTGTTTATGGCATTGGTGCTGTATTGTAGAAATTATATTTGTCCTTCGTTTCACAGTAAAAATTCTCTGCTTGCTTAAGACCCTGAGATTTTAATTTAAAAAGTTGTTACCAGACATGGACCAGAGATAAACACCCCTGTCTGAGCACACGTTAATTGCTGGCGGCTGGAGGCGAGTGTCTGCTCCAAGTATCTCAGCTAAGCTCTCCCCTCTAATGAGACAAACTTCCCACAGCCCGGGAGAGCCAAAAAATCCAGCCCTGAACGTGCAGCTCCATCTGACCTCGAGCTGGGCTGGAAAGTGTCCACATCCACTTCCATGCTCTTTTGTGGGGCTTGTGCCCTGATGTTGGGATGAAGGAATGCTGTGAAGGGATCTGTCATGCTTCAGTGCCAGGTACAAAACAAACACACAAACAAGCAAATAAATAAAGAAATAAATAAACACAGTTCTGATTTGCCACAAACCTCCCAGCAACATAAATAATCAAAACCCGATTAACAAACTGGTCAGTTTAAAATGAAAGTAATGGTCTTTCTTTGCCTTCCTGCTCCCATCAGGGCGATCACAAAAGGTTATCTGTTTGAAAAAATTAATTGGAGTCATCAAGCTGGCTTACTTGCCAATGGGAGGGTTTAGTTTTTGTGACCCCAGGGCAGATTCCCAGCATGTCTTCCCCCCAGAGGTGCCACCCAGTGGGTGGCCTGGCCAAGGCACTTCCAGATGGTGAGTGCAGGTCTCAGGACCAGCTGCCAGCCAGAGCAGAAAAGCCCTGGCCAGGCTGGCTGAGCCACATCCGCTGATGCTGGGCAAGTGGGTGCACAGAGAAAGGGATGAGGTGTCAGCCCATCAGCCCCTGCCCCTCTCATGGCCAGAAATCCTTCCTCTGTAGAAGTCCAGAGGAGGTTGACTAGTGGAAAAACAAAAAGAAGAGAGATAGGAGTTTCTCTCATTTATGGAGAACCCTGCTTTGAGCCTGAGTACCCAGGAAAGCAGCTCTGTGTGTGTGGAACATGGTATCCTACACTGCATGTCTTTCTCTTTTCTGCCTTGCTTCCTTGGGTTTTTTTTTCATTTTTTTTTTCATTCAAGGGCCAGGTCATTGCTTCTGAACCTCTCTCTCAAGAACTGACACTTAAAGTGCAAATGAAGCTAATGACAAGAGACAATATTTTAATGTTAATTAGATATTTCATGTGTCTTAGTTCATCAGAGCAATATTGCTCTTTTATGTATTACATGAAAGCAGAGCTTTAGCTTGGAGGAAAACAGGGAACACAGTTGGCCATAGAAGTAGTAATCTCGGGTTTGTAATTATTAAAATTATTGTTACATTTAGGAAATCCAGGAAACTTTGAAAGGAAGATACTTAATAATAATAATGGAGCTACTGCAGTATAGGAAGCCCTGGCAAAGGCTTTACATCTTTCTTTTTCCCCCTACATGAGCTGGCATTGTAAAAGCTGTAGCCTCCCAAGCTCTTGCTAGGAGAGCAGATCTGGCTTTTCTGGAGGATTATATTCATATATAATGTAGCTATGAAGTCTCTCTTCACCTGGGTTCCCCCCTGCTTCCCTTCCTATGACATATTCCCTTTTTAATAGTTTTGTTAACACACCAACATGAGCTGCTAATGCTGTGCATCCCAGTGAAATGGCCTAATGATGATGTTCACCAGAACTAGGTACATAATGTACAATATTTTCTGTGAATGTTTGCATTCCTTGTGGCCTGGTTTCTGCTCCTTTTGTGTTCTTTCACTGGCTATTTGAGAAGTTGCATTTCACTGCCAGGAAGTATTTATACAAAGCAAATTTCAAAATTGTGCACATATTTGAAGAAAATGAAATTTAAGGCCCTGTCACAGCAATGAGCTCCTTCCAGAGAGACCTCATGCGTGGACCCTGAATGCAGAAAACGCCTGGAGAAGGTCACTGCCTCTGTGAGAGCTGCATTCACCCCCCTTCCATGATGTCCTGGCTGTGGACACTCACCAGTGCAGTCATTTTAAGGTGGGTTTTTAAGAGGTAAAAAAAACCCCAAAACCACAAAAATCACGTTGTGATTTTCTGATAATTTGTGTTTCAGCTGGGCTTACTTTTGAGATCACTCTGGGCAGAATAAATACATTAAAACCAAATTTTGTAAGGAACAACAGGGAATTTCAAAGTGAATTTATATATTCTGGATCAAGAAACATTTTTTATTTAGCAGTTTGTGTGGGTGCCCACACCTAACAAGAAGAGCAGAGTAAAAATGTAGTTAAGCCTTCTATTTTTGTCTACAGCTAGTATTTAAAAAAAAAAAAAAGTGTTAGGTCGGTGGTTTCTTTATGTGTTGTAAGAGAAAAGAAACAACAGATAGTGAATTCATTGAATAAAGTAGTATTGCAGATGATTTCCTTGGCTTGGAACATCCTTGCTTTGCTCTACTTTCATTTTCAGTCTTTAATTGCACTTTTTTTTCCTCAACATCATGTATCCTGAAGGAGAATCACATTTATGGATAAGACTTTCATGTAAAACACTGATGTTTAGGTGGTGAGTTTTCTGAGTGATGCTCAAAAATACTACATCAGAGGTGAGTGTTTCACCTCGATGAGCATGCCAGGGTGACATGAGGAGCTCAGGGCCACAGGGGCTGTTTGCAGATCATTCCCCCAGGGTTTGGGTTCCCATTAGATTGGGGAGCTCCCACCAGCCAGGCTTGAACTGGTGACGAGGAGCTGGGGAGTGAGAAAGATTGGGAAAGGCACAGAATAAGTCCATCCTCTTGGGGATCAGTGGCAGCACCAGCTCCAGAACACCCCAGGGCTCATCCCTTCCCTTCTCCCAGACTATTAGCACTGGAGAATGCCAAAAGGATCCCAGAATGGGGGGTTTATTTTTTAATAAGGGGGGAAATAATTTCATAACCCAATATTAAACACATACTCATAAGACAGACATATGTGCTCACACAGCTCAGCAACATCAACCTTGGTCCTGTAACTGCTTACAGGAAGGAATAAAACTTGTGTGTTTGGGGTTCATTAATATACTTTAACAATTGTAAACATTCTGCCTGAATAAAAGCTGTTTGCTTTACTACTTCAGGGTTTCTGCCCTTTTGGGACATTAAATGGAAAAGTGGAATACACTGATAGAGGGCTATAAGTGCTGTAAGTTATATTTAACTAAAATAAACAGGCAGATACAGACACTTCTGCTCTGCTATAAAAAGACTGCATATGCTCAATGCAGGTTTTCTTAAGGTAAGGGACAGAGCTTAGGAAGCTCTAAGGCAGCTAGATTTGCCCATATGGGAAGGCGGTCTTTCACTGATGATTTTGCAGACAGAAATTGCCCATCTGCACTGTTTGCAGGTGTTTTGAATGATTATATTATTAGCTCTGTCTGTTCAACTTTGCTTTTTTATGGTGGCTTTAGTATTGCAGTAAATAAAAAAAAAAAAAAGAAATATATAAGCAGCCATCTGGTTCCCAATTTTTGACTAGCGCTCTTTGTCAAGAAAGAAAAAAGAATTCTCAGATATTATTTCCTAGTTCTGAAACACTGGCAAATGAGGAGAACAAATCCCCAAATTCTGACCTGAATATAAAACGGGGACAGAAATTTCTGCTTTTTATTTAACTTGCTCTGATTAATCCATTTAAAAGCAATTGTCTCTGTTCTGTTCTCATTTACGCCTCTGTGAAGTCAGCAAAGTAGTTCTGGGCTTACACCACCCTTTTAGGAGCAGAATCTCCTGCTGATGAAATTGGGGGGGGGGTGTGGAATTAAAGTGAAAGCAATCATTGTGAAACCATTTTCTGTTTTTCTAAATGGGCAACAAAGACAGCTGGGAAGTGGTCCTTTGCTGCTGGATTTTTCAGGGAGGATTCACATTTCTCTCAGATATTTTTGCAAAGCAATGACAAAACTTTGCAAGACCTTTGGAAATAAAGAACAAACTATTTGCTGTCTCAGCAGTAAGTTCCAAATTCTTAGACTGCATTTAGGTTTCTCCGAGCATAATATTTGATTATTGGCAATATGTTTCCAGTTAAATATTTCATATAGTGCATAAAGGCCTCTTCTGCTCTCGAGCGTTCTGTAGATATTAATGAAAGCAGTGGATTTGTAGATTTATCTGGTGCCTGAACACCTTTTGCTGCAAATTGTTTCAGAGCTGGATCAGAGCTTTACACAGTCATTTAATGTTGCCTCTATATTCATGAAATCGGAATTATGTATCTAAATGCAGGTAGTCTTTGGAGAGATGGTGCCAAGCCTCACAGATATGACCGAAATCCGAGGATTCTCCAAGTTCCCAAAACCCCATGTGGATTTCCTTGTGTTCTTCATGAGCAGTGGTGCCAGACGTGGGACTGGGGAGGGAGGGGAAGGCGTGTGCTGGCTCAGGGGGGTCCAGCGCCAGCATCCTACAATGTAAACAGGTGTGTGGCCATAGTCTGGCACTCTCTGTCCCGAGATGTAAGGACATCTGAGGCAACTACTTAACCTACAACTGGAGCCTGTGTTTGCCCACCTGCTCTTGGGCTACTTCTGCCTGAGGCTGAAGGCTTTGGAAAGACAGCAGGATTACAAGTGTAATTCCAGGAACACCCCAAATCCACGCAGAGTGAGGAGCAAAAGGTCAGTCACTGGGGAAACGTGGCAGTGCTGATGGGCAAGGAGGAGTCCCTGGCTCTACTTGGCAGCCAGGTGCACAGTCCCTGGTGAGGTGTAATGGCACCACAGAGCTGCTGCTTATAGAAGCAGACAATCAGAACAGGAACTCGGCAGGACCGTGTTGGCTTTAAGGCTCTTTATCACCGTAAAATTTGCTTAAACATGCCCTTCCCCACCACTTGCCTTGCTAGTTTAGAAATGACCTCATTTCTTCAGACCTTTTTGTGCTGTCCAAACAATTAACTCTAACCTAGTCATCACTCCAGAGTCTGGACAAAATATATACATCTTGTTTTTGGGGCATGGACGTAGCACATGTCAGGTAATTGTTTGGGGCTTGGTTACTGGGGGTTTAATAAATGCACGCTGTATTTCTGCTTGCTTTACTTCAGTCCAGGTACTAAACTAAAACAACACACTCATATAGTTCATTAATCTTCTATGCATCAATGCCATTAATATTCTAGTAATTTGATCATGGTATCCTTAAATTAATAGAAGTCAGCATTCCTAAGAAGATTATGCACTTTTGCATCAGCCATGTGACTAATAGTAACATAGACACTGACTCCTCATGCCGAGTGCTCAGGTAATGTGAGTATGGCTGGGATCTCGCTTTAATCCTTGGGAGTGCTCCCAATTCCCTTGTCTCCATTGCCGAGGCTGAGACATCGTGTTTTCCAGCAGACGTTGTAATCCGTGTGCTGCTACGAGACCGCGGCAGCTGAACGGTGATATCAGAAATGGGGAAGGTAAACAACTCTGAGCCAGCTGCTGGGGGAACTGCTCTGTGAGCTAAGAAAGGAAAATGCTTGAAGAAAACATCCAGCTCTTCATGTCCCTGTGATAATTGTGTGGAAGACAACCCTAAGCAAAAAAAAAAAAACTGAAACCAAAACCAAACAAACCACCACCACCCCCCAAACAACTCCATTGATTTGTTCGCAGTATTTAGCAGCCTGAAGCTGTGTCTTGAAGGCCATCTGGATACCTTGGTTAAAGCAAAGGTTTATTTTGTGCAGTAAGGTCAGCTCTCATGGAATGGAACTCACTGAGCAAAGGCATCAGAGGTTCAGCAGCTTTAGTTTTCCCTTCCACTTTAATAATGTGAGACATATTGCCAGGTTGCCCAGGGAGGCTGTGGATGCTCCAAACCTGGCAGTGCTCAAGGCCAGGTTGGATGAAGCCCTGACAGCCTGGTCTGGTGAGAGGTGTCCCTGCCCATGGCAGAGCAGGGTGAGGACTCATGATCCTTGAGGTCCCTTCCAACCCTCAATGCTCTATGAGTCTGTGATATCAGCCACGCAGGTTTCTGTCACACCTGTACATGTTCCTGTACCACTGTGCAGACAAGACCCTGGTCCCAAAACTGGAAAAAACATAAGGTTTAGGACCTTACTGGTGTAGCTCCACACTTTCTAATTTCAGGGCTGTTTGGCAGCTTCTTCTCCATGGGATTTGCCTCTCTTTTATCAGCACAGCAGAGAACAAGGAACAGGTACTTTTCAACGGTGAGGAGCAGGTTTGGACATCAAATCACCTCTTTTGTATTTCCTTTTGCCAGCTATAACTGGGATATTTTATTTGTTTTCTTAGCTATAAGTTATTCTAAGACTGGTGAAGAAGACTAGAAAAGTCTAGAAAAGCATTATTTTGTTATTATTCATTGATGAATTTGGGGAACGGTTTGAAATGCTCCAGGATTATCCAGGGCAAAATTTATATTGTGGCTGCAGATCCACAAGAGAGAGTCATGAGATGTGAATTCCTGTCCCCTGGATGCTGGGATTGGGAGTGCTTTTGCTGCAGATTTTCACTCAGTTTTCTTATCCTAGTTGATCAGTACAAAATGACTAAAACCTGAGAGATGGATTTATTTTTTAACTAATGCAAATAATCATGTTGGTTATAATTGTTATTAGGGCTCCTTTGGGAATCTGTTGTTACAAGCACTCAACCCTTTTGTCTCTCCTTTGGGTCTCCAGGCTATGTTGCAATTTATAAAGATACCAGACCTTAGGCTAAATCAATGTCCTTAGGGTTATGAGATGTTGCTAAATATCAAAACAAAATCCCAGTGTTCCAGTTCTTTAACTTCACTATGTTTAATTAGCCATTCCAATTAACCTTTCTTTTGTGTTCCCTCATGTTTAAAGGGTTATATTAAAAGTACTGTAGAATTAAAGCCATTTAAAATATGCTGAGTATATTTCAAGGCATTCAGAAAGCCTCTTACATGATGCCGTCCTCATTTCAGTTTCACTAATGACTGGTCACTGGGGGCATATTTCCAAACCTCTGCACCTAGGTTGCAGAAATTGTAACAATATCCCTACATGTGCATCCAGGTCACAGCATGCTGAGATGGGAAATCACTTCTGCAGGTCTCTCACCGGGTTGCTCTGTGCGCCTGTGGGCACAGAGGAGGTGTAAGGGAAGAGTTACACATTCTTGCTCTGAGAATTTTGACTTGGACAAGCATTTAGTCAACATCTTTTGCTCAGAGGCCTGACAGAAAGACAAACACTGAATCAGGATTGCTGAATTCTGGTTTCTGAGGTCCTTGAGATAATTACTAGAATTATAGCAGTGTCAGAGACAAGGGAAAAGCATGGGGAAACACAAACCTTCTCATCCCAACTAGTTCATAAGACTGGATTCCTGCATCACTCTGGACATGAAAAATCCCAGGTAAAAACCTGTTCAAACAGTAGGAACAATAAACTATTAGTGCTTTCCATGGCCTGTGCCCCCACCCACACCTTGTTCCAGGGACAGGCCATGTCTGGGTCTGCTCAGAGTAATGGGATAGGAGGGTCTCCAAAACTGTTTCTGTAGTCTTTAGGAATCTATGCATTTGGAAATGTATGCTGAGAGCACTCAGTGAGGTAGGAGAATACTATTATGCCCATTTTATTACGCCCAAGGGTGAGTACATTTTTTAGATTTATGTTATATTAGAAAGCTTTTCACTTATTATTCTCTGTGCCTAACTCTCTGGATGCATTTTATAAGTCATCAGGATTTAACTCATAGCTATGGATTTTGTTATGGGAGAGCAGGTACCTAAAAAATCCCTGACTTGTCCAGTGTCATTCTGAGTCTGGTGGCAGAACTAGGAACAAAAAACAGTCCATATATCTAATCTCTCACTCTTCCCTAGGTAACTTTCTCCAGCAGTTGTATTGAAAGACCATTTTAATTCATAGTTTTGTTTCTTGGAGGATATGAATTTCTCAGGGGTAAAATATGATGACAGAACAACATTTATTTTTCTATTTTCTATATTTGGAAGGAGCTGAGAATTCTAAGTCCAGACTATGGTGTTATTTTAGTGAAATTTGTTCTCTTAAGGAATTTGTTGTTAGATCTTCCTTTGGTTTTTGTAAAGAATAGGGAGGAAAAACAAAAGAGATGTTTATTTTATTGACACTGTGATATCAGGGGCTTTCACTAGAGAAATCTGTTGGAGTCTGTCTTTGAATTCTAAGACAAGGTCAGTTAAAAACATATCAGGTTTTGTGTTAAATAGTTTGATGGCATAAATTCAATAAAGACATTGTCTGGTATCCTCACTGTATGACTCGCATTAGATACAAAGGAAACGAAGAAAAGCAAAGATTCATTTCCCTTCCCTTCTTCTTCTCCTCTGCTTTTCATTGGCAACAGTAAAGTTCAACTGCAAGACATGTGATTGTAATATAATCAAATAACCTGCTGGTGTCTCATAAAGAAGTACTGGTTATTTAAACGACTATTCATAACAGACTTAGATGTTTCATAGCTGGCGATGGTTTAAGATTCAGATAACATCAGATCAGTTGGAGTATGAGATTCAGCTCCTTTGAAAATGTACAAAGAACAAAGCCAACAGCACTACTGATGACTGACTAGTTGGGGGAGAAGAAAACAACGAATATATTTAGGATTTTTATCAAGCCTGTTGAAGAATGTCGATGTGAGCCGCTCTATAGGCGTGTGATAAACATCACAGAAACTGGAGATAGTGAAAGCTGAAGAGTATGGGACACTTAGCATGTCTTGCTCCACAGTAAAGTAGTTTATACAGAGAAAAGAGACGGCTCAATATAAATCATTCTCTAGCAGTTCTTCAGGGCACATTGTTGGGAAATACCTGCTAACAGTGCCATCAGATTATTCTGTATATTGACTCTGCCCATGTGCTGAAAGGCTCCCAGTCTCCCCTGGCCGGGAAGACCCACCCTTGAGCCTTTGCACAACCCTTCCTCCAGGGTGTTTCCACAGCAGATGCAGCGGCTCGAGCTCACTTCAGGAGTAACTCTCTCATAGCGAGGCATTCCTGCAGAAGGACAGCTCTGCAGGGAAGCTCATGTTAGGGAACAAAAGCACTCTGGGAGAACTTAGATATGGAGAAGTATTTTTTGAGATTCATTTATTAGCCACTGTATTGCTAATTGCTGATCTCCTGTTGAGCTAACCTCAAGTTCGACGGGGACAATGTTTATGAACCCAGTACTTAAAAGACGAAATCTGGGGCAAAACAAAAAGTATATGTAGCACTGATCTTTGAAGATGCATCGTTTTGCCTTATCAGCAAAGGTGCATTCAAAAATCAGGCAGTCGCCACTAAGAGTGAGAAATAAAACAACAACAAAAAAATCCTTCCCTTTGCTTCGGGCTTTTGGATGCACTGGATTAAGTTCACTGCTAATTAGACACAATTGTGAAGCACAATTATTTATGAACCTTCAATGGGCCGAATTCATGAAAGGAATAACGAGTATGTATTTCCCTTTTGTAGAATTTTAATGAAGAAATGGCATTACTATTCATTATTTATCCACTTTCAAATTGTAATGAATAGTTCTACTAGCAAACACCAAATTTCTGTATTTACAGAAAGGCGGAACATGTGTAGATAATAACACAGTTCAGTATGTATGAAATTCTGTAATTCTATAAATATAGAAATAAAGAAATTATCAGCAGGATTATTCATTAAATTTTGAAAGTAGTAAATTATAAATAGGATTAACATTTATTCATTAAAATCCTCCAAACAGAAAATATTGGGTCTTTCTTCCTTAAATAAATCCAGTGCAATATTTCTGAGAGAAAGCTGGAGTTTATGATGATTTTTATTTTTTTTTCCTTTTGACATTGTTTCATATGCAGCCTTTATCCTAAATGCATTTTAAATAACATTAACCCATGTGTTTTCATTAAAAGTTGAAATACTCCATTATGCTGTGAAACAAAGACAATTTAGAGAGCCTGTCTTCCCTGGCTGAACAAACACTTTTGAGCACCATTCTGACCATAGATACCTGCCTCCTACAGAAAACATGCTTATGCCCAGCTCCCAGAGAGGTATTCACATGGCCCAGGCCCCAGTGTGTGAAGATGAGGGTGCAAATGGGGCATTTTGACTGCTTAGACCCCCAGACAGCCCAGTTTGAATTGCACAGCCTGCAGTACCCAACTCCCACGTGGATTTCACTGTCAGACCACTCCGTGACGGGAGCCCAAAGCTCCTCACCACCAGCAGTGGCAGGACCTGGCGCAGGAAGTGCTGAAGGGCTCAGGAGCACAGGTAAGACGGCACAGGTTGCCTCTGATGGTTCTTCAACCTAATAAGTGCCAATATATGAACTAAAATCCAAAGAGAGGTTTTCCCATAATTTAGCTTAAAATGACTGGGAACGAGCCTGGTGTCTCTCCCCTGTGCAGTGTCACCGCTGTCCTCCAGCCATTGCTTCCCCAGTTTCTCCTCAGAACCTTGCTGCTCTCTGTTCATGGGGCCACAAGGTCAGTGCTGAAGGTTGAAATCATGTAACCTAAGCATGTCTTCCCTTAAAAATACACCTAGAGTTTAATTATGTATTGTATTAATTAATCTTCAGAAAGCTAAAACTTCAATACCGTTTTAATTCCTTATACAGTAATTAAGCTCTTTGAACCTAATAAGAACACAGAGCTTGACTTTTTAAACTCCACTGAAGTACAGGATATTAGAAAAAAGCCCTTGTAGATGAGTCAATTATGGACTTTGATAGACATTGCTTAATATTTTGGCTTGGTGTAGGCCAACCTTAGGGCCTGAGCAGGTGGCCCAAATTCCTTGCAGTTTGGGGCACCTCTCACACTGCTGAACAGCAACAGATCTATTATTAGAAGTTTATTCCCAATTAGGGAATACTTTTTCCCTTTATAGCTAAGAATCCAAGGTCCTGATAAATCTCAGTGAGTTTAACTCTAGAATCACAGACAGGTTTAGTTTGGAAGGGACTTCAAAGTTAATACTGTTCCAACTCCCCTGCCATGGGCAGGGACACCTTCCCCTAGACCAGCTTGCTCAAAGCCCCATTTACAGAGAGACCTGTTTAGATGGTGAGATGTTCCTTTGATTTAATGATGCTATAACTAACATTTAGGGTTCAATAGGCACATAACTCCTACATGAGTGTTACTCACCCCAGGCACTTCCAAGAATTATAGCAGGAAAAACAGACCAGAAGAATACAGAACTGGTCACAGGCTGTTTGGTTTTTTTAATGCTGTAGCTCAAAAACTTGGTTTATTTTGAAAGAAGAAATTTAGTAAGCAAATACACTACTTTTACACAGCTTTCACTAGGATCAAGCACAGTGCTAGACATTGAGGCATGACCATTATTTTAAAGAAAACCCTTTCCCTTTCCAAGGTCGTGACCTGGTGTATACCGGGTGCAGTGTGGGTTGTAAACTTCTTCTGGAAAGCTGCAGGAGGAGCTGATGTTTGCCTGGAAACGTGGTGGAACGTCCCACGGTGAGGGACGTGGCAGCGCTGGGGGAACACCGGGAGCCTTCCCCAGCNGGCCCGTCCGGCTCGGCATCCCGAGCAGCTCCGGCCAGGACTTCTTCGACCGAAACCCCATCTGCCTTTTCCACACAACATTTCAAGGATTTCCACGTGGTTCTCAAAAGCCGAACCAGGACTTACAACCTCAAGTAATCCTGGCCTCCCTCCATAAGGGCTCAGTTACAGATGATGGCACGTGGCCCTTTCCATCAGATTAGCTTAAAAACATCTGTTTGGCTTTGGTGGCTTGGATCCTTCTGCAGAAAGCTGCTTTTCCCTGCTTCTTGAAGTTTGGTTTCTCGTATGTAACATTTACATCATGATCTAAAAACAATTTTACACATAATAAAGTTTAACTATTTGATATTTTTCATTTCAAAACTAAATAACAGACATTTAAGAGAATGTTCTTTCTTTTTTTTTAATGACACACATGATAGTATTTTAAAACAGCAAATGACATCCACTGTAAATTTTTTGATCTTTCTCTAGCAAATCCTCTATGAGCAAAGTTTGCCCATATTTATGATTTTTTTTTCTCATGATGCTTTACTGCTCTTGGTAGAACTAACATCTGCTTCTCTGGGGAATCTCCTATTTATGACAATTGGAGATGTTTTTGAAAATTCTTTGAATTAAACTTTGCCTGCTCAGAAGTGTTTCCACAGGAGCTGACTGTACATACAGAGTTTCCACGGATGACATTTGACAGAGCTGTTAATCCCTCTCGACTCTGATGTATGATATCACATTACAGGAGCTGGAGCAATCCCGTGATATTCGCACATGCACAATAACATTTACCCATCAGTTACCGTGTGCTCTGTTCGCAAACAAAACCCCTGGGACAAGCTGTTTCATCCACAAAGGAGGAAGGAGGTGACTTTCCCCATCAATATTCCCCTTCAGCCTGCTTCTGGAATTGCCATGGCTCCTTCTCCTGGCCCAGGGTGGTGGTGACCAGAGGGCAGGTCGCTCTGCCCTGTGCTGGTCCAGCACAACCCCTCCAACAGCAGCCACTTTGCTTCTCCCATTCAAACAGAAATTTTGCCAAGACTTCTGTTTCAGCCTCCTGCAGAATGAAATCCAAGAGGGTAATTGTGAAAAGAAAAACATTTTTGCCAGCTGAGTCTCAATTATCACATCAGCAGCCATATTCTTGTGTGGAAACTGTTTCTTATTTTTTTTAAAGAAAACACAAAAATAACACTCCAAAGTGCAAGAATTCTTTTGGGATTGTTAGTGATGAAATCTCTTATTTTCTCTAAAGAGGGATAGTCCTGAGGGAATTGTCATGAGTTTTAAGAAAAGCAAGGTGTTGCAATGTAATGCAACACTATGATTTAAATGCAATACTGTCTGATTATCAATTCTCTTAAGTGCTGAATTTGCAGAATCCTTTTTTGCACACTCTTAAGAAACCAAATGCAAGGAAAAAAAATCCTCCAAAAAATAGAAGTGATGCTTCTGATTAAAGTGATACCTGTGCACTTCATAAATTTGATTGCAAATATATTCTTAAGCAGGACACTATTTATGTTGGAAATAAAAAAATCAAAATAAATATTTTTAGTTGTTTTCAAGTCTCTAAATCAAAGTACTAAATGGAGTCTTCTCCGTTACCTTTTTTCTCATATTGGAATCCTTTACATTAAGGCTAGAATATGACAACATGAAAAATAGTTTTTTAAAAAAATATATATTTTCTTCTTTTGAGGAAGTAAAATCATTTAAAGTTGGATGACTTGAATGAGCATGGACAATAGGAGCCTTCTTCAGCTAAGAAAAAATGAATATGCAATGTCTTTGACTTTGGAAGGGCTTTTCCTTGGTCAAGAGGACCAGGTCCTTTCACTGGTTACATATTATCCCTTCTCATCTTCCATATGTCTAATTATTTCTACAATTAAAATAGATTGCATGATCTTTCATCTAAATCTTTCTCTTTAAGAAAAAGAGAATTTAAAACTTAATTTATGAACTCTGATCTTATTAACCTTTCATTTGATTTGCTTCTGGGCCTTGATCTTGTAAACAGGCTATTATACATTCTGCTCTTTTATTTGGTATGTGCTATTTCAAGGAGCTCTGAAAACTAAATCTCACCTGCACTACTGAAACGAAACATTTTTTCTTTTCTGCATCTTTGTTCCGTGTTCTAAGCCCAATAGTTTGCTTCAAACCTAAGGGAAAAAAAAAATAAACAATCTGCATTAATAAATCGGAACTTCGTTGGGTTTTGCCAGTGCTTTCCCAAGCAGTCCCTTTCTGTCCAGAGCACACAGCTATTCTCACTTTTGCCTTCTCCCAAAGGAATTTGTACTCTCCATTCCTGCTGCTGTTTCTTCTTTGTTTACTTTGTTTCTGCTACTAACATCATCCCAGATTGTCTTTATTTCCTTTTCTGCCCCCGAATGTCTTGATTCCTTTCCTCCTCCTACAGACATCATGACCTTAGCTTCTAAAAATCAGTCAAGCTGCTTCTTTTTCTCCCTACTTTTTACCATCTTATATGCTCATCTCAGTTTATGAATGCTCTGCCCTCCGCTCTTCATTCCTTTTATTGCAGTCTCACATCTTCTTCCTTCCCTTTCATTTTCCAGGATTCTGCCTTGTTCTCTATCTCAGATCTGATTATTGCCCTGGATTCCCCTTCCTCTGAAGTGCCACATCTGCCTTTGGCTACTGATGGGCATTTCTATTTCCATTCTGCTGCTGGTACTCAAGCTGAGGGAAAGTGTTTCCGAGGAGGCAGAGCTGCTCCTCTCAGGAGCAAGAGCTGCATGCAATTGAGATTTGTTTCCCTTATCACTGCACACATCTTGCCCATGAATCTCAGCGTTCCTTCCTCTGTGCATTAAAGAACCACAGCCTGGGCAGGGTTTGGTGCTGTGAGGCAGCATCACATAATTCCCCATCACTCTGGGTATCTCCTAACAAAAGTACAGGATCATGCAAAGATAGAAAATGTTCTGTATTTAGGACCAGATTTTTGTAATTTCTCTGCTTACAAAGCTTCCTTTGTATAACTTGGTTATCTTATGCAAAGGAAATGGATTGTTATTTGGGAGGGTTGGGTTTAATATTTATTTTTAAATAAATTCCAGAAGGTATATGCAAATAAAATCAGAGGTTTGACTTCACGACTAATAAGAAGGCAAAGAAAAAATGGGGTTTTTGCAAGGAGAAGAAACAGCCAACAGTCCAGGCCATATTTGCCTTCAATAATAAAAGAGCCAGGCACCACCAGTAGCCCAGCCAAGAGGATTAGTCTACTTTGACTTTGTGGTGACTGAATTCACCATTAATAGTTCAGACTTTACCCTGGACTGAGTCTCCCCCAGCTATGAAGTAAAGCACCCTCGGTCCAACATGTGCAGAGGGCTGGAAGGATGGAGAGAAGTGCTGGGATTTCTCTCAGTGCAATTCTGGCTCTAAGGCTGGAGTTCTGCACACTGTTAAAAAGATTGGACTGAAAATACAAAATCAAACATATGCAGGAGACAAAGTCATGCTGGATTGGAGAATTTTTCAACTGTTGATTGATTTAAAATATGTCACAAAAAAGGTCATTAATATAATGAAGAAACATTTTTTTCCCTCTGCTCACTGTTTTCTTTCTTTGTTTTCTTTCTTATTTTAATTCTAATATTCTCTTTTCATGGTTGCTACTCGCAATTTTTTTCTTATCAGTCCCTGTGTACAAACCCACCTGCCCAAACAAGGCTGCTTTGGAGATCAACATTTATCTTTCATGAGTCATCATTTCATTAGCATGCTGCAAATTCTAAAACTTTGGTTTTGTTTTATTTCCAATGGCTGTGTGTGGCCTTTTCACAGAGATTTGGTGCACCAGTGAAAATCCAGGATAGCCACCATATTAAAGAGAGACCTGGCACACACACACAGACACATACACACACACGTGTACTGATACAACTTTTTACAGGAAGCAGAGCAGGAAGCCACCCATATTTCTGGTACAGAGGGAACAGAAGTTAATTTGTAGGTTGGTGAGAGAGAGCTTGGGACACTGCACTCCATTTCACATCAAGAGACATTAACTTGGAATTACTGTTTCCAAGGGAAACACTTATGACTCAAAGCATTAATTTGCATTAGTCCACGATAAGGCTAGTCTGTAAATTGAGTTATTGAAAATAACTTGCAACCATAGCACCAAGGAAGGAATTAACTGGGAATGTTGTTCTATAAACATAAGTGGATATTTTTTTCCAGGTAGTTAAAATACTAAAAGTGTGCAAAATGTAATCAATTTAGCTTTCTAGTAAAGTCATTCCTTAACAAATTGTCACTATGGAAGTAATCAGTTTGGATAAATTTGTGTTGGCTGGGCTTTATCTCCTCACTTTTTAGTTTCATGTGAACAGCCTATTAAAACCCATGGTTTGGGACAAGCTCTACATTTTTCTCTTACAGCTGTGAGGACAATGGTCATTCTTTACAAATTTAGTTCAAGGTAATGTGATGTTCTACCCAATCTGGCAGAAAGATTTATAACTTAGCAATTGGGGGCTAAATTTCTGTGTTGTAAGCAAGTCTGGTCTCAGGGAAATTTCACCTCTTTTGAACATCATAAAGTTTATTTAGAAAAATCTCCATAAAGGATGCCCTTTGTGTGCTCCTACAATATTCACTTAGGGTGAGTTAACAATCAGCAGTATTAATAACTGGAAACTACACCAGCAAAATTATTCAAAATACTTACTGATAACCAGGTGCACATGTACCACCACTTTTTAAAAATCTGGGTCAGCCAACATTCCAAGTAAACATAGCCAAGCAGGTCCAATTCTTTCAATTCTCACTGAGGTTTCCATTCTCACTCAGCATCATAACTTCAATACAGGACTGGAAAGACTTGCAAAATTTCTGGTTGGTATGACAGCTGGTGTTTCTTTTCAGGAACAGCCCAGACTGGCACCCAGTGCAGACACCACTGCCCCCCAGGGAAACATGCCCCATCTCCGCATGTACACGGGCAAAAGGCACACAGCTACCCCATTGCCTTTTGGCACTCTCCAAACACCCTTGCACTTTACTAGATCCAAAGTTACACTGGAAGAGGAGAGAGGAAAACAGTGAGGACTAATTTTCCATACTTAAGGATCTTTAAATCCAGATGCTCTCTCCTTGTATTACAATACCATCTGCATCTACGTTTGTAACAGAAAACCTTTTGCTTTCTTCCTTTCTCTTTAATTCAAACTGAAAAAAGAACTTTGAACCCAGCAGCACAGCCAAGGTTTGGTGGGGCACTGAAGTGCCGATGGGTTTCTCCAAAAGGCACGGCCTGAAGGACACTGGTATACCAATAATGAAATGGTTTCCCCTTCTCCAGGGTGATGTGGTGCCCGGGTGAGTGAAGGGCTGGAGGGGGTGAAGCCAACCTTGAGCTGCCCCAGCAGAGGAAGGCTCAGGGCACGTCTGACTCCGGGCAGGCTCTCCGGGTCAGACACCGGGTGTCCGGGTTCCCCCTGCACGGCCCTGTGCTCAGTGGCACAGTAAGGCTCAGTAAGGCACAGGTGGCCCAGTTCCACCTGCAGGGGAGGAGCACTGATGCAGGAGCAGGCTGGAGTGCTCTGTGTCCTGGGCTGTTCCATGGACTGCCTTTCCCTGCCCTCTCCCACCCCTATTCCAGCTGCCTGCCATGCCCGACAGGGCACCCCGCCGTGTATCTCTCAATTGCTTCTCATGACTAAGGACATTATTTTTGATCCAAACTAATATGTAATTATCTATTTCAGAATGTTTTATTAGGAATTAGAACCCTTTTTATATTTTAACCAAACATATTCATTTCACAGCATGTTAAAAATCATTTTCTCTCTCCTAACTGTGTTTATCCTTTCTCCATAATATTTCACAGCTGAAGTCCTTTTTTAAGAGAGCTTGAAAAATATTATCTGGTTATATTTTTTTTTTTAATTGAGCATATATGGACAAAATCTGCCCTCTTCTTTCCTGTCCTTAGCATTCTAAAATGTACCTGTGTTCAAATATTAAGAAATAAAACAAATATAAATTATGCATTTTCCAAGTTAATTTAAAATGCATTATGCACTGCTTTGTTCTCTGGAATTAGTATTATTAAGGGGACAGATCTGTATGGATTAATTTTGAGTCAGTTTATTCACTTCTTTGTAATTCAGTGGCAAGAATTTCTGTCCCCAGGCATCAAATTAAAAATTTTACTGTAAGTAACACATACACAATATAGACCTTTTTGTATTGTTTCTTTGTTTTTCTATCAGACAACGTATTTACATATTGTATTATTTCACAAAACCACCTCTTTCAAAGTAAACAAAACTTCCCCCCCCCTTCTTGAAAATTATTTTAATGTTCCCATTGTCATTGTACCCAACTGGAACCTGGTTCTAGTTTCGAGGGTTTTTTCCCTTTCCATCAATAATCACATAACATTTAGCTGTGTCTTCCCTGAGATCTCTCACAAGCCAAATAATCATCCAACATCTCCTTTCTTCCAAATATTTTTGGTGGTGTTTGAGCTGCTGCTTTACAATTATTTTTTTTTAAAAAACCAAGCTATTCAATAATAATTTTAAAATAATGTTTTATTGCAATAATTCTTTGCACTTACATGTTTCAAATCTTTATTTTTCCCTAAACTGAGCAAGAAAATAGAGTCTGCTTTCTTAATTAGTCTTCTTTAAACAAAATATCCTTTCATATGCACTAATAAAGACTAAGGATCATTTCTCTCTTGTTTAAATAACTGCTTGCTGTAGTATAAAATTGTAAGAGACATGATGCAGATCAAGATGCTGGCTTGAAGTGGAGAAGAGGAACAAGCAGTGCAATAATAAGCAGATTTTAATGATTTACTATAAATCAGCATTTTTGCCCTGTCAGTGAGATTGAAGAGGCAGACAGCTCCTCACATGTCTGCCTAGCAAATGTCTTCCTGATGAATCATGTGCTCTGAATCACTGATCACAACATTCAAACAGCACATCCAAATAATGAGGAAAACATATACACAGCATTCTTACGCCTAGTCTAAAACTGCAGGAATATGTGTTTTCAGTGGTGTGGTAGTTAAACCCCTACATTGATACTCTGTTCAGCAGAGGGTAATATCAGGTTAACTATTGATGCCCTAGCTTTACTTCCACATGCTAAATCAACGTGGAAAATCTAATCTTTACATACTCTGCAGGGAAAAAAATAGAAGGCAAAAGTGGATAACAATGTATATTTTTAAATATTTTTCAACAGAGAAATGCATTGACTACTCATTGAGAGAAACATTACTGTGATTAATTAGAACACTAGCAAGGCTATTGTTTTATATACAGAGTGGTTCAGATGACCATTGCTAATAATTTCAGTTGGTCACTGAGGTAATAGTGGTTATAAAATGTTATGCATTGCATGCCCTAATGTCCATCGATCCTCCTTGCAGTGCTGCCAGTGGCTCAGGTAACCAAATAATTGTCATCAAACTCTCCTGCAGTGGGGGTGTCACTGACCCCAGCTGCCACAGCAAAAGGCACACGTTTGTAAGGGTGGCTTGGATCGAGAGGAGAGCATGGGGATGAAGGGGATGAGGTGCTCCCCAACAGCTCTGGGAGAATCAAGGAATGAAGTGCGGAGGGGGTCCAGCCTCAGCCTTCACAGGCAGCACTCCCACGAGCAGTAGACCGAACTGAATAAACAGGGGAGCTGACTCACCTCTCCCCATCGGGTCCCAGACAGCTGACAATGTGCCCAGAAGGAATAATTGTGACCACTGTTGTCCCCACCTGCAGGAGAAGCTCTGGCCAGGCTCTCCGCCGCCGCTGAGGGAGGAAAGCCTGTTTGCAGGCCAGCCCAGAGGACCTCGCTGCTAAAAGGATAAAATGAGGACCTCAGCTTCCAGCAGTGTCTGTCCTTTAACCTTTTATTAACATCATTATTTATTCAGAAAACAGTTGTGAAAGAAATAATTTTGTAACAGTAGGAACCTCGAATTTAGAAACTTGAAAAAAAAAATTCAACTTTGGTCATGGTGATCCTTTGAAAGATAGTAACTTGTCATTCCTAGTTTTGCAGACTGTAACTTTTGCATTTATTACTAATTTTCTGCACTGCTCTAAATGCACTGTGCACACTAAGTTTAAAACACATTAGAACCATTAATGTACACAGTATTTGCAGTTCAAGTCATCCTTATGCAGACTTAGTAAAAGGTTTCTCCTGGAGATCCTGAAGATGAGGTGGCATAGAAATCCAGGGATTTTTTTTTCTCCACATCTCTGCATCCTGCCACCCCTTTGATGCAGAATCACAATATTTGTTGCTGAAAGAAGCTGCTGTCCATTGTTCGAAGACGTTAAATTCAAGTCCTCATCTTTTCTGGTTTGCACTCAAGAGAAAAAAATAATAATGGGCTTTTAAAACAATAAAATATCAATGTATTTTAAACATGACCACGTCAGGCTCAGAAATGTTTTTCAAAAGCATATCCATTTGTTTAATTTGAATAAGAACATACTTAATTTCATGGTCATTTGGTTAAAGCAGTTATTTTTATTAATGTGTTATTGAGCTGGAGGCTGAGGGCACTGGTCAGTTTGCTACTGTATAACTCACTCGCTTGGAGAATGAAGTCTTGCAGTACAAAGGGGAAAACTCGTATGTGCTATTTAGCCATCACAATGGTATATTTGATCTGTGTTCTTATTTTATTCAAAGCAAGAAGGGGAAAAAAACAAACGCTCAGACTGCTGATTTCTGCAGAAAAAATCTGCAAATGAACTGTTCTATTAGCACAAATGTACAAAAGTCTTTAGAACCTCTCTCTTCAAAAGCATAATTAGGTATTTATTTCAGACATACTAACATCTTTGCAGTAGCTAATAAGATGCAGCCCATTTGAATATTAATATAATAAATGATTAAATTAAACAGCAAGATTCAGACTCAGAAATAGCCTTTATAGGTCCCTGGGGGTCACTAAAACTGTATTCCATTTCTTCCTACAGTTAACATAGTACAAGGGACATGAATGCGTAAAGCAATATTTGTCTTATGAAACATGGAGTTTTATATTGTGCTATTCAGTTTTATTACTCCACAGTTTGAAGCTGAGGCCTGTGATGAAGTCACCATGCTGGGACCCAACAGCAACTCTTCCTGTTTCAGTGCTTTTTGGCATCAAAGTGACGCATCGTTGCTTTGGCAGAGGCAAACCTCATGGCAGGCTACATATAAATAGGTTAACAGCGTTGGCGTGTGATAAACTAATAACAACACACACAGAAAAAAAGTTGCTGTAAAGTAAATGGCTGAGGAATTTTTCATCTGTACATTATTATGTATTTATTATTAATAATATGTACCCAATAATGTGCAGAATTAATATCAGTGGTGCGAGGATGATAGGTTAGGCTTATTTTTTTCCACTGTACACCAGATAAAAGAAAAATAGGCAAAGTAGGCAATTATAATTGGCCATTATTCCAATAAAGGTGGTTCCCTTCTCAAATTAGTCCATGAAAACTGCACACTATCCAAATCCCATGAACCTGAGAGGTGTTAATAAACATCTGGTCATGGTTTTTGCTTAATTAGCAATCCCTAGTTTGGACTGAAGTCTGTTTATGTAAAACAAAACACATGTATGCACACGCACACACACACACACACACTCACTCTCTTTCTCTTGCCCCCCCCGCCCCCCAACAATAACAAAAAAAGAGGTTTTTGTTTCATGAGCCACAGCCCTTCAGCAGTCCAAACCAGCTTCTTGTAAGTGCTCGGTGGGAGAATTGGATTTTTAAGTCTTACCATTTGTCAACACAGCAGAATAAAATGAAAGCTATTTGGATTTGTCTGTTTCTGTTCATTTTACCAGAATAATGTCACCTCAATCAGCCCTACAAAATCCTGGTATTTTATTGGAAACTCAATTACCATTTTTAAATGCAAAAAGAAATTGCGTATTTACTACAGGTTACTGGAAAATGCCATTTTATTATTCTTAGCATCCAAAATCTTACAGCACCATCTCTCTAAGGAGCAGCATTGGCAGGGAGGTAATGGATAAACATGCAACTGTGCTTGCAAGACTATACTGTCTAAATTAGATAAAAGAAAAGTAGGAAGAAAACTCCAAGATAAGTGGTACAAAGTAAATCAAAACAAATCATCTTACCAAACTTTATTCGCATCTGATACCATTTTTAGAAATTAAGGTCAGTTTTGTGGAACTAATAGGGAGTTACACCTATATATCTTGGGCACCATGACAATGCTTGAGAGGAAGATTTATACACTATGGTTGCAGATGCAGAAGAAAGATATGAGAGATCAAATGGAAGTGCATGATAACAAATGAAAAATGGTCCCCACAGCCCATAAATTAATTGAGAAAAGAAGGTTGTCATTATTTGAACATGCTTTAAAATAAGGTATGGGGTCCAGATGGCAGAGAATAGATAGGCCAACAAAGTTTGAGTAATTGATGACTTAAAAATAAAACAAGATCTTAAAGAAATGAATCACGTTGGGAGAGTTAGAGGAGGAATATTAGATGAAAAAGCACAAAAACTCCTCGAAACTTCAGAGAAAAAATCAAAGTATAGGAAAACAGACACATTTTTTCGTGAAGGATCTAAATAAATGTAAGTAATGAATATCTCAGGCAGCAATTGTATCCCCATTAAGGACGCTTTTCTATTGTCATTTCATTAACCTATTCAGCTTTGTTTTCACGATTTTATTTCTCCTTTTATTTTTGTGGTCCAAGTTTTTTTTGGAATGAACTGAGAGGAATTAGCAAAGGCTGTGCTATAAAAATCACAATTACCATTTCTGCTCCCAACCCTGTCGTTAGCTCATGAGGTCACTGCAGACAGCCCTTTGGTAAACAGTGACATGCTTCCAGAGCTTATTGTCTGCTTTTACAGTCCCCGAGATCCAGCAACAGAGCCTGTGCTGCTTAAGCCTAAACCATCCCTTGCCTTTCAGGTTGGTGGGTTCAGACAGGTCAAGGAGGAAGTGACAACGCTCATATGTGTCTTGTTCCATGTTTGGGGTATTTTTTCCTCCTAATCTTCCTTCCCCTTTCTCCATTCTGAAGCGGTGGCAGCACATCGTATTAAATGGTACTTCAGTGTTATACAATGCCAGGTAATAAATAAATAAACTATGCACAGTTTTATTATTTTTTCTCTTAAAATGTCGCCCATCTGTCCATGGAGGGGATGTAAATATCTGTATGGGGGCAGGTGAGTGTGTCTGCAGGAGGTGTGTGTGTATGTATATCTGCACTGTGTGCCTGCATGTATGCATGTGTGCATTTTCCATATTTATCGCTTTTCAGTACATTAGAGCATTTAGTACTTTGGAAGGCACTCATCCAAACAGAGCTCCATGTAAATGCACTGTGTACAAGCCAAGAAAGAACAGCTCCAGGCTGATAGAAACCTCAGAAGTATGTTAAATCATAGTACTCAACTGTTCCTCATTAGAACACTCCTCATTTCTTTTTTTTTCTCTTCCACTTAAAAAAAATATAATTTTTCCTCAAAGCCGCTTACACTCTAGGAGCATATTATGAATATTCAGATTGAAAATAGAGCACCACCTAATAATGTGGAGCACAAAGGATCCCTGAAATGTATTCAGCCTCTTATTTACATTGTTATGAGAGATATTGCATTATCAAACAATGGCTCTACTCCACACTGTATCTGTTACCCCTTGCATTAAGGCTCCTTGGGAACTTATTATTGATGACAAAAATGTAGCTAATGAGAGACTGCAGAGTTACTAAATGTATAGGTAAGCTATATTGCCTACAAGAACGATAGCCCTAAAGGAAAAAAACATCAAAGCCTGAGAGCTGATTTGTTCAGAAGTGCAACTGAGATGGGAAGAAAAGCAAACTTGGGGACCTTCCCATCATCGCACACAATGATGTCATTAAGGTACATTAATCTCAAGGAAGATATACACAGGGAAACTAAAACGTGACCCTCGGTGTGGAAGGCAAGCAAAAAGGCTTGGAAATATTCAGGAGGCAGAAATAGAAGGCAACAAACATTTCAAGGGAAAGATAGTTGCCAGCAGGATTGATTTGAATACTCAAAGTGGTGATTTATTTTTCATGGTTCTCATAAACAGAAGAGATCCTTTCTCTGCCCTGCTCTCCCCCTCGCTCCCTCCTCGTTCCCAGGCAGGAGGAAGGATGGGATGAGGCTCGCCGTGCCCATTGAGCAATGGCTGCCCTTTCCCAGACACCACAAATGAATGCAGGGTGGTGGAGAGACCAATTCAAACACTTTACCAGGAGTATGTAAAAAAATGGCATAATCCACTTTCTTTGCATTTGTTACAGAAGAAAGGGAAAAAGGACAATTTCATTAAAAGTCCAGCCTCTGTAAAGAGAATGTTAAATAGTTTCATACCCAAAACCCAAACTGCTTTGAATGCAAGTCCTGCTTTGCCCTTAACTGAAATGAAATTTCACAAATCCAGCTGTACATAAAGAAAGAAAATGAAAGACAAAATATTTACTCATGGACTCAATAGCCCCCTTTTTAAAAGGGAGGGGGTTAACTATTGATCTTTTAACAATATAAATTTAGCATATTTCACATGATCCATTACATTCCTTAGAACCATTAAGATGCAGTTTACATGATTTATTCAGAATAAGGTCCACTTTTAGCTATATTTAAGTCTCCTATTTGTTATTTAACATGTGTTTAATGTTTTCTGTCCCTGCTGTGCACAGCTGCAAGCTGCTATTTTTTGGCAATTTTTGTGACTGTGAAGTGATTTGTGTCTTTGAATCTCACCTTTCTATTCTATGCCCTGCTGTTTTGATTTTTTTCTAAACTTTAAGAAATCAGTTGCACTGTGTTATGACCTTTACTTCACTTCATGGAAGTAAACAAGAAGTCTAAAAGCACCATTAAAAAATCATGGCAGGTATCCTTATGGGGTAGCTACAAGGACACATATGTAATTGATTTAGCATTCTGTGACACTCTAATTCAAAGCAGTTTAAGGAAAACCTGCTAAAAATCCAGTAATGACATAGAAACTACTAATTGAGGGGTGGCAAACACTTCACTCACCATTTACAGACTGGGCATATAAATCGTCCATGGCAGGAAACCTTCCATATTGTACAACTTCTTGAAGATTTTTTCAGTTGATCTCAATTAGAAAAAATCTGACTGAAAAATAAGTTGTTATTGTTCTACAATATATTTAAAATATCCTATTTATTTTTACAGTCATAAAGCAAACAGAGCATGATGCTGAAGTGCTTCAGATAGATACAAATGATTGCAAGGAGAACTCTTGTGGCATAAGGATCCTGCTATTTCAACTGTTTTCCCAGGCACAAAACTTTTGAAAAGCAATAATAACGAATGATGGCAAAGCATTACAGCCAGAATGGTGTAATTGTCTTTTTTTTTTTTTATTTTTTTATTAAATGGGACTTGCCAAACATGGCCATGAGCAGTTGTGAAAGCCTGCTGAAACACCGTGAATTAATCTCCAGTCCCAGTATTTCAGTGTCATGGCCATGACATGGCCTCCCCAGCACCCCTCACCTCTCCATCCACTCTTTTTCCTTCGGCCACCTCTTGATTTTGAGGAAATGAATCAGTGTCTCTCTTGCAAATTAGAATCTGCGTATAGTTCATGGACAATGAATGTGCAATGTTCATATAATGATCTCGATAGGCAGCTAGCAGTGCACGATGCATATTCCTGGTACATATTCCTATTTTATGTGGAGTAAGCTGGGAGTGCTTTGTGGTGTGCTGAAATCTCAGAGGTGTTGTGCTGGTGAGCCACTCTTATTTGGAAGCTTCATACTCCCCATCACCAGTAAATATAAAGAAAGTGAAACACTGTTGGGTATATTGGGGGTATTTGTTGTTGCTCTTTATGATATCTCTGGATAATTTCAGTGGCTATCAAACTGCTACTTTAATTGATAGGAGAGCATTTCCCCTTAACAATTTGAAGCAAATATAGTAGGTAAAATTCCTGTATCAATTTGAATGCATTTACCTGTAAGTGGCAAACTTAGTAACTTCATTTATCTGATTTTAATGAAAATGGAAAATGCACTGCTATATGACTTTAAGAAAAAAGGTAAAATATAAGTTATTACTGTTTGATATATGTTCCCCATCCTTTTATAGGATCTATAAGAGAAAGCCATGTTGAAACAGTTTAATGCAATGCCTTTAACTTATCTAAACCAGATTCAACTGACTGCACGGGGAAAATTGAATCTTTTCCTCACAATCTTAGTGACATGAAAAATATATAATACGGTAAATGATTAATGCAGTTATAAACTATACCTGAGATAAGATTTAAGTATTCATATTTCTATCATGTTAATACAACACGATAAACCCATGAAGCAAACTTGACCATAGCATTTGTTATTCTGTCCAGTGTTCAATTATTCTTTGTCCAAATACAATTTAGGAGCTTGCTGGAATACATTCTCTGGGTACAAAGCATTATGTGCTACAGTGAGATAATCAAAGCAGTGGTCAGCAACTGTAGACCTCGATCCAGTATAGGCAGAGCTGCAAAATAAAAGGGAGCCCAGAACATAACCCCATGCAGGTTGTTTTATTTTGGTTGTCCAGAATATGTCATTAACACATAAAAGCATTATATTTCCTTGTATTTAACATTTCACTGAAAGCTTTATATTTTTAGGCAAACCTAAATTGACATAATCACAGATGTGCTTGGCAACTACCAAGACAATTTCCAAACCGTGTTGCTTTAATAACTAACCTCTTCTAATTTCTGCAGTAAGGGTCAAATTTTGCCCATGGGAAACACGTGTACAACTCTGAATGATACCAAGAGAAGAAATGAGCCCACACTGATGACTGCTTTGATGGGCATTTTATTACAAGGATCTTGTGCCCCCATGTAAATAATGGCCAACTGTCCTGCAGACAGGCAGCATGCCTAGCAGGAAAGCACACAGCTGCAAGATGAGAGGAAATCTGTGGATCTCAGTCAGCAGCTCTGCAGTGGGTTACCTCAACTTACCCTTTTGCAAAATAAGCATAAGGCTTCATTTTCAAAGGTGTATTTATACCCTTGAATGAAAGGCAAGATAACTTTGAAATTAGAAAAGAAAATAAATAAAGTGATGAAGGTGTTTTACAGTTTAACACAGCTTTGTGCAAGGGGTTGGAGCAGGTGATACACAGAGGTCCTAGCCAGTCTAAATTATTCCATGATTCAATGACTGCAGCCCTCGGCATCACTGGTTTTAAAGTACCTGCAGCTCCAAGCTCTTGTGCCACAGTTCCAGCCACCAACTCACCATCCATGTGCATGGACAGCCCAGATGTCTCTCATGCTGTGGTGCCCTACCTTAAACCACCATCTGTAGACTGGACTCTCCTCAGGGCCAGCTGAAATTCCTTTGAGCTCTCTGAAAGGTTGGTGTTTTCTGAGCTGGAATTGGTAGTAAAAGATAGAGGTGCCTTTAAGAGTTACTCAGAAAATAATGCTGAAGATGAGCAGGATTTAACAATGAACTTTTTTTTTTGTCAAGGCTTTCATCGAAAAATTAAATTGCCAGGAGTTTTACTGTTTTATTTGCCCCCCAACTCAGCTGTCAGCTGAAGAGCTTTTGATGAAAACATATTTTTGAAATGAGTACAGAAGCCAGCTGGGACGGCCAGGCAAGGCCCTTTGCTAAGCTAATCTGTCACTGCTAAGGTTTGGATGGGGACGCATGCAGGATGATCTGAGCTTTGCCTAGCTTTCAGAATGGTAGGTAAGCTTAATAGCCATATTTTAAATAATACTGCTACACTACATCACATTGCAAATATGCCCTGTAATCAAAAGGAAAAAAAGCAAGGAGCTGACAGAACTAGAATAGAATAGAATACAATACACCTCTCTGGGTGGAGTTATTTTATTTTCCCAAAAGGAGCCACAAGCTCTTCTGAAATTAAATAGGCCTTAAGAACAGCATCAAAAATGATAAGCAGAAATTAAATACTTCCCACTACTTGTTTAAAATTTGAGTACGCTGTAATAATTCTTTATTTCCATGACATTAATTTTATGGGCTCGTTCACTTTCTATTTGATCAGAACTTCTGTATATAATAGTTACCAGCATTTCAAACGAGAAATCATAGATGACTGTATATATACCAGGATAGTCACTATTGTAGTGGTAATGCTGATAATGGGACATTTTTATTAAGAATAAAAAAAGCTGACACGATTTTTGAAATAGCAAGAGGACAAGAGAACATAGACTCTAGCTGCACCAGGGGAGGTTCAGGTTGGACATCAGGAGGAATTTTTTCATGGAAAGGGTGGTTAATGATTGAAGGGGCTGCCCAGGGAGGTGGTGGAGTCCCCATCCCTGTAGGTGTTCACAGAACCACTGTATGTGGCACCCAGCGCTCTTGGCTGGGTCTCAAGATGAGGATGGTCGAAGGCTTGAGTTAATCATCTTGGAGGTCTTTTCCAGCCCAAATGATTCTATTATTCTGATTGGTCATCCCCAACAGACAGACTTCATTATTGCTCTGATAAACCACATGCAGCTGTTTAATTAGTTATTGATATCAGTATTTGTTTCTGCAGAGACTGATAGTAACTCCATTTACATTTTTGTGTGTTATTTGATCGATATATGTAAATCTGACCTGCAATAAATATTTCATTTCTTTCTAGCATTCCTGATTTACTTTCATGCCTGTTGCAAAACTTCTAGAAACACAAATTGTTTCCTTTTGTGAGCAAGGTGCATCAAGTGTGTTTCTTTTTGTAACACATTTACATTCCTCAGGTTTCCTAGCTTGGTTTGTGCTACTCTTAGTGAAGCAAACCCTTGCACAGAGACTTGACATCCTCACAGCAATCTCAGAACAATTTCAAAACATGCCTATGGTAATCCTATTATCACACAAACTCACAATGACAAAATGATCTCAGTGCAAGTTTGCAGTGACCCTCTGGAAGGCAATACCACTCTAATGTGAGATTATACAGGTGAAATGAATTCAGTGAAAACACACACCATCTTTGAATTTCAGTGCAGAGTCCCAATGAAATGATAAAATCAAGTTCACCTTTATGCTAAATTATGTTTATGTTAAATGCAAGGATAGGATGGGAGGAGCTGTGCCCGAAAGACTTGCAGCAAGAGTGATGTAAAATATGAAGGAGTTCAAGTAACTCCAGAATGAAAGTCCAGGCAGTTTTCAGAAGAAACTTCAACAGAATTGTTCAAGTGGAGTCAGTCTGGGGGGGTGCAATGGTAATCCTGCTAACAACAGCAGCTGCCCAGGTACTCATCCAGCAGCGGGTCCAACACCTCTGCTCTGCTACCCCGTGGTGTCACCTCCCGTCTGTGGGCACCATCCTCAGGTCTGTGAATCCTAAGCCACTTTAAGCCTTCCACCAACACAGTCATGATTACTTTATCATGCCTTCCAGCACTCAAAAGGGCAATGCAAAATCAGCACTGAATGCATTAACTTATTAATTAAAAGAGAGGAGAGGAACACATGAGCAACCTTTGGAAATGGTTGTGCAGAAGCACACACTCCATAAAACTCTTCAGCCCTCACCTCATCCTGCAAGAGCAGAGCAGATCCAAAGGCTGGGACCCCATTCAGTGACTTTGGGCAAGAATGCAGAGATCTTTCCTCAGGGAAACAGAGATGCTTCCCTAGGCCTAATTTAGACTTTTATCCAACCTAACGCAGTTACCATTGCACCCTCAGCAATGTACACAGTACTTTTCCAGGGGCAGCCAGGCACTGCTGAGGCCAAAGGAGATTTTGCTGGGCTGTCTTGCAGCGCAACTGGGTGAGACAAGTCCCCTGGCCAGTGCCCCCAGAGAGCCACCTCTGCTTCTGGAGGCTCGCTGCCAGAGGTGGGAAACATGAGGGCATGGTGCAATATTTTGGCCAGTGATGGGTGGAACCAACATCCCCCAGCATTAAGAATGTCAGGTATCCAGCCTGCACTAGTGGCTAAGCTACATCTTTTTTTTATCATCAGTGGAGACTATAAATCCAATTCATTTGACCAATGCTAAGACTCTGTCTTAGCACAAACTGCCCTGTTTCACTCCACTGACTTTAAAGGGTAACTAGCTCAGACTTAACTGTCTAACTTTTAGACATCAGAGTCAAGGAAGATTAATATTATCTACCCAATATTCCATGGATGTCAAATTGAAATGAGCAAAAACTAAGGAGAGACTAGTCAAACTATTTCCCCTTTTGATAATTAGGAACTGCAAGATGTTTACTTACAGAATATGCCTTTTAGAAATAACTTCAATAAATCTGTGAAGCTGTCAACTATTGCAGATGTTTTGTCTCTACATCTGTAGGGATTTCATAGCAGTTATTAAAAACCTTCACACATCTAGCTTGGGAAAAGCCCTTCTGGATGAAAAGGTGGTTTCCAGGGATAGCCTGTTCTCTTCAAGATTTTCGAGTACTTTTTGGTTGGAAAGTATGATTTTTCTGCTTTGAAGCTGAGCTATCTATGTAGTCTTGAAGTAAAGAGAGAGGGAGCATCCATAAACTTTAATTCTATAATTAAGATTTACCTGGCATTGATGGTCATATCGGATAAACCATTGCAAGTCCCCCACAACCTGTCTTAAAGGTAGAAGTCGTCTGAAAGACTCCAGGAGAGTTCCTTGTGGGTCCTGTCCTTCCCTCTCAAGGAAAGATGAATTAGATATATTCAAGGACTGTGGCTTGAGAGAGATCCAAGTTTGTTAAGAACAGGCCAAACAAAGTCCAAGTTCCTCACATCCAAATGATTTTCACAGCCTACCAACACAGAGCAGTAAGAGAAAATCAAGGACAGCTTTCCTATTTTATTGCTTTTACAAGTGTCTCAAAGTGATTGACAGCGTTCATATTCTCATTATGGCATCTGCAGATAATGAGGTACCTAGGCACAGGAATATCCACTGCTTGAGCATGCCAGGAATATTATCACTGACGTTTGAGCAAAAACATTGCAATTCCACACAATACCTCTACATCTTCGAAACGTCAAAACACAGCCAGATGCTGGAGCCATGGCTGCTGAAATCACATGGGTTAGCTGGTATATCTTGAAAAAATTATTATAAATTTAAGGTATCTATTTAGCTAGTCAGCTAAATAGTGGGTTTTACTTCTGCAGACAAGAGTAGGCTCCCTCCAGAATTTAAAGACTCTCTCCCCTTCCTCATTTAGAAATCTTTGTAATTTTCTATAAACAAGGCTCAAAAGCTGTCTCAAGTGCTGTGAGAAAGACTTTCCTGAGTCAAGGAAGGAGTCTTATGTTTCCAAGCTAAATGGCAGCTAAAACAACTCATTCCAAAGGAAGGCAGATAACGTGCAGTCCCAGACAGCTGAGATGGTCCTGCACCGATGGCTCAGGGCTAACTCTGCCACTACCCTCCTGGAGTGTGGCCTTTAGCATGCAACTTTGCCACAGCAATGCTCTCCTGCACATCATCTAATCAGCTGCAAGCCTCCAAGCCACATGTCCTCCACCCCAAGGCAGAGCTGGAAGGGGAGGGCAGGCAGACTAACCAGGCACAAGTGCACACACCCATGAACTGCAGGATGTGTCTACAGTTTCTGAACACGGTAATATGTAGAACATCTGAAATCTGGAAATTAGGCACAGATACTCCTTTAAGATGCTGTTCCTAGAAGGTGTGGAGGTCACATCTAGGAAATACAGTGCTGCCAGCATCAACAGGGTTGCTCCAGCTATGCCGAGCAGAGCACGGGGCACTGAGTGAGCAAACTGCTGCAGCCTGCCTCAGGGAAAATGCTCTGAATGCATCGCAGAGCAAAGCTGGAAATGCACACCTTCTGTGCTCCTGTCCTCCCCTTCTTTGCAGCTGTCTGTAGAGGTGGAGAGGGCACTGCCAACACCGACTGCTCCCTCACCCTTGAGTTGCGTGAGATGCTGATGCTGCCTTAACCAACTACATCTTCCCCATTGCCACTCAGTGTTTTTATTGCCTTGGAATGACTTTTGAATGCAGGTCTTTGAGCACAGGTCTGGCATACATGGCCTTAGGATAGGAAGCAGGCACTGAGTTTTCTTAGGAGGAACAGCTGTCCTTAGCCTGAAAGAAAGCAAGCAGGTGTTTGCACACATAACAGAAAGGATGCCTCGGCACATCTTTGTGATGTCTTTGGATGTTACAGCTGCCTTTTCCCCCTACCATGCTTCTGCTGTTTGACCCTTGTCCCAGCTAAAAGCACAGAACATGTTAGGTGCAAACTAACATTCTCAGTCCTGCTGCTGCAATACTCAGTGATCCACAACAGCCTTGTAGTCATGGAGCCTGCGTGGGAACGCGTGTGAGCAAACACACAGAGATTTGCAGAAGGCCTTCTTTCAAAACTAGACAGCTCTGTGTAGGATCAACACAGCACTCAGTGTTACGCCTTTTTTCTAAAGAAATTGTTTCTCCAGGTGGATATCAAAACTTCAGTCAAATGCCCTGTAAAGGTGAAGTGCTTAAAAAAAATCACTATGGCTAAAGAGAAGTTAGTAAAAGAGCTTACACTGCTCTCTATTCCTTTGCATTACCCATAATCTAAACAGCAGCAGGTGTATTGAAAATGTACAGTAGTACATTGGATTAGGGTCCACACTAATTTAAAAGACTTCTTACAAAAAAGTCCATATTAAAGCTCTAAACCTTTCCTAGATAATAATCCAAAAGAATCTCACAGCAATAGGTTGTTAAATCCCCATAATATTGCATGCCAATATTTCTAAGGGTTTTTTGTGCCAAAAATCTGAAAAAAAAATCAGTGTCCTAGATGAAAATTACAGAAGGATTTACAATATTTAGGAAAACAAAGCAATGTGCTCTTGCAGGTCAGCCAACATCCTGAGATGTAGTATTTTGCTAAATACTGAATAAACCTTCTTTAATTATGAGGACAGAAAGGTCTGATGGTTGAAATGTGAGAAGTTTCAGTCCCCTGTGTCACTCCACCACAGCCTCCGAGTGTGACTTGGTCATACCACTGAACCCCTGTTTCCCATCTGCAAACTGGGAACGTGACTCCCTTCACCCTCCCCTGGCCCAGCTGCTCTAATGAGGCAGCAGCTCTGCACCTTCTGCTCAAAGCTCAGATGTTGGTGAGGTCTCCATGCCTGCCTGTAACACAGGCAATAACTGATAAAATGAGGGAGTCATTTTTTTCAGAATTACAGGAGAATTCAGTCAAACAAATATCAGAAGCCTTAATCAATTAAATTTCTAGCACCAGCCTGGAAACACACTATACTTCTGTTAGAAACTGGTCTAGCTTATGAAAATAATAAATCCTACATTTTGATGAGGGCTCTCTTTTTTTTTCACCACGTGCTTATAGATTTCTTATGCTTTACCACCAAGCCCCACACTAAATGTTGAGCTCTTTCTTCACATTGTAGCTAAGAGGGAAGAAAATAATGATGTCTCCTAATGACAGCTGTCAAAGGGATTTGTGGGAATCAAAAAACTTTCTGGAAAACCCGGTGTACAAAATGCTTGACCCAGCTGTCATTAATTCTGCCTGGCCCAGTCACTCCCTCCTGCACCAGGAGCCCACTCCTGTGCTGGCTGATGCAAAGGCAGTGTGGGACAGACAGTGAGAGAGAGCAGGGCAGCTGCAAACCAAAATCACCCTGGGGAGGGTTACAACTAGATAAAGTTTTCAACAATAAGATTCCAGAGACTGCTGACTGGAGAAAAGCTCAATATTTTAGTCTCAGTACAAATTTGCTTCAATCTTATACAACTCCCATGCAGCAGCATCCACAGCTGCATGCTGTAAACAACAAACAAATCTATTTCCATCAGCCCTGCTGATGCTATGAGAAAAGTGCCTGAGCATAAGACATGCACAGATGTAGAGTCTCACCTGAGCCTAGTGCTGCCCTCCATTTGGCCCCTCTAACTTAATATCGTTGTTACAAAGCTATTGGTCTCCTGGTAGCGAGCTGGCTCAATGCAGAGCCTCTTCTTCCAGCTAATCTGACAACTCCGATCCAAGAAGCATCAAGGGCCCAATTAAGAAGACACATCTTATCAAGGAGCTTATTTTGCATAACAGAATACAAATGACGAATAAAAATTTAATGTTTAATAACTTAGTACAAAGAGGGCTGTTGATATAGAATGCCTGGAATTTTTATGGCGGCTGTCAGACTTGTGATAAAACTGTTATATAGGAACACTTGGCAAAAAACAGCGTAGAATTTTTCAGTAATGGTGTGTGCATGATATTGCATTAATTCTTGATAGGAAAGTAACTGTAAGCCTGGGAATCAGCCAGTTTGAGTTTCACTGTAAGATGATTTTTTTTTCTTTTGAAGGACATCTAAATACATTTTAATGAAGAGTTAGCTGAAAGGATAGTCAGTACTTCATAAATGCATTTGTGTGTTTGCTGAAGTCCAGAAATTATAGGCAAATCATCACAATCCCTCTGAGTTGAGAGTAACTTTGTCAGATTCAGTGATGGGGCTGCAGTTTGCTGGTACCCATCACTAATGGCTGCAAGGCAGGAAGCTTAAAGAGGAAGGAGAGGTTATCTCCAAGGTTTGCCCTCGCTGGATAGGGGCATTTCTTTGATTTACTTACAGTGTATGGGAGAGTTGAACACTGATGCAGCTCTTTTCTGACTTTGAAGATCAGAATCTGGAGGAAGGCTTGACTTGCCTTTGTTCCTGCAGTTGCAATTTATATGTTAGAAGTCCTTCATGGTAATGAAAATAAATAATTCTGTGCTTTAGGTTTCGATACAGAAATCAGTTCTTCAAACAGCAGGTATGCACTGTATTACCCAAGAATTATTGCAACCTCTGTAACTACCATGTTCTGTAAATATATCAATACTAATCAGGAAAAAAAGGAGGCTCAGATTTTCTTTCAAACATTTTCAGAAAGCTGATGCATGGGCTTGAAATGCTGGCATCGTATTCTGATGAATTTGCCATATACCTTAAGCCTTAAGTCAAAAAAAAAAAAAAATTAAAAAACCTAAATATCTTAGTATAGCAATTAAGTCATCTTTACCAGTACACTTAAAATAAAGTGTCCATTAAATAATGCTAAACTAATGCTGAATTAGAGTGGAATTCTTCTAGAAGTAGGTATCACATCTATATGAACTCTAAATGAATTCCTTATTCATTTGATTCTATTGTATTAGTGTTATTGCAATGAATACTAAATGAATTCCTAATGATTGGATACTTAAAATAAAGTGTTACCCCTTTACAATAGTCATCAAACTTTAGGGACAAATTGAGATTAAAAAAAAATTATGTACTGATGGGAAAAAAAGGTTGAACCATATAGTTCAGAAAATTGAAAGGTATAATTTATCTGATGATGCTAATATTCGGATGGAGTCTTACAATAAAATTAATACTACAGGAGTGGACCCTTATACAGAGGATTTGTTGCAGAAATAAAATCTATCAGTAACAGTTTCATTGTTCCATCATTACAAACTCATTTGGTATTCACTGTAATAGCACTGATCGTAATGAATTTGTTTGATATTCATGTGGCTCTCACATGCATTAACATAGGCTTTCTGTTGTAATTCAACATCCAACAAGCATTAGTTAATGCAGACTTTGGATTAGGCATGGGCCAGTATTCCACAACTGGAGTTTCCTTTCAGTTTACAAGCAGTTAAAGGACATTTTAATTCCTGGGTCTTTTTTTCTTAATCTGATACATTATTTTTAATGTGGAAAGCCTCCTGAAAGATCCCACTCTGCCTTTTCATATGAACATAGGTGTGTGCCATCTTCTATCTCAGGCCACAAGCCAGAAAGCCAGAATTTTAACACCCAGGCACATTTCCTCATTATCCCCTTGGCAATAGTGGCTTTGGCACAGCCTGGATCTGGCAAGGTACTAAGGGAGCAAGAAATCCTGACTCTTAGTATTAAACAGATTTTTTTTTTTTTTTCTCTAGGTCCAGAAATGCCAATAGTTCCCCAGTATTGGATAATATTTATTTGGCAAAATGAACTCCTGCCCTTGCAGTATCTTCCTAAGAGGAAATAACTCTGTGGCAAAAAGCAGGGCAAGTCTTTGGAAAGTTTCCATAAGGAAGGGAACTCAGCCAGGTTTTCAGCAGGTTTGACTCACTGGAAAATTTTCAGGCATTCCTCAGTCAAAGCTTGACTAATGCAGGCTCTGGTGTGATTCAGCCTCAGTCAGGGTGTTAGACTCTGTTTCCCCATTGTGGCTCATGGTAATTATTCCTATTATATCTTCAAGAGATTATAGATGAGCGATAGATGAACTGCAATGACTATTAACAAGAATTATAGCAATCTTTATGCATAAGTGTTCAAAACACCAGGGGCCACACGCTCAGGTAATACACATGGATTTAGATCATGTAATCAATTCAACTGCAGTAATTGGTAACATGAAATTACAGAGTCAGGTGACCTGCTGATGCTATCAGCACTGCTGCTGCAACCCAAAGGGTTTTCAAAATACTGTCCCATTTTGTTTCAGTATCTCACAAAGAAGGTTTTCCCTTGGTTTTCCTGGTTGTTTTACACAATGAATCTCTTCCTCCCACATAACCACACTTTCTCCCACCTTTCTCACAACAGCCTCCAACTAGAAGGTTGAATCTCACCCCTCCTTGCTACATGGGGCTCCTATCCTCTCCTTGGGGCATTGGAGGTGTGGAGACCAGGAAGGCTCCAAATAGATCCACTGGCTCCCAGAAACCTCACAGGAGAGCAGAATGCCCTTCTCAAAACTATCCTGTAAGGCTGACCTTGGGCCCTGGGGAAGGTCAGGTCCCCACCTGCTCTCTTGCAGAAGCAGAGGTGGGTCTGTATAAGGCTCCTCACCCCACTCTTTTTTGCAGGACATCAGCAGAGACCATTGCTGTCCAACCCACAGGTGGAGCAGATGTCATCTGTGCCAGATGACCAAAGAGGATCAGTAGAACTGAAGCTGGGAGTGCAATAAGAAAATGAGTGCATTAAATACAACGAGGAGTGGGTTGGGGTGGTCTGTGCCTGGTAGCAGGACACAGCCCTCTCTGGCTGTGTGGGGGAGGAGGCACAGGGAACGAGGAGAAGCAGCCTTTCACCAGGAGGGAAAGGCTGGAAAATAAGGAAGGCCTGCCCTGAGGGAGTTGTTAGAGGTGGTCTCCAGCCTCGTTATTTCAAAAGCAGATCCCGCAACGATGGACTACCCTGACCAGCAGTGGCTGTGAGGGGGCCTCTGTCCATTTAGCTTCCCTTTTGACTTGCAGGCAGAGCAGAATTTGTCAGAGCTCTTGGAGGCCCTGATAGATGTAAACACTGTTTAATTAATTTGATTTATGATATAATTGCACCACTGTGCTTGAGGGTTTAAGGTAATTTCATTTCCAATGTATCTTCCTAAAAGGGATTTCAGGTAAAACTTTGTCAGGGGAGGCAGCGCTGCCCTGGCCAGTACAAGAGGTCTGTCTGCAAAGAAAGCACCATCCTGCATGCCACCATGCAACTGCAGGCTCATCCATTGAGCACAGATATTTAGATGCACAATTATTCCTCTTCTACCTACAAATGTTGTTTTACACAGACAAATTCGAGGCTCAGCTGTGCTAGAAAATGCACATTTGGGGTTTTTTTTTTTACCAAGGTTGTGTTTAAGAAAGAGAGCTGTCTCACAGGACTATGAAAAACATGTATTTTTCTTTCTCTCTTTTTATTTGCCTCACTAAAGAATTATCTGGTTCTTTCTGAGCTAATACTAAGGGATGTGATTTTTTTTTTTCTTGAGCTTCTAAGGAAAACATATTTTCTGGCTTTTTAGTGTAAGGTATGCTTATAATTAGCTGATATATATGAATTAATGCCTTGTGGTATAGAAACACAGAGAAAGGATGTAAGTAACCAGCTACTTTATACTGTGTTTCATGACCAAGCACAACATTTGGCTGCATTTAATGGAAAAAATGTTGGGGAGTGTTGTCTGGCCACTGCAGGATACCTGTGATAATGTACTTGCATCACTTCACAGTTAAACTAAAGCAAACGTATGTCATTGCAGTGTGTGCCGTAACACCTGGGCACAATAGAATGAATTCATGGACTGTGCACCCATAAATCTTCATTTCCTAGTTTTGTGGGTTTGTCAGGCCTTTAAAGTTATTTAACACGCTTTTTGCGGTGATAGATAGGTACTGAGAGTGTTATAAATACTAACTTGTGTCTGAAAGTTGGGCTGTGAAGCTATCACCCAGGCTTATGGTGTCTGTGATTTTATATCCAGCTAACAAGTCACTTTCATGGGTCGGGACATCATCTGGAGTCTATGAATGTGTAAGAACCAACAGTTACTGTATATATGTTTGGTGCTGTTTGATTCATATATACAGCATTTATTTTAGGACAAAAAAAGAAAAGCACAGCAAGAGTGTTCCTTGCTTTAGTTCTAAAAAATAAAGATCATAGACCTTACTAGTGTCTGGTCTATCAGGAATTCATAATGAAAACGAATGTTCATTTTTTCTTTAAAAGTGTCTCAAGCTAAATGATACTGACGCTTTCAATTTTTAACATCATAATCAATAAAGGCTGCTTATGCACACTTTGCAAAACCATCAGTTTAGAAGTTCGAAAAAAAAATCTGCATATGGCTGCAGCTTGCTGACTGCAAAGCTCTAGCACTAAATCTTCTGAGTTAAAGTTTTACTGGTGTGTTATGAGTAAAAATGCCTTGTCAGCCATCTGCCAGTTTTTCTCCTAACATCCATATTTTCAACCCTTGCTAAACATTGGGAGCATTTGGCCACAAGAGGCCAGCTCTACAATTAAACAGCCGAGTTCTGCAGCAGAAGCAAGGGCATGTCAAAATAGAACTGTCTGTTATTAATTTTAAAAGTCCATAAAGGAAAGCTATGACCCTGTCAGGGTGATGGACTGGTAGTTAAATGTATTATAAACTGTTAACTCTCAGAGACACAAAAGAAAAAGAAAAGAAAAACAATGCAGCAGTGTCAAAAGCTTCAATAAATGCTAATCATGGCAGATTAATCAGCCTCTAATTCCACTGATCCAAAAAGGTTAGAGTGTCAATTGTGTGAAATTAGCTCTTTCTCATGTGTCCCTTTGCATTTGGAGAATCTGTCTGTTCATTTGCATCTTTTGCCAATGTTTACGAAGAATTCAGTTCATTAGCGCTTAAACATAAAATCAGACACTGGAAGGGGGATTCATCGCCTTTTTCTGCTTTAAGGAGTACTTAAAGCAAATAGCATTGCTACAGTGTACATTTATAGATTCTATCAAGCAGCATTAATTACTGTATATCTCATATCCAGAAGCCTCCTTTTCATAGGAAAGGTTTCATGTGAAGTGTTCTATTTAGTCTCGTAAGGAGGGCTTTTTTGATGGCTTAAGATAAAATGTTTAATCATAAGCTTGAAATGGCAAACCAGAGCTGCTAGACCTTGGTAGAATACATGCTACAAAGGGCTCCCAGAAGTATGTGCACTATCTGCTTTGGGAAATACCTGCTCTAACCTGCGTTTGAAAATCCTGCAGCTTGCCAAAGAGAATAGCAGTTCAAATGAACGACTATGCAGAACACAAGAAATCCCGAGGAAGGATTGCCTAATGGCAAATAAAGCAGGAGATGAGAAGATGTATTATCTGGCCCTGTTTGAAGTGTTCTGACTGAACTCAGGACCAGACAGGACTCACCTGCTTTCCTTACCAAGCCGGCATGCAGGCAGGACTCATTCATCATCTGATGGGGTTTGACTGCCGGCCTGAGTTTTGAGGCCTCACACTGCTATGGCTCAAGTTACTTGGGGAGTGCCTCAGAGCTAAGAAATGCAAGAATGGAAACTCTAATTTCATAATATACCTGAAACCTTTACCAACAATGGCTTCCCCCTTTAGGGAAATATGTATGGTCAGCTGAGGGCAGCCTCAAAGGAATGCATGCTTAATAATGCTTAGATTGCCTGCACTGCCTACATTAGGATGAAATTTGTGACTCATTTCTCGTTCCTCAGGAATAAAATATATATATATATATTTCTTGTTCACAACAAACAGATCTTGTGGTTTAACAGAAATCTAGGAATTTGCCAGCTGTTTGCTTCCCTGCACTTCCTGGATGAAGCATTCCTGAATTCACATGCAGCTCTCTGCCAGAATCCTACATGAAGTTTTCCCAGACACTGACAGGAGTGTGGGGGACATCTGTTCATCTCCCAGCTTTCCTTTGTGGGCTGGCCTCCGTGGGTGGGTCAGGGCTTCCTCCTCAGGAGAGCACCCAGGGAAGGTCTCCATGTCTCCTGCACAACGAAGAGAGGCAAAGGGCTATTCCTACCACCTTTCTACAGGAAGGGGCCCGGACTGAAATCCCACAGCAGCTGGGGGTCGACTCCAATCTCTGCAATAAGTGCAAGGCGTTGCCTTTGCCTTGGCCCTCTCTGACATAAAGACATAGCATTGTACCTATTTATTATTAAACACTTTCAAAGCAAACCACTCCCTCAGCAGATGCATTTGGGAAGAGGACAAGAGAACGCACAGGATTTGCCCCATTCCTCATGAACTACTAAGTGGAGCTGGGCTGCACAGGGAAAGAGTCCCTGCAGAGGCTGGAGCTACGTGAGGGGCTGTGGGGTTTTCCAGCCCCACACTGGCACAGGGGCACATGCACATGGAGCATTTCTCTCACCTCGTATAACATTGCTTTGTTTAGCCTCACAAAATACTTGGCTGTTTTTTCAGGGCTCAGCCCATTCTCTGGATTTTGGCAAACCTTAGGGCTTTTATTCTGTAGAGAAATAGGGTAAAGTACATGTATGAAGAATGACATCATCGTGGGCAGGTGTGGACTCCTCCCTTAAAATGCCCCAGTTTGTTTAAGGATAATTCAGATATCTGTATATCATGCTTCAGTGCAATATTTAAGTCTGGGGTTTGGTCAAAGGTTCTTTATTGGGGTTTCATATGTTTTCTTCCTGTTGGTTCCAAGTTTAAATACCACATTTTCTCAAGAAACACCCTTGATTTGAGGTAAGTTTTATTCTTGGACACAGTCCAAAAAATTAAAACTTATTGAGAGAGACCTTTTCTGGAAGAGAAAATATAGTTAGATATCTTCCCTAAAAGAAGAAAAGCACTGGATGGCTCTAATTGTAAAGAATGACCCATGAGGAATCTAGCTTAAAATATGAAAATATAATATGAAGTTTAAAAGATAATTATGAGGCAGTAAAACAGAAAGCCACAAAAAATATTTTAAAGGGAAGGTAAACTATATATGGCACAGTGCAATGGATGGACTGTCAGCAGTATTTCTTTGTGTGTGTATCTTTTGTATTGCAGTGAACTGTGCAACAGCAAGATTTGAATATTCTGAATCTGCCATCTCCCTCTTCTGTCAATCAGATCCTTCCAATTTTGAACATGCCAGGATGAACTATGTTGACTTCTTTGGCACAAGAAAGTGAATCCAGTGAAATTCATATATTCAATGGTTTCATGAAAATGAGAAAAGTCTGTCTATTTGCTAGAACAGCTTTGGGCTAGTTTTGAATGGCTGCATTTCATCTCTGCATTTTCCCTCCCCACAACTGTTATGATGTGAAAAGTGCCCAAGGCCAGGGGCTTGTAGGCCCAAGTCCACTGAAATTAATTGTAATTGGGAAAAAGGGCCTTTTGCCTAAGCCAGTCATATTATACTCTCCCATCTGACCACTTCTTTTCCATTGATGGATATAGTTTACTCTACCAAATCATTTCTTTTTTTGCTAGTGAAACTAATTTAATGCCACCCAAAAATATATCAGACAGCTTCTGGCACCTATTTCTGTCTCGGAAGCATTATAAATGCTCAGGTATACAGAAAGTTCTGCAGCTTACAGTTGCTCTTGCTTCTGCAAAGTTTTTGCTTTAATAATAGCAGAGGGCAGAAGACTCCTGCAATTCCGGCCATTTTCCCTGGCATTCCACCATCTGATGTCATGAGACTCACCAAAGAAAAGTGGACTTACTGCTGCACAGTTACATGTTCACACTCTAAATTTAAGCCTCCCAAAATTTTTCTGCTTGCTGGATTAACAGGGGTGGTCTTTGTCCTGTTAAGAAACAGAAAAGCTGAGCTCCATTTCTCAAAAGTACTAATGCTGAGATCACACTGGCTGACCTAAATGCTAAACTGCCCCAGCTAAATGCAGTCTCACAGGTAGTTCATCCTTCCCAACGCTGTCAAGCAGATTATCCTGGAAAGAGTAAGGCATTGATCTGATAAACCTAGAGTTAGGAGACACTTTTTGAAATGTTGTACTTGAGGCTGGCAATAAAACTTGAAATTTCTAGTTCTAGCCCCTGATTAGTTTTGTATTTGCCAAGGTGATTTTTAAAGTCTTAAGACTTTTTTAAGAATTCAGGTTGAAATGGTGTCGAGCCCAGTCTGTATCTGCAAGGAGTCTCTCCAAAGCACACTTGGGTGCTGCAGGAAGTGGGGAGAGTGGTTCAAGAGGTCTCTCGTTTCTGTCGTGGGCCAATATGACCAAGCATGGTATGACATGAGGAACTTTATTGCTAATGGAATAAGCCTTCAGATAAGATGTAAACCAGAGTTTCTGGTGGTTTTCTCTGTGCAGCAGCCTTCTGGACACTCTCCAGCTCTTCTCTGTCTACCTACGCTTCCAACTGCCTAAGACAGTGTTTATTTCCTGCTCAGAACTGTTCAGTAGCATTCTTGTTCACTATTAAAAGAGCAGCTGCACGGTAGTGGTGGGTGAAGAGAGCTTCTACCTCTCAAAGGCTGTTATTAGACTTAGTTAGTTAAAATTTATAAATAAATATTAAGCCCAAGAACATCTTTTGAGAGGCAGAGATGCAGGGGAAAATAACAAGGTGTACAACCTGAGTGACAGCCACTGGAAACAGTTTGTTCAGCAGACGTGGGCTCTGACCTCCCTCTCTATGTGCCTTGAGCATTTGCATTCATGGTACAAAGTGGCTGCAAATCGCTATTGAAATGGTAACATTTGTGCCCAGTTTGGCCAATGAAATGGATCAAGGTCAGGGTAACTGGCATCAGCCCCCTGCCAGGGGCAGTGACTGTCACCCTGCCCTTTGCAGCAATCCAGTCCAGTCCAACGCAACTGTGAGCCCCTCCTCTTCCCTCTGCAGCACACATTTGAGCAGATTGATATCTGAGAGAGGCTCAGACCTAAATTTGTATGCAGATATTGTTCCTGGACCCTATTTCTAAACCAAACCTTGCCTGGGTATCTCAAATTCTATTCTAAATTTGGCAGTTAGGCACTATCATTTAAATTAGAGGCTTAATCTTAGATTTCCCATGTTTCTCTCTCCTTATCTACTGAAAAATACTGCAATAAGAGAAGAAAAATTCCCAGAAAACCTCCTCTTTTCACAGATGAGGAACAGCAAATCATAAGCAGGTTCTTTGAATACTCAAGTATATGATTATATATTTCACTGTCAACTAAAACCCCAGAAATAGGAAAATATGACTGTGAAAATACTGCCTGTAATGAGAGGACTTGGTTGTCACATTTGGTATGATATAATTTATCTTTTTTCTCATGTTAGTGAATAATATAACTTTGCTATTCACTGTAGTGTGTTTACCTTAGAAATCCACACAAACTTTCCTTAATATTAAATCCTGGTTAAAGAAATCTATATTTTCTGGATATCATATGCTTCCAATAATATATGGAATCTCCTCTGGGTTCCACTGGCTTTTCTTTCCTGAAATCTGCAAGATTCTCAGAAAAATATGTCTACTTGATTCCATCCCACTGCAGCTATGTTGACTTATGCTAGCAAAATATCTCAGTTCATCTGTTTTCTGTTGTTTCATTACCTTCCCACCTTCCTGAAAGGGCTGTTTCTTTGTCTGGGTTATTTGTCCCCTAGCCAGGAGGTTCTGCCTTATAAAGGGGGTGGTTTTTTTACATCAAACTCGGTGCTGGATGATTTCTTTCTTTGTCTGCAGCCATAACATCCTCTTGTTCACACAGAAATAAAAAAACCACAAAGGGTATGGATTATGCGATGCATTTTCTGCAGAATTTAATAATCACAGTAAAACATTGGCATATATTGCTGTCTACTTACAAATCTCTGTTTTCAGTGGAAATTACAGCTTACTATTTAAGTCACCTGAATAACCTGCTTCATGCATCTGAACAATATAATAAAGCAACTCGTCCAGACTAGATGAATATCCTCTAGTGAACTTGACATGAGGTCCAGATTCCACTCTATGTTCACTAATGCCAGTCTCAAATACATACTTATTTACAAATGGAATCAAATGAGGTATGATTCATTCTCCTAAAAGGATTAAACCTGGATGTTCACAAATGCCCTGACAGTGAGCCACACTTCCCAGGTCTTGTCTCTCCCCATTCCCCATCAGCAGGATGATGCCTTTCCCAACACACACCCTCATGCCCTCCCGTCTCCAGCCAGAAAATGTCACTGCAGCAACTGCAGCAATAGTTTTCCTGGGAAAGGAGCATTTGGGAAGTATTTAATGTATTTCTGACTGTCTTCCAGTGCAGTTGAGCAGCTGGAGAACAGGTACAGAGCCAGAGTGAAGGGTAGGAAAACAGCAGTCCCGTGATTGCTGAGTTATCAGAATATGCAGGGCAGTGTCCTGCACAGCAGGCCCTGATCCTTGTCCTTGGCTCATGATTTATTGAAACAGGGCTGATTGCATGTTCCACACTCTAAGAACCAACTGGAAGCTGACAAGTGCTTGAGAAACCTGTTTTGGGTAGCTACTGGGTAAGCCTCTGCTCCTGTCAGCTGGGGAGGATGTTTGAATTACCTGACTGGAAAATAAAGGCATTGAAAAAAAGTGTTACTTTTCCTTTCCTCTGTTTCTTTTAGAAATTAAAAAAAAACAAGGAAAACGGAACATTTGACAATCCACAGATTTCTTTTTATAAAACAAATAATAAAAATGAAGCTTTTTAGCTTTGTGGAGATGATTACCAAGAAACTCCAACAATGCTGAGCAGTTATGTACTTGTTGGAAACCTGCATTCCTATTATGAGGCTCTCCCCATAGAAGGACGAAAATTGAAGCTATTTTTGAAGCCTAACCTAGAAGATCAAGAACTACTCAGAGTTCAAGTGCACAATATGATTCCCATTGGTAAGAGGGATTCATTTACAGATGCTGAGTGATTTTTGTGACAGTAGAACAGACATTTATTTTCATCGAAGAAGAGAGGTCCAATCCTAAAGCATGGACTATTAGTATCTGGCTGTGGGTTACTGGCTGAAAAATTATTGATCTTCACTGAGAATCAGCCAAACACTGGTTTTGTTTTCACATCCCACATACTCCCAGCAGGGTGTGAGCTGTGCTCTGAGTTGGGCTGCGTTGTTGGTGCTCGGGGTGGGTCTGTGTGTGGGGACAGGTTATCCCAGGGGTGCCACAGCAGCCGGAGACTGGGAAAGGTTGCACAGCACCGTGGGGGACCCAGCCTGAGCAGAGGCTTCTTCTCAAGAGCCCAAATGAACTTAAACCAGGGCAAGAGAAACAGCCGAACAATTTAAGGCCACATTTCAGTTTCCTTTTCACATATTGTCATTAACAAATAATGGCAAGCTGCCCACTTGCAAAGGTAGCTCATTAATATATTTTGAATAGCTAAGAGTTTTGTTGTTGTTGCTATTGTTATTATTATTATATTTTCTCTTAAGCTTTTTATTATCTCAGCGATGTTTTCCAAAGATGACTTTGATTCCCTTAATAGCTCTTTAAAAAAAAAAAAAAGCTAATATTTAGTAATTCCCCAGTTTCCCCCAAATACACATTGAAACTATAAAGTGTTTCTAAATATCCTGAGAATTGTCTAAATAGATTTTTTTAAATTCCCATAACCTTTCACTAACCACCAAGCCCGTATTATCTAAAGAGGCTTCTAGGGAGGTGTTTGTAGGTAATTACCCAAGAATTAATCATAGGATCAACATAAAAGGCAAAATATAATAAATAATCAAGTTCTTACATATGCAAATCATTGTGAGGTATGTTACCAATTTTCATAGAGGGGCCACTGTCAGAAATGCAATTTCATCTATCCAATTAGCAGGTTTTGCTGCATTATAAATCTGTCACTGCTTTCTTTGCACCAAACAGCTGCTTATGCAAGTAACTGTGTGAAACTCTATTAAAAACCACAGGTCTGAATAAAGGCACGTTAGAAAAAAATTAATTCCCAATAAAACTGCATTAAGTCTGGAAGGCTGTGGCAAAGAAGCAGTTAAAATTATTAGGAAGGGAATTCCATCATGCTATTAATGTCCTGCAATTCAGCTGTGACTGTGTTCTGTTCACTTGGTTTTCCTCTTCAAGTGCTGTTCTGTTTTTAAAGCTGCTTTGAAGGAATGCTCTCCAGTGGACTGCCGCCTGTCACTGCTCCCTGTCATGTGTCCGATAATTAAAATCTGACTGATTTACTGACTGGCATCAACCATCACAGCTCAAGAGTTAGAAGATGTTCATCCTTCCCAAGGCTAAATTTACTTGGTGAAAAGGGGCTGCTTGCTTCCAGCCTGAGCTGTCATTCAGCTGCCGTGGAAACCATAAAGATAGCTAACAGAGCCCCAGCCAGCAGTCTTTAGTTTATTTTATTCTAATATTTATTGCCACCCAGAAAATGAACATAATACAGACAAGTTAGAGAGAGCACTGCACTAGTGATTTGTGAGGCTGGTGTGGAGTGAGAGCAAAACAGTCCTGCAGTATTAAAATAAAATAGAACAGCGGTGTTTCCCAAAAGTATGGCAGGGCTGTAGCTGTGTTTATTTTAACCCTAATGGGGTACAATTTATTATTACATTTTAAGTAGATACACTCTTGGAGAAGGCTGGTTGGGTTGGGTTTTTTTTTTCCTTTTTTTTTTTTTCCTAAGTGCAGACTGCTCAGGAAGTACCAAAAAAAAAAAAAAAAGAAGAAGAAAAGGGAAGGAAAGGAATATCATGTCATCTTGTGTGAATGATCTAGCAGTATTAATGGAGCTTGCAGGATCTATTGAAACCAGCAACTTCAATAGCTCAGGGTCATGATATCAGTACTTGTGATGGAACAAGCTATTTACAAAAGATTTAAACTCTGGGGAAGACGTCTCCTGCAGGCTCTCTGGCTTATTCTCCTTAGCCTTTAGGGTCACATCCTGCTCCTCGGGCTCCTGTTAGTTTCTCTGTTATCATAGGTTGGATGTGACAATTGCCAGCAATCTTTAGCTCTGACCCTCCACAACACAGTGTCACCCCAATCCAGAGCACAGCAGTGCAGCACTGTTCCCCCAGTTTTCAACCTCAATTTTTTCAGTGCACCGCTCTCATTTTTTCTCTTTTCTCAGCTACAGTATTTGCCATTTTCTCCACATAAATAAAGCAAACCTTAAATATATACTGGCTGGTTCGAAACTCAAATACCTTTCCAGCATGAACAAGATTAATCACACATAATATTTACAGTACTAAACAAAACAATTATAACATCATATATACTCAGTTGAACAAACACACTGACAGTTCTTTTTGAAAACATAGAGTAAAAATCAAATGAAAATCCATATCAGAGTAAAGGAACTTATCTTCAATTTGTATTCCTCTTAAGCCATTTTTGAGACCAAAATTCAGATGCAGACACCTTCTTCAGAAGTCATCAAGGCCTGATTTACCACTTGCTTTCCTGCTGTGGTGGCACAGCTGGAGGGACAGGCAGTGCACTGGAAGCAAAGGCAAGTAAAGTTACAAAGAGGCATCAAAGAAAATAAATTTTGCTCACTTGCCCCTACAGCCCTGGGGGTTTTTGCTCTGACAGTTAAAACACACGAAGACACAAAGTCCTGAGTGTGCACTGACAGAGCCTTTGTTTCTGGAAATGTGGACCATGGTCTGGGTTTTAGAGAGCCCACAGCCCTCCTAGAGAGAGATTAATCCTGTCTACCAAAGAGTTAAAATGCTGAGGGCTCAGTCCTGCAAATAATTTTTTACTTGAGCCTTAGTCGTGCAAAAAGTCCTACTGGCCTTCATGGCTCCACTCCGATACTCACGATTCAGGCCAGTAAGTGTCTGCAGGGTCAGATTCTTGAAACCAGGCCCCCAAACACAGCTGTAAGCTCCCCTCAGAGAGTCTTTTTGATGCAATACTCTAAATTATACCGTATCCCAGTCAAATGCCCTAGATAAAGTGAGCTACCATTGAGGAAGACAATATTGTAATGTTTTCTATAAGAACCTGTGGAATGCTCAAAGATGCTCCTTTCCTGGGGGGCAGTCAGGAAAAGAGAATGTGTAGATATTCAGTACCTGCCTATGCAGAAAAGCCATAGTACAAAGAAATGTTTACTAATCACCCAAGTGCTGACACATCCCTGGCCACAATACAGGATTTTTTCTGATCAGCCATAGATCTGATGTACTGTAGCAGACTGTAAAGGGAATTCAAAATTACTCATAACCAACAACTTCATCATTCTCTCTCAAAAGTATTTCATCTTCCCTTGTCTCCTTGCTTTCAGGAATTTCTCTCAACGTGGTATTTCTTAATCGGAACTTATTTCTTACAGGTCATCAATTTGATCTCTCAGTGTCTTAGTGCTTGATATTCTCATTTGGAACAGCAATCAGTTGTGCCTATCAATCTTTAGCATCTTATGTTCAATTTTCATGCAGGTGTTTACAGCACAGAGCAAAAAACTTCCTGGCAAATGAAATTTTAACAGCAAATATCAGCCATCTTGTAAAAAACCCAATGGCTTATAAAGGGAAAATATGCATTAAAAAATGAAACTCATCCATAGAAGCCACAAAAATAACAAAACCATGGAAATATCTGAAAACAGTGGAGCTGCCTGCTATCTTGGCGCACCCACAGGACCAATTTTTTTCACAGTTAGTTCAAAGATCACTGCAGAGCCTGAACATAAGCTGTGGTTAGATCACTCTTATTTTAGCAAGTATAAGTTATGGTATTTGGACATAAACCTCTGTAGCTTTTCCAGCTACACTAGTGGTCTTTATGATCTTCTGTGGTTGTGAATTTCAGAGGCTGGGGACATGCTGGGTGAAGAAAGATATCCTCTCATTTGTTCTAAATGTACCTCCCATTAATTTTAGTGAATGACAGGTTGTTGCTATATTAGGACTTCACATGGAAAGGAAGAACTGATCGGTTTTCACTTCATACTCCCAGCATTAAATACCTCAGCCGAGTTTCGTTGCATTTTTCTTCTTTCCAAATGCCCTTTTTCCTGAAATTTGTAATACAGGAGGTTGAAAATTGGTTTCTAGTATGATTAATGCCGAGCAAAACTTTCAGCTCAATACTAGACAAAGATCACCTGGTTTTGATATAATGCCTCTTTCCCTTTTTTTCTCACTCCCTCTCTCCCTCTTCCTCTGGGGGTGCAAAAAGCATTTCAACCAGTCCTACTCCAGGTCTAGATCCCTCACCCTGTGTTCCTGAAACACCACCTACACACTGAAGGGATTCCAGGCCATGGAATTGCTGCTCTCCACCTTTTCACCTCTAAGTATCCTCTGAAAAGGAAAGCATTTTTCACTCTCTTTTCAAAAATGTTTGGCAAGTTGAATGACCCCATTCATATCTCCAATGTTATTTTGATCGTGACAGGGTGACAGAGTATTTCAGCAAACATGAAATGTGATTCTCTTCCAGTCAATAGAGTCTTCAAGGCACTTTCCACAAGTTCACCTGAGCTTATTAGAAACCAGGACAAGAGAAATGCTCATCCCTGCTTTAGTCTAAGGGGCAGCTATGCTTTAATAGAAACAACGTAGGAAAATTACTTGAACTTTATGGGAGGAGAGAAAGAAAACATCATCCTGCCGAAGTATGGTGGCTTCAAAGGGCACTGTCAGAGAATAGCAAACAATTAGAACAGCACCAGGGCTGCTCTTTTCCCTATCCCCCTGCTCACCCCCATGAGGTGGCAAACTCCTGCCCCTCAGAGCCACCTCTGGCATCCAAGACTGGAGACACAGAGGGCCTGGTTACAGACACCAGGATGCACTGATGATCCAGAGCTCGGGAAGACAAGAGCAAGCAAATCCTCTCACTTCATCAAAACATCAAAAACTGGAGGTTCTACAAAATCATTCTGAAACTTCTAAGATTTTTCACAAGCTTTGAAACCTGAGTGAGCAAGCTTTGTTTGATAGGAATTTCCTTCCCTCATGAGAATCCCAGGAATGGAAAGAGGAAAATATTGCCCTGCTACCAGTTCCCTGCCATCCCACAGCATGCTGTTCTGGTGCTGCCAGCAGGCCTGGCTCTACACTGCCATGGACATGCCAACACACCCCTGAGATGGCCTTTCTCCTGGGGGTACTGAGGGGTAGAGACTTCATACTAAATGTGTCTTGATCTTTCTCCTTTACTGTGGCATAGAATTAATTAATTGAATTAGAAACTGTGACGAGATAATAATAAATAAAAGTCAGTATCAGAAGGAAAGATTTTCAAAGCTATTTAAATGCCTGATTTGAACAAAGCACCTAAACAGTTTTAAAATGTGACCCATAATGTTTCACCCCAAAGGATATAAGCAGGATATTGAAGATTATTCATATATAGGAAATATTCAGTTCATCATCCAAATGCACCCACTTCTGCAGTGAAATATAGCAAATACTTAACAGCACCCAGCAATTCGATATGCATTGAAGGTGGGGTGTGGAGAAAAAATAAAACAGTATCCAGATGAAATTGCAGATGTCAGGAATGGAATTCACCAACTGGGAGGAGACGAGCAGAAAGGGAGATTACTATTTTTATGTAAAATAAATCAGTCTGCTAATCGGGCTGGGATTTTGCTGCTGGGAGTTAAGGAGGGCAAGGGGAGAACCGTAATTTTTAGAGCTGCCACTTTAAACTACAGCCTGTCTTGCTTCACCGCTGCTTTGATGCAGCAGCAGAGAGGGAGCATCTTGAAGTGCTGTAACATCAAGGCTCAAACAGGCATATTTTAAAGTAACAGGAAGTAAATTAAGCCAATTAAACCATCCTAATGCTTTGACTTTTTTTGAGTGCTTGCTTACCAAGCAGAATTTTCTCAGCTTTCACAGCAATGGTCATTACCTACATTTCAGGAGGTAACTATTTCCCAGCTTTATAGGCTCACACCTAAAACTTTGGGTTATCCCTTTGCTTTCAAGCAGAGAGTTTGTACATATAACGTGGAGTTCAAAAGTCTTTACGCCCTTGTTGGGACCCCGTGTGTCTGGAGAGAATGGGAGCAATGAAAAAAGCTCTTAAAATGCCTGCCAGGCTCCCTTGCTGAGATTTGTGCCCCAACAGGGAGAACCCCTCCCTAGAGCCTCCAACTGCAGGGGTGCCAGTGCTGCCTGGGCCAGGACAGGGTGCCCAGAGCCCCTGTGCCCTGCAGCGGCTTGGGGACCTGCAGGGTGCTCCATGAGGGATGTTCCAAGTCCATCAGGGATTTTCTGCCTGTCCAGAGCTCTGCAGCACAAGGTGGGGCCACACAAACAGCCTGTTTGCAAACTTCCCCTCCCTCCAGCTTGGAACCCACCAGCCCAACCAGGAGACCAAAAGGACCCCTGTGTTCTGACACTGCTGCTTATTGCTTTAAAGGTAAAAGGGCACTTCTGGTGGAGATACCAGTCTGAAGCAGAGGTTCTGCAGGTGCCCACTACACTGGGAAGCAAACCCAGAATGTGGGAGAAGAAGAATCAAAAGATTTGAGCTTTCAGCTCTTGCAGATGACTGACCACTTTTTCTCCTCCTCAGCTTGGGGATACCCAGGTAAATCTACAAGCCTTTAAGTCTTTTCACATTACTAAAAGAGCAGGTCTTATACCTCAAGTTTAGTAAAAAGTCTTACTGCTTTTAACCTTTTTTTTTTTTTTTTTTTTTTTTTTTTTTTTTATTTTTGTTCTTCACTCACCTTCTCTCAGCACTTGTTGAGCTCTCACATGGTGAGCCTTTAGTGCTGGCTGGGATCTGAGCATCACATGCATCAAGATCTTTACTAAAACCCAGCATAGGTCACCACACAGCTCATTAAATAAAGGGACATACTCTGCATGCCAATTAAGAGATTAAATTATGGAACAAAGCAGAGGGAGAACTAAAATTTAAGATCTCCTTGTATTTTCTGGCAAGTCATCTGTCAACTGGAGGAGCTATTCCACTAACTGAAGCTTGTGAAGAGCCTGACATAGCCATAACCGTGAATATCTCAAAAAATCATGTCAGCTGAGGTTACTGTGAAGTTGAAATTGTACTGGCAGTGGAGTTCTCTATTGTCATGATTCCTATACAGACAGAAAGTTGAGGAGGGAAAGAGAAAGAGAGGTATAAAAGTTTCCCAGCTCAAGTTTAGACATGTTCTGCTATTTGTGAATAGTAAATACTACCACATACATATCATAAATGCCAATAAAATAAACATACAAGAACTTCAGGGGCTATTCATACATGCCGTATGTTTTATATTGACAATTAAAGTATTTTTAAAATGTTATAGTAGAAAATTTGGAGAAACAAAGTGGTTCAGATGTAATTCAAGCACACTGGTGAATTCATGTTCAGCTGGACGTTACTTTTGGACTTCCAAGGGGTTTAGATGTCAAAAACTGTGTGTATGTGTGTACACAGGCAGAACTGCACATGCCCTGGCAGCAGTGCAGAGCCCAGCATCTCCCCCACGTGCCAGCCTGGTCATGTTGGAGGCTGTGTTCCCCTGCTTCTGCAAAGTTTCTCTCAGAGCACATTACCAAATCACTGCTGTGAGGACCATGGGGGTGCTGTCCTTCCAGAAGGGTGGTGGGGTCCTGGCACAGGTTGCCCAGGGAAGTTCTGGATGCCCCAAGCCTGGAAGTAGGAAGTGTTTAAGACCAGGCTGGATGGGCCCTGAGCAACATGATCCAGTGAGTGGCATCCCTGCCCTCAGCAGGGAGTTGGAACGAGGTGATCTTTAAGGTCCTTTCCAAAGCTAACCATTCTGTGATTTTATAAAACAAAGACACACCCATGGGAACAAACCCAATCCATATTTTCCCCTGTAGACAACCTTACCCAACACTGAAGAATTACACTGAAAAAATTTCACTAGACAGAAAAATATCAAATTGTGCTTTTTTACACCAGAATTAAGAGGTGGTCCTCTTTTCCCATCTCACATGTGGGCCACAGTACAATATTCAGGCTGGCTTTCTATCTTGGGTTGAGTTAAATCAATTTTCTATAGTGAATTAGTTTCAACAGCCTGATGGCAGAGTTTAAATCCAGGGTTTTTTTAAACCCTAGGTTACTGCAGACATGAGTGCTAATATTCATACAATGGCTGCACCCACCCTTCAAGCCAGACAGGCAAAATTCAGTGCATCTCTAAAATTTATAAAGCTGAATTAGCCCATTGCTGTGCCCCCACTTGCAGCTGAGACTCACAGTGTGTAAGCTTGGACACTGAATGCACTGTAATAAATTCTGCTGTAATTCTAGCTTACAGTTGAGCACAACAGTTTGTGTCAGTCCATGCAGATTATTCCCAGTTCCTTGCCGCTCTGAGCTGGGAGGCTGTGTGCACGAGGTGCCAGGCCCACAGTGAGGGACCCCTTAGGTGCCAGATTTGCAGAGGTCAGTATCACAGCATCTCGGCATCTCCATCAGCTCTAAGCAACCATAACAGAGCTGATCTTGTTTATGATCAACCATAAACACTGATCTTCAAATGTGACTCCAAGTACATAGTCCATTAATGGGACTGGACTATTACAAAGAATAATAAAAATTTTAAAAAAATTAAACCAGTCATCACATCCATTTGACTAAAAATTTTGAAGGTCTCACACAGAGCTCATCTTCCAAGACTACAGGCACCACAGGGATGGGAAGGACACAGTGTGGATCAGGAGAGATGGGAAGGACGTTTTTCTTTTAAAAGAAGAATTAAAAAATGTGGTAATTTGTGAAAGCTCAGACCTGCTGCTTCAGCTTTGACTGTCACCCAGCCCTCATAATGACGTTTGGATGCTTTCAAACAAGCAGGAAAGGCTGCTTCATTTGGAGAGTGCCAGCAGACCAGACTGACTCCTGAGGAGCAGAGAGGTGAGGCTGGGGAGCAGCCCGGCTTCCCAGTCCCACCAGAGCTCAGAGTACCTGAGCTTCCCGCAGGGCAAGGAGCAAACCCTGCTCCTGCGCCTGCTCCTCAGCCACCCACAGGGCTGCCCACGGCCCTTCGTCATGGCACGCACCCTAACTCAGCTGTCCTGCTGCAGAACTGGGAAAGCAGAAGGGATCTGTCCCCTCCCGAGCCCTTAAGCCTGCCTGCGCAGGGCAAGAGTTAACAGATGTGGGTCCCCACCCTGAGTTCCCCTAGGTCCTGTCGCAGACAAGCAGAAAAGCCCTTTACCAGGCCTATGCTGAAGATTTCTATACAAATAAGTTCACCTCCCTCAAATCTCTCTTACCATCATCACCCACCCCACTGTGAGTCGGCCAGTGGATTTGAAACAGTGAGGTTTTGAGCTAATTAGAAATCAGAAGTGCTGTGTCTGTCCCAGAACTGGATCAGCAGCCAGAGAGCAGTTACACACAAACTGTGATTTATCCCGTAGTGCCAGAGTTACTCTGTGGCTGTCACATGTCATTGTGTGAGGTGACATGTCACATCATTGTCATGGTGACATGTCACCACATTACTGTGCAGCTATCATGGACATACAGTTAAAAGCTCCTACTACAACTGTTTCCACTTAGGTATTTAGTTTCTTAAGGATTACTGACTGTGATGTAGAAATTCCTATCAATCATAATGTCAGCTGTACAGAAATTAAGCTACTTTAAAAGGAGGATTTTGAAACAAATGTAATAACACAGAACAGTGCCTATTTCTCAAAATGTGGGTAACATCCATCAGGGCAATGACACAAAAGACTAGGTGGAGACAAGGGAGGGTTCTTTCTATTGTTTTCCAGAGATCTCACAAGAAAAAAAGACAAATCTAACTGTGAATGAAAACAATCTTGAAAACATACAATTAGTAGTGCAACTGCAGAAATGTCTTTTCTAAGTTGGAAGAGAGCCTCAAAAAGAAGGTGTAGAGCTATTCACCTACATTGGCTTTCATGGGCCAAGAAACCAAAAACTTTTATGGCTTTCCTGCGTACCCTGCAAGCACACACGGCTAATTCAAAACCTCTATTAGTTACTACAAAGCAGCTGGTGAACTCAAACCCTCAGATGTTACAGGCACACTGTCAATCTTGCACAAATGCTTCACAGCAAACCACTCTGAGATTTGTCCCCACAAAGGTTTAAAAGCAGATAGCTCTGCAGCTGTGTGTTATTTTGCTGTAAAAAGACATGTTTTTTGCAAGTGAAGACAAAGTAAAGGAAAAGGATGATTTTGCTAATGGAGAAAGTGTGAAGAGGAAACCAAAGCAAAGCCAGAGATCTTGTAGATGTGTAGGGATAAGTGCACATATGTGTGTGTGTGCCTGTATATGTACACATTTATTTCTTTATTTGACAACATAAAAAACCATAACTATCTGTTAGTTTTCCTGTTCCTGAGGGGGAACTTGGCTAAGGAAGCACATAGTAACCAGGAGGCAAAGAAGAGGTACTTGTTCTCCTGGAGCTGAGTTCATGTGAAATTCCCTGTTCCAGAGAAGAAGAAAGAATTGCTGTTTTCATTCAAAATAAATAATTTTCCTAATGAAAGTGGCATTTTGCTTCTGCAAGCTTGGAAAGAAAAGAGAAAAAAAAACCAATATTGAGAGCTGTCATTTTAATGAACAGCCTTTGGTGGGATTGCACAAGGTAAAAGTCATAAAATTTAGCCCAGATATTTAGTTGGAACAAGAAACCTAATGCCATGTTTTTCACATTTCCATTGTGAAATCTTATCATTATTTGTATTTAAAAGGTTGTACAAATGTTGACAGTTCTTTAGTAGAATTGTAAGCAAGCTAAAAAAGGTAAATTCACCTCAGGATCTCCTAAGACTAGTCCCAAAACTGAGCTCATCCTTTGTAAATTCTGCCTGTCAAAGACTGTATGGCTCTGTACCACACTGCAGTGTTTTACCTCCGCACACAGATGAAGCCTGAAATTTCTTGTACACAAAAAATGAGCATTTTGGCATAAACAATGTGATCGAGACAGTTTCCATCCTCATCACTGAATCTTGATGGTTTTCTTGAACTTAGATGTAACAGTTCCCCACACACAGGATATTGTGTGTGATACAAGCGGTTTCAACTTGAAAGCTCACTCCCACCAAATGTCTGCATTTCTGTGTGAGCCAAGAAAGACCTAAACTCAACTATAACATATTTCCAAGAAAAAGTCTTTGCTGTTATCCTCTCAGGCACAATTTGTTTCCTAACCAATGATGCTATTTAATCAAAACTCACACTAGTCTTCCTAAAAGCATTTAAAAAACAAAACAAGAAAGAAGCATTTCTGTTCCATAGTTTAGTTCTTAATCATCTAATCAAACTTGATAAATTTTCCACTCTCTCTCTCTCTCCTAAAATGAATTCTTGGCAGCCTTCAGTGAAATGAAAAAAAAAAAAAAAAGTTCATGTAGAAGTTCAAAGCAGCAATTTATGTTTCTGATAATTTTAAATTAATTCCTAATCTATGAAGCATAAAGAAACTATGCTTGAGATGCAGCCCACATCCAACCATATGGCTTAAGGAGACAGTGTCTGTGATGTGTGGCTGCAGATCTTTCTGTCCCTGGCATACACACCTGAAGTTCATGCCCCCTAATGTAATTGGACAGTTTTGTTTGTGAAAATGGCCTGTTCTGCCAAATGCTGAAGTCCTTGCTTTGACAGATATATCACTTTTCCAATGTGAGTGTGTTTTGAAGAGAGCTGACACATGATCAAGTTCTCTTTAATATCCTTCAACAAACCTGACAGTTGTCCAGCAGGGTCTTGTGCTGCATCCAACTGTCAGCTCCTGCGGAGGCATTATGGGAAAGCTGACTGAGGAAAACAACAGTAAAGAGGAAAAAACTGATTTATGTTTCTCTGAGTACTCAGCTTAGTATCAAAAACAAGTACCTCAGCTGATTCGTATTTTAGCAGGCCTACATGGAGAAAGCCTCCTTAGGCTCCAGAAAACAGCAAAACAACATATTTATATAGTAATTCTTTATTTTAGGGATTTATTGCATGTGCCATTATAAAGCACCCCAAATCGCACGTGCATGGGTGTGATCCTTTCCCAATCTGAGCTGCCTTATAAGTAGCAATAACTGTATGCTTTTTAACTGTTTGGGGTGCTTCAGTTTCATGCAGTTTTTGGAAGGGTCTTTCACTTATAAGAGTCCTCATGTAAAAAGAAAAAAATGTATTTTATAGTATTTTGCTGCTTACATATGCCATGTTTCCATGTTTCCATGCCAAGTCCATGTTTCCAGAGCGGTCTGACAATCTAAGCCTAGAATATCCTCTTAAAATTGTTATTTAGGCCAGATGTTGTCATTTTGTCACCTTAAAATTTTGTTTTCCTGCAGCAAGGTAGGGTCTGATTGCAGTCATTTTGTGTTACTTACTGAAATGCAGCCTTGCAACGAGAAGGAATTGAACTGGACCAAGATAATAGCATAAGCCCCATCATCCCCACAGTGAAAGTGGCATTTGTACCCTCAGACTGCAGCTGATTCCTTTGTCTGGAAACTCCCTCAGCCACTCTTCAGTCATGTGTTGCTGAAAGACTGAAACAGTCCATAATGCCCCATTCCCTGCAGTGAATCCCTTTGGGCTGAAGCCTTGTGCCAAAATGCTCTCCCCCGACTGTGGGGAGCCCACGTTCCCATCTCAGGTTTAGGTTTGCACCAGCTCTGAGCCTGCACAGGGTGAATCCACATGTGGGGAGTCCAGAGAGGCAACCCCAGGCTGGAGGGGCTCGGAGCAGGAGCCAGCAGCTCTGCTGTAAATCAAGCTCACCCTCCTGCTCAGCCTGCAGGGCTGGAAATCCTGCATGCGAACATCGCCGAGGATGTGCGAGTCCTGAGGTTCTACATAAAAATGACAGAAAGATCCTATCAGACAGAAAGACAAGTGTTATTGAAACAATCGTAGAAGAGTTGGTCTGAACAGGAGTACTGGAGAATGACCATGTTATCTCTGTTATTCCAGTGCCCCTTTAAATATAGTGCTGAGGTGACTGCCTACTTAGCCTACGGTGAAGGCCACACTTGTCTGCGGTGAAGTCCCATAATCTTAGTTTATTGCATTGCATGTATTGTATTTGCTCGAGCTGCTGCCTGAGGGGGTGCTTGTGGGAAATGTATAGCTTTCTGCTCCCCCCTTCTCTCGCAGACTATTTAGGCTGACATTTATCAATAAATTGCACATATTGTTATACATTTTTCTGTCGGAGCAGCACTACAAGATTATGTGATGAGCACATTTTATGAATCTAGCAACACTTTTTTTTTTTTTTTTTTTTTTATACAGATTTTTTCTGCAGAAGTGACTGGAATGTCACAGCTCCAGCATGACCTGATTGCTAAGTCAAACTAGAGATCGGGATAGTTTTCACTGCAGCCCCCGTTTCAGGAAACATTTCTGGGGAAGGCTGTTTCTGGCTGCTCTCCCTTCCCCATCTGTGGATGGCAGGACTGTGTTAGAAATGCAACATGGCCCTCTGTTTCCCACAAAGACCATAAATCTCCCACAATCAGGCAATTCCTACCTTCTGCCGTTCTGTATGTTACATTTTTGCCCCCATGGGCAAAGTTGCTAAAAGCCACTGCCCTGACCTCCTGTTAACATTTTTTGTTTGTTTTATTTTTTTCCAAGGTAGCAGTATAATGACCCTATGATCAAGATCATGACACTTAATCCTCCTTTCAGATCAGCACAACTCTTCCTCATACATTACATTTAAATTTTCTTTTTAAAATGCCTATGTCTGAAAGACAAATCATTTGTCTTCAAATTTCATCTGTCAAAACCCAGACAGGCTATTTCCATAGCACATTTTTAATCTTTTTCTGAAGTTTGCATCTTCTGTTTTACTCCCCTCATTAGCTGCACCCACAGATCTTGATTATTTCAAAATGCCACAATTTTGGACAACATGAAGGAAGCTCCTAGTCACATCAGTAGAAGAATCAGAGTTAAAACTCTTTAAAAGAAATTTGCAGGAATTTGTCCTCATGCCTTCTGCAAAATATGTGGGGCAGCCATGACCAGCCTTCTTTCAGGTCCCCTTGTCCACATACAGGTTTGAGCATTTTAACAGAAGTTGGGAACACTGGTGGACACCGTGCACAGTTTGCTACAAGACTCATTTAAACACAAGGTGTGGTTGGCATTGTGAGTGCCACTCACTTTGGAAGGGGTTAGAATGACTTCAGAAGATGTTAAGACCCTGAGCAGTGCAGAAAAGCAATGCCAAAGTGATTGAATTCAGCCATCTGGAGGGAGCTCAAAGACACACCCACTCCACCAGAGCAGCCTTGTTTAAGCCTTCACTGGAGGCCGTGTGGACGTGGCCAAATGCAGTGCTCTGGAAACCTCCAGAGGAGCCCTGCCGGCTTGGCCTGAGGTGCAAAGTGATCTGGACACAGGTCCCAACAGAGCAGAGTGTGTCACAGCTGGAGATGGGCCTTGCTGAGGCCACCCATGCCCTGCTCTCTGCAGTGCAACCCCAGAACAAAATATAGATCATCTTTGGGTTGGCCCTTGATTTACTCCACTAGTGAACAGGAAAATCCCGGTGGACATGGCAAGAATTACTGTGGAGGTCCTCACAGAGACATTTGGCCCCAAGAGCTCCCTGTCTCTTCAATGGCATGGACACACGGGCAGGAAAAATTAAAGGGTGGGCCACATTTGTAGGTGGAAGGAATTATTATTTTTGGGCAGAAAACCTGCTTTTTACTTCTCCAAAGTGTGGAATTTTTGCTGGAACAGTCCAACTGCTGCACTGCAGCTGCCCCTAGCTTTAACACGGCACTACAGAGTCTCTGCAATTCTGAAGAATTACTCAATAAACTGTTTTAACTTTAAGCCTTAATGAAGAATTTCAATCCATTTCAACCAAACTATTTCCTTTGGTCCACACTGACTAGCAGACACTACTCTGAAACAAAGAAAAGAATAATACTATAGCAAAAATAAACAATGAAAGAACTCATTGGTTATGCAAATTTACTGCCATCATTGTTTCATTATTAAAAATGTTTTGGTAAGAGCATTTTTTTGAATCAAGATTGATTGCAACAAAAAGTAAATCCAAGAAAAAAATCTAAAAATATGTCAAATACTTTTACAGAAGAATTACAATAAGGAGAGTATTTTATGAAACATGCTGACTCTTTGTTCATCCTTGATGGTTAGACACTCACATCAATGAAAGATTTGTCAGAAGCAACCATCTCAGTTTCTAGTCTTCAGTGAATTATGTGCTAACTGATGTCTCTGCATTTGTGAAGTGTTTATGATCACTTCAGAATTAGCAGCTTCCCATGAATGTCAGATTCATGGACAATCTGTTAAATATTTGAATCAGATCTGCTTACCTGAACTAATCCATTTGAAAAAAAACAACCATATTCTTCTCAAATGCCAAGGGTTATGGCATGTCATTTTGTCAGTGAGAAAGAAAACATACTGTTAAAAAAAAAAAATTTGCTAACAATCTGGAGGTTTGATATATAGAAGTATTTGGATTATTGACTCTCCACTGCAGCTTGTTTTTCACATTCTTAATTATTTGCTGGTATATCCTCACCGTGCATGGAAGAATAAAATCAAGTCAAAGCTACAGTTCTGTGTTTAACATTAAAATTCAAATAGGAAAATTTCCCAAATATTCAGCAGTCTGAAATAGTGCAGTATATATGCAGTACATTGGATGGAATCTGCTCTGTACCAAAAACAGTGGGAAGCCTTTGTATGTATTTAGCAGACAGGCTCTGCCCTTCTAGTGCAGCATTACAGAAGCATTTCACTGCAAGCATTAATGAATTGAGTGCCACAGTGAGGGACCAAATGGGAGAGAACAGGAAGAGGAAGAGATTGGGAAGGAGGACAAGATACAGGAAATTATAAAGGGGTACAGCAGAGAAGAAAACTGACTGGATAAAAACTGACAAAGAGAAAACCACATGTGAAGGAACTGAAGCGTGTTGCAAATAACATCTCCAAAGTAGACGTGTATTTGAAACTCTGGGCTTCCTGAGTTTCAAACATCCTTTGAGTCTTCCTTTATGTAAATGCTGACTTTCCAGCCTAACTCTTCTCAGTATCTCAGCTAATTCTGTTAATTTTCCATCCACCTCTAGAATATAGGGCATTACTTTCTCTCTGTCAAATCTCCCCTTGAACTCCATTTTCTTCCCGAACTCATACAACAGCTGCCTGTACTTCTGCCTTGATTTTTACACTAATTTTTTTTCTGTAGCAGTTTATGGCTCTGTTGATTCACAACATGTACACACATTGGAAGGATCCACTCCCTCGCATTTCACCACATCTACTCAAAAACCCTTAGCCACATGACCTGCTCCACAAAGCAGCACAGTGCTACGCTTGCACAGTTATATTTCATCTGTGGTCTGACATGATCACCCTAGGCTGTATCATTCCAAAAATAGTGAGGGTTTCCTCACATCATCCTTTTCCAATACTCTTGGAGACAACAATTCAAGGTGTTGCAGCTATTGGCCATCCCACTCATTCAAAGTACCCATATAAATGTTTCTTGCAAAGCGTACCTGTACTTAGACTTTATATCCAACCATCAGTATATAACATATGCACTTAATCAAATTATAATTTCAACATTTTATTATCACATCTCCCAGGGAACTGGTTTAGCTAATGATAATGAATGGTCATGACTATCACATTACTGGGATGGCATTTGGAGGGGAAAGAAAGAAAGAAAATTCCTACCCTCCTATGACCAGTGTCACGAGGTTAAATAGTACTAGAGCTCTACCCTCTCGCTTTTTAATGTGGAAAAGACTAAATAAAACATTTTAAAAAGAGAAAATATGCATGAAAGATAATGAATGGCCATTTTATTAACTTTGCCTTTCGTGTTTCATCTCTGTAGGATAATAAAAGACACATAGATCAGCAAAGCTGTGATGTGATGACCACACATCCCTTAGTCTCTGACACAATGAGAGTCTCCTCCTCTCTTTGGTTCAGTCTTGGATGCTCAACAGTTCTAAAATCATATTGGACCACATTAAAATCAAGCATCCAGGAGAGAACTGTTAATAACTCAGGACTAAATTTTCCAATTACACATCCAAAGCAAGTAATTAACTTTCTAAAAACACAAGTTGCCATAGATGGAAAACAGCACATGTACAGATTAGGTCTCTTAAAAATAAAACCTGAATTGCTAGGGGAAGTAACACCATTTATTAATTCTAAGGCTACACATTTTTCTGGAACATGTTTTACCCACATGAATTTTTGTCCTTAACACTCTAATCTCTGCAGATATGCATGTCAGCAATTCCTGCCTAACCTAGCTTGCACATGCTTCTCAAGAGGAGAGAAAGAAAAAGTCGTCACTAACAGAATCTATATAATTTCATAAGAAATTCACCAAGCAAACCTCTTTTCAAAGACTTTTAGCCCAAATGAAAAATTCAAGGTTTTAATAAGTTTAATAACCTTCTGATAGGCATTCAAATTTGAGGTGTTTATCCAAATACCCTCAAGCTTCACAGAATCCCTTATCACTGCTTCAATTCCTAATAGCTGTCATTCCAATAAATATCAGAGCAATTAAAATCTCTATCAATCAAAAATATTGCTTTCTTACAGGCCTGTCATTTTTTTAAAAGCAAATCCTGATCTACCTTTTCTAACAGCTCTTGGATTTTATAGCAACATATAATAACCATCTGACTGCCTTTATTTCCATTTAACTTTTATCTTTAATGTCTCTGCTGTTTCAACCAAAATATTTATAGCATTTTTTCCTTTGCACACTTAATAATATTGTCTCCGTTTCCTGCTGTGTTTTGCCCTTCATCCTATGAGGACAGAAGGCAAAGCCAGTGAAACCAGTTCTGGAAGAGAAAGCCAAATTTTTCATTAGTGTTCAAAAATCTTATTGAGAGAACAAAGACATCTTCCCACCATGAAGATGCAAAAATATTTCCATAGGCAATGCTGACTATTTCAACAAAACTAGACAAATATCCTAAAAAACCCCCCTCCTTTCTCTATAGTGTCATATTACAGACTAAAATTGCCACTTTTTCTGACACAACATATTGAAACCCCTGTTTAGACCTTTCTTTTGTGTCATTTTATTTCTCTGAGGGCAATGGGAGTTTAAAAGGCTATGGATAAGATTGTAGTACTTGTGACATGGAACTATGATGGCTTGGCAAAGAGATTTAGCTGGAAGAATTGGAAAGAAAATACAGGAATTGAAAGAGGTTGAGACAATAAGCATGAGAAATTAGATATGGTCTGTAAGTGGAATTGTAGAAAGGGCAACCAGAATAATAATTCTTACTTAACTGAAGAAAAATTAAGAATTCTGCTCTTCTCATGCTGCATTCAGATTGAAAGGTGGACAACCACAAGGAAATACCACATAGCTGGCTTCTTTCCTGGAGGAGAAGGAGGCAAGCCGGGAGCAGAGGAGGAGATGTGCAAGTTCTCACATATTCTGCAGAAGATCTGACAGATCTGCAGAGCTGAGATGAACATGAATGGAGTTTGGAAGAACATTCTCCCATTTTGCATTTGCTTTAGTGCCTCCAGGACATTACCAAGGAAAGATTTCCACAGCATGGTTTAGGGAAGTGCCCTTCTTTATTAGCCCTTTTTTCCTTCCACCAGGTTACACTCTTTTTTCGATCCCTTCCTCTACCTTGCAGGTTTCAGTGTAGCCAAATAAACTCATTTCTTAATCAGACCTCTTTTATTTTGGTTTGCCTTTTTTTGATCTTCTATTTTAGAAGCAAGCCCAGTGGTTATTGCTCAGTTATTTGATCTGTCTTAAGTCCTATGGGCCCTATTTTCATCTGTAAAAACAAGCATTGAGGGCTGCCTAGGCAGATGACACTTAAAGGTTAAGGACGTTGGACACTGCTTAGAAGACAGACTGTCATTCCATTATTTTCAAACCCAAGCCAAGGTTTTGCAATGCAAATGTAACAGTTTTCTGTATATTTGGGTTATTCTGCTTCATGTTTTGGCCATTCCACACTCTCCAGAGCACTATTAAGATTAGGAGAGTTGTGTGCAGTGGTTTAAAGAATATGAAAAGAGATATTGTCTAGTGTATGAGTGAGCTTCTGCAGTCTAGATCCTTCAATTACTTTGACCTTGAGATTTTTTTACAGATGGCAGATAGGTATTTTGGGTAAACATATTTCTTGGAAGCTCATAATATATTCAATACTCAAAATCTACTTCCTAGGTAATTTGACTGATTAAATATCCAGACACGGGCGTGTGTGTGTTTGTGCACGTGTGTTTCAAAACAAGGTACAAACTTAAAATCAGGGAGTCAGACAGATGCTTTTTGGTTGATTTGAGTATGTTAATCATACAGTTTTTATACACATAAATCTGTTGCTGTGGATTGATGTCCCGTTCTGTTTATCCTGCCAGTAAAACAAAAGGTGACAGTAAATGTAGTAAATTGCAGCTCCAGTGGTGGTGTGTGAGTAGCCAGTAGGAGAGTCTGCAAGCTGCAGACAACAAACCCTGTGCCAGTCCTATCAGACAGACCCCCAGTGCACCTAGACTTCCCAAAATGTTGCTGATACAATTCATTAAATGCCCCAACATTCACATCTGTCAGCTCAAACACAGGGTGACAGAACAGAGGTCTGGTGCCAGCGGAAGACATGACCTCCTCATCAGAGGGCTCTTGTTACACAGGCAAATGCCCATCTCCTTATAACAACACTTTGAACTCTGTGTAGTACATTATGTTTTAGCATTCCTTGACAAAATATTTACTGTTCCATTTGATCACTGTTGGTCAACACAATTTTAATTATTTCCAAGACTACTTCTCCAGATCAAGCTTTTCACTGAACCAGATTCACCTCTTGCTGATTTATTCATGCCCTGTCAAAAACAAAAGTTTCAATCCCTTAATTTAATTAAAATGTTCTTGACTGAGATCATTACATCTTGGAGAGATGTTTAATTCAAAACTTGCTGTATCCACAATGGTAGTGATTGAGAACAGAAAATCAACTTATGTCACAGTAGTTTGTTAGAATATTTGTTTACTCTTCAGCTGAAGCATGCTAATTACAATAAGAGGTCTTCACAAGCAATCCAGTTAGCAAATATGATTGGTTAATAGATAAGGAATGATTCATGATTAAAAACATACAAAAACAGCATCTGCAGAAGAAGGTTATTAGACCTGGGGCCACACTGTAAAGCGTCAAAAATTGGGTTGCCAGAGAGACTTGGGCTGCTGCGTGAATGTGGAATCAGACATATTTTTATTGCATGTACAAATGGAAACTCACATGTGCATTTGTCTCACTGGAATTGCAGTGGCAGTGGTCGTTCCTGATACAAACAATGGCCACCTCTGAACCATGTAAATGCAGCACTTTCTCTCCTAAGAAAAGAGACCCTCACAAAATCAGAAAATTTGGGAAGGAATCATAAAACTATTTCACCAAGCTGCATCCTAGAAACAGTTTGAGCTCTTTAGAGCATTTCGATTACTCTGTAAGAAGGACTATAAGCTCAAAAAACTTGGGCATGACTGCAAATCAGGAACAACTCATCTCCAGTGAACTTAATAAGAATGTGGGTTCCAAAGTAAGGATTTCCACAGAAACAAAAGTCCTTATTGTTGCCCTCTCAGAGACTCTGACATGCTGAGTATATACAGGTTGAAGAAAGGTTAAACAAATAGGGTATCAAAGGCAGATAGTATCTCATTTTTAATTGATTTGTGCAGATATGGGAAATCTATTCATTAATTAATAAGCAGAGAAAGTCCATTAAGTATTGCGTTCTATTATTGTTAACTCAGGAATTATTGCTTTTCTTGACACAAGCCTATTTTAAGTTTGGGGATTTTGAAATGAGAAAGGATTTTGCTCTCTTTTTCCATAGTCATTGGGGACCTGTGATTGTATGTTTTAATTAAAAAAATAAAATAAGCATTGCTTTTAGTAGGTCTTCTGTACACAAGCAGCTCTTGAGTAAATACATTACCCCACAATAGGAAAATGAAGCTCATTATAACATGTCTTGTTTTGCATTTGCATCCTCTCTTTGTGCAGTTCTGGTGTCCCCAAGATAAGAAGGACATAGAACTGCTGAGCAAGTCCAGAGGAGGCCACAAAGTTGAAAAGTGGACTAGAGCACCTGCCCTATGAAAACAGGCTGAGAGAGTTGGGGCTTTTTCAGGATGGAGAAGGGAAGGTTGTGTGGGGAACTTCCAGTATCTGAAGGGGCTACAGGGAAGCCAGAGAGAGACTCTTCATGGGGAACTGTAGTGACAGGACAAGGAGTAATGGGTTTAAACCGAAGGAAATTTACAGAAATTATTTACTGTGAGGGTGGTGAGGTGCTGGAAGAGTTTGCCCAGAGAAGTTGTGGATGCCCCATCCATGGCACTGGGATGGGGCTGGATGGAACCCTCCCTGAGCAACCTGGTCTGGTGGAAGGTGTCCCTGCCCATGGCAGGGAGTGGAACAAGATGATCTTTAAGGTTTTTTCCAACCTACACCGTTCTGTGATTCTATGACTTTCTCAAATGCAGACAACATTTTTGAATCTGTCATTTAAATTCCAAATCTTCATTCCCCTGCAACCTTCCCACTCAATCTGCATCCCTTACAGCTGATTTCCTCTCTTTTTTCCAAAAAGTCCCATCATACTCAGATCTGGTACACTCTTGTTTCCAGTTCAGTCTAAATGAGTATCTACTCCCAACTTCTTTCATTTTTTCAATATTCACCCAGCCCCACAAATGTGGTCCCTCAGCAGTAACCCCAGGATCCCCAAGCAATTGGCTCGGCTTCCTCCTGGCAGGTTTCCACCAAGACCTGACCACAGAAAATGCCTTAGTCAGGACAGGCTAAGCCTAGGCATTCTCAGCAGCCTGTGAAGCATAAACCTGAGTCAGAATTCACACGCCTCTGCCCTTAGTTTACATTGTAAATGTGAATCGAAGCATTTTATTGTAATTAGCTGGAAGGGGGACAGATTGTAGTTGTTTTATAGAAGCAAAACTATGAAATCTATAAATGTAAAACTGTTATGGCGGCCATAATACATTCAGAGCACTAAATTAAATTATGTCATAATATATAGGCCATTTATAAAAGATATAACTTCTAATGGATTTTTTTTTTAATGAGGAGTTCCAGATTGAATATCTTGGCAGCTGAACTTTTCTCCTTAGTCACAGAGGTGCAGACTGCGACAGGATGATCCCAGCTGGTGTTCCAACCTGGTGTCAGCAGGAGTGACAAGACAGGTGACTCCTTCATCTTTTCATCATCTGGAAGTTGAGAAGGATGATGTGGGGCACAGCACCAGCATACTGACTGGCCCCACAGAGTAAATGTGGGCCCACACCCTGAGGCAGCCCAGATGAGTTGATGTGAGCTATTGCAGCCCATATCTTGCCCAAGAGGAGGGAGGAGGCTGCCTTGGGGCTCCAACTCCTCCCTTGTCAGAAGAGAACCTGCAGAAATCATTCCAGTGCAAACACCACTGGACATCCTTAACTACTGCCCTCTGTTTCTGCTCGTGTGGTCATCACTCAAAGGGTACTGGGGGCTTGATGCTTCCCTCCTGGAAGTCACCAGTGACTGGTGCTGTCCTCAACTCCAAAATCAAGCCTTTGCTTTTCATTCTCTTGACTCAGAGGTCTCTAAGAAGTGGTCCAGGGGGCATCAGCACATTGAACATGCAAGTGACACAAACCTTTGTCAAATATTGACACAGTCTAGATGGGGTTCTCGAACAGGGCCAGGATCTTGTAGTCCTTGCCTGGGTGAATAATTTACTCTCAGAATAGTCTTGATAGCTCCCTCAGGACTCCTCTGAATATGGATTAGCAGGAGGAGGTTTCTTGCAAGGCTAAGCTCCTCACAGTGAAGGAACTGACTCCTTTCACTGATGTTAGCTGGTTATTTGTAAAGAAAGATGGATAAATGCACAAAGCAGTGAATTGCTGAGCACAGGAATGCTAAAGTCACTGATTCCCAGTGTGAGGGAGCAACATCCTTACTACAGCTACTCAAGAATTTTCAGCTGAAATTATTTTCTCTGCAAACTTTCAGGATTCCTCCCCAAAATTATTTTCTTTTTAATATCACTACTCTCAACACACCTGTCACTACCTCTGCAGTCCTCTGCTGCCACTTAGCAGCAATCCACTTAGGAATGGAGAAGTTAGGTTTGCTTTTCCTTAAAATCATTTTCCCAACCAAGGAACAAAAATGTAAATTTTTCTTTGTGGATTACTTTGACTTAATTATTTTAAGATCACGTTTTGTGGTGCTTTCCTTTGGCAGTCACTTCCTGATGGGACAAGAGATCTGTGCATAACCCCTGATTTGTCCAAGCAGAAGCCTGTACAGTAAATGTAATGCAGAAAATGATGTTGTTCTTGGAGGTTCTGAAGCAATGTACTAAGCAAGATAGTGAACTAAAACCTACTAAGTCTCAATTCCACCCCCAAGTCATATGTTGGGTATCAATGACACATCTGATATTGAAAAGCAGTGTGGGCAGCAGATTAAGGGCAGTGATTCTGTCCCTCTGCCCCTCAGCTGAGACCCCCCTGCAGAGCTGCCCCAGCCCAGGGCCAGCACAGGGAGGAGCTGGAGCTGCTGGAGCCGGGCCAGAGGAGGCACCAGGATGAGCAGAGGGATGGAGCAGCTCTGATGGGAGGAAAGGCTGAGAGAATTGGGATTGTTCAGCCTGGAGAAGAGAATCTTTGGGATGGCCTCAGTGTGGCCTTTCAGTACCTGAAGGGAGCTAAAGAAAGATGGAGAGACACAATTGACAAGGGATGGAGTGACAGGGTAGGGGAAATAGCTTCACACTGATGGAGAGTAGGTTTAGATTGGATATCGGAAAAAATACTTCCCTGTGAGGATGGTGAGGCCCTGGCACAGATTCCCAGAGAAGCTGTGGCTGCCCCATCCCTGGAAGTGTCCAAGGCCAGGCTGGATGGATTTCTGAGCAACCCAGGTCTAATGGAAATCTGTCCATGCCAAGGGGGTTGGAACCGGATGACCTCTGGGATCCCATCCAACCCAGGCCAATCTATGATTTCCTGTTTCTGCCTGTGCTATCCCATTCTTTTGAAACCAAGGTCCTAAGTGCAAGAAGTATTTGTGATGTACAGGTGCAGTGCTAACACAATAGGACCCTTAAATCCCCTGCAGCCTCTAGATTCTACTACAACACAAATTAATAATGATAAGGAGGATCTCTACTCCATGGGAGCATAATACACTGTCACTTCATATTTGAATATTTTTTTAGGATTCCCTGGTTCACAAACATACACCAAAACTGTCAGATAGGCTTCCAGCTATTCCTGCTAGGGCAAATTCATGGTTATTTTGCAAATGTTTATTAGGATTTTAAGCTGCCAGGGCTCTTGGTGGAACATCGCTGAAGATTCACCTTCCAAAAGTGCACAAACGGTTTGTGCAAATGGTGCTGCACTCCATGGATGCAGGTATTGCTAGCACCAGTGAATTTTAAGTGGTACTCTCAAAAAATGGCTGTTGAATAATATTCAGTATTTCCCAACTTGCACTTAGCCAAAGAGTCTAGTCTCATCAGAGAATCATTAAAAACTGGACAGAAATAATAGATCATTGGGTACAGAACAAATCTAAACAAGCCCTTTTGGTGGCAATCTATGCAGAAGGAAGCAGAGGTTATCCAATAATAAAGGGAAAATATGCCATTTTTATCAGCTGAGCTTCACTGCTACAGACAGAGAAACCTGCCTGTTAACAAGTATGAGAATGAGTATGTGGGGACATAGCCAGGGCAGGATAAATGGGGCTGAGGCAAGCAGAAAATATTCTGCTGTTCCTCCAGCCTAGTTACAATACAACCATTGTATCACATGTGGCATTGCAAATCAGGAAGTTCCATTACTATAAATATTAAAAACAATTTGATCAATGGGGTACAACAGACCCCACTACACCACGAACCCCATTTACAGCATCCAAGGTGACATTGCAGATGGATGCTTTATTTGCTGGAAAGTTTTCTTTTACACTTCAAGTGCTGCACTTGAGGGTTTATTAAAGGGTTTGCTGGAATTAGCTTTATCTAAACAGTGGCAATAAACTTTAACACTGGCCCTTTACCCTGACAGATTTTGCTTCTCACTGGTCAGTGCTATCCAACCAGCCCATTTCAAACTATGATTTTTCCTTTGTCTGGTCTGCAACATATTTGTGACTAAACAAATAAACAGCATCAGTTCAGTAGATGGATCTCCAGACCCAAACTCCGGAGTAAATTCCATAATCAACCAGGCTGAATGATGCTTTCAGCAGGCCAAGGCTGATACTCTCTATAATTCACATTCCCTGGGTACGCTGTTCCATAATAAAGCTTGAATGTCAGGCGTGTCAGCCAAGAGCTAACATACCTGTTTGAACTAGTCCTGTGCCAATGGAAACATATCACAAACTGAAAACATTTCGCCCACTGTATAATTGTAAATGGATTCTTTTTAACCAAATTAAGAATAATCACTTATACATAAGCACCCAAATATGTTAAATGTTAATATATAATAAAGCCTTAAACCGCTCCTGGTTGGCATGTTCAGAATAATGTCACTGTAAATAAATATATCGAAGGGGTTTTAGAGTCCAAGACATTTTTGCCCATCAGTAATATTAGTTTAACAGGACAAACTTTCATTATATTCTGACATTTGGTACATACAGTACGTTGTTTATGCACTAAATGTCAGAATATAAAGATGGTTTAGCCCTTTTATTTATGTATTTAAGAGTTATTAATTTAAGAGTGACCTTATTTAATCAAAACTGCTGTTTAATAAAAATCATGTTCACAGATTTCAAAATAGAGCTTTTGGTTCTGAAGAGACATTAGTTGTTTAACACTCAGATATGTGCTTAGCCTTCCTAAGAATCCTTTTTTTCCCTCTAAGCTTGCAACTCCAGCATGCACAGTGGTTTAATCGTATATTGTTCTCTGAGTACTAACCCTTTACAAATCATATGACATAAAAAGAAAAATAAGTAACATTGTAAAGACAGTAATGAGAACTGTTGAGCTAAAGTGCCTCTTAAAGAAATCCTAATAAATTCCAGAATTTCTAGTCTTCTGGCAAGCTTTCCATTTAGAATAAAATCAATGATCAATGGTTGCAAACAGTCAGCATCAGGCTTGCATGCCTCCAGAGCAGAAAAAACTCATAGACGAAAGATGACATTTAAAGGAAAAAAGCTGACATTGACTCCATCACTGTCATTGCTTCTGCCATAAAGCAGCTTCAAATATTAAAACGTTTTTCATCTGTGCTGCATTATTGGCACCAGAAATTGTTTTCTCTCTGTCTGATACTCACTTGAACTGCAGCAGAGCTCCCCAGAGACTCCAGATTGTTACCAAGGCCTCATAACATATTGGCAGTTGATGTGGTGGTGTTCATGTACACTTGCCACTCACAAAGGACCCTCCCCCTCCCTCCACACTCACAGGGAAAAGAAAATGCTCCGACAGGAATTTCAGTCAAGTTCAATGAGTTCACTGACTCGGATGTAGGAGCTGGTGTGCATCATTCTGAGTGGCCTCCTTGAACTCCGTGTGGGTTTGGCTATGGGGCTGGGGTGGGAGCCTGTATTGTCCGTGCTTCTGGTTTTGTGCCAGTGTTTTAAAAAGCTGACCATCTGAATTCTTTTTTTCAAAATCTCTGCCCTCCCTTTGCATAAATGCCTCTTAATTTGTCTCACATTCTGTGCTCAAGCTATTCCCAGGTAAGTGTTTCACAACTCAATGGGAAAAGCAGAGCTTTTGTTGATCAGAGCATTTACAATCTGTCACTGGGAGGGGTGGCAGATTTAGAGGCACCATGCAAAGTCTTTGCTTACTATAGGATAATCTTGACATAACTTTTAATGCAAACACACCAGTAGTACACAGGTCAGTGAGAGCTGGTAGGCAAATAAACCCTAATGCATCAGCTCATCAACAGAAATCAGGCACCTAAACCTCTATTAGTGTTCAAAACACTGCTGAAATGGGTGAATACGCTGTATTTCACATCACTAACAAAGCCCCACAAACCCAGTATGTTGTCAAGCACTGGTACACACTCAGTTTATGAAAGATGACACAATTAAATGCAGCTTCACATCATCAAAAATGATTCACGCATCCTCCTACCAGGAAGAAGACTGAGCCTTTCATGTACAGAGGCTTCTGTCAGAAGCACTTGCCCAAGATCTAATGTTCAGAAGGATATGAGGCAGCAGGACAGGTGAGGCAGCTCTGCCTCCAGTCCCTTTTGTGCATTACGACCATCACAGAGGCTGGAGCCTGAGTCACCTTTGACTTACTATCAAGTGAAACAACAAAACAGAGCAAAGACAGGCTGTAAATTATTTTCTGTTATTTTCTACTGTCTTTACCCTCCTTGTCAGTGAATACACCCACTTGGACATTCCAGGTGTAAAAGAGAATGAATGCTGCAATTTGCAACTCTGTCCAGCAATTTTTTTAAGACCAAGGTCTCTGCCCTGTGACACATAAGCAGCATTGTCCACCAGATCCTTTGAGACTATTTGCAGTTATGGGAAAGCAAAAAATTAAGTCTCAGGCTGACAGGAAGCAAAGATTTGCTCACTGTTCACAACTTCACCACCTTCATCCACCTTTTGACCAACAGAGCCAAGGGACTGCTACTCAAAACATTTCCAGCAGCTGGGGCATGACAGCACACAGAAGCTGACTGAGGTCTCTGAGCCTGCAGCACACCTCAGCTCTTAGAAGCCATAAACCACTAATGTCAGCATCCCTCACACTACCAGGCTGGGAATTGGCCAGTAGTACTGCTCCAAGTGCCACACTGCTCCTAGTGCCATATTCCTCCCCGTGCCACACAGCCTGGCACTGACCAGTGTCACAAACTGACACAACTGCAGAGCAAAGTGTGCCCCTGAGGGACTGTCCTGCTGCTTGGATGGCCATGCTGCTGCAGCCTGGCTACAAAGAGAGATTGAGCTTCTCCTACCATTATCTCTCTGTGGTGCTGTCTCACGTCATAAGACAGACTTTTAAAAATCTGGACAACCAAGGGACTTAAAAGGGGTAAACCACATCTAACCTGCCCTCTTCCACAACAGAAACCCTGGAAAATCCATGCCCACCTTGTCCCTGGGGCGAACCATCTCACACATGACAAGCTGCTTGTCCCCTTCCTGCCTGGCCCCAGGGGAAGGCCCAGACACTGCAGCCCTGTGCCCTCTCACATACCTATGACTTTACTGTGCAGCCCATTCTGTGAACACAGTCAAGCCATAAAGAGCAAATGTTGCCAGTGGTGCTGCTCAGGGTGTCAGGGAACCTCCCAGCTGTGGACAACAAAGTCTGCAGGTACCAGTGCCCAAACCTGCAATAGGATGGTCTGTTTCAGCAAGCTAAGCCAGCTCTGACAATGATGGGATGACTTGACAGGGCCTTGTCTTTGTCTTTCTATCATCTGTCCCAAACATAGACAGCTACTTGCTTTTCCCTGGAGATTCTGGAGACCTGGCCAGCGGCATGAAAGCCATGAATAAAGGAAAGTGCAGTACACCAGTGGTTAACTCCTACCATAGGAGAAGCAAAACAGATGGAAAAAGCTATATTGGAGCATAGAATGGTGTAAGGGACAGGAAGGAAGGTGAGAGGAGGATGCTTTTTGTTGCCAAAGGGTTTGGTTTGTCTCAGAGGAAGGCATCCTGCATCCCTTCCTTTGGGATTTGTTTTTTTTCACAATGTCACTAGGACACAGTTTCCTGAAGACTGACAGTATTAAAAAAACTATAGGGTTTCAGTCTATTAAAAGGAAGTAATCATTTGCCACAGACCTTTTACTGGATATTATCTCATGAGTCATGACCCATATCAAGAGAGCAGCCGTTTGAGTCTGACTTGAAAAGCGAGTGGTTGGTAATGTTCCCCATATATTCCTGCAGGTAACAAGTGATATTTAACTGAGAAGGTCTGTATAACTTGGCTTGCTGGCCCTTTTAACTCAAGTAACTGTCTGAGAGTGAATGACAGACTAGAGAGATTGTGTTGAAAACAAACAGAAAGAGAAATCAAATAAAAAGTATCTGTGTGGGTTGTTTTATTGTGGAAGTGAATGACAGCATTAGGATTTAGACCTCCTAGTTTAACACATCCTGCCTTCCCTAGTTTAATAACTATACACACAACTAAAAGACAGCATATAAAAACATGTAGCAATTTAGTGGATCAGGGTTGCTGTATTTGGATTATCAGGGCATTTAGGGGAAAAAAAAAAAAAGACCACACAGGGAGACAGCGCAAAGAGCCTCTCCACAACCATCTGCCACAACATCACGTAGCTCTGTAAACTGACAGACACTCCTTTAGCAGGGCCCAGGCACGTCAGATGAATCAATCAATCAAAAAAATTCTTATGAAACTTAATCACGGAGGGTCGTGTTAGGGAGTGGGGAACAGATTAAATTACCACGGTATTAGATACGGGAAATGATTTCTGTCAAAACCATCTTTACTGCAATTATAATATGTTAATTATGTATTTCATTAAGTAAGTGGATTAGAGTCTGCACAGATGAAATCACGCTGAAGGCTTTGAATCATTTGCTGAGCGGTGTGGGAGGACTGGTGTGAATGGAACTCAGTTAATTTCGAAAACTTTCACATGCTAAACATGTCCCCCCCCAAGTGCAGGAAATAAATGCCTCCCAGATTGTTGTGTAAAACATCCAAAGACCACATTAATTTTAGTGATGTAATCAGATCATGGCTGATGTGGTCCAGGAGCTTGTCAAAGATGCCATAAATGTGTTCGTGTATAACGAAGCTGCACTCTTTCTGAATCTCCCAGCCACTGAAGGAGCATAACTTGCACAGGAGACCAGATTTCTTTTTGTCTGTGCTCCAGAACAGAGCACAGAAGGGAATCAGAACCCCCCCTTATTTTAGGTACTATATAGTCATGTATGCAGCTGCCAGCACAGGCTGACTGCAACACTTAGTCTGCAAACACACTGGAGTAGCACAGCTCTGCAGCACCCTGCATCTTTTGTGCTCCTGCCTGTTCCTCGTTCGACGGCAAAAAGGTTCTGGTTTCATAGGAAAGGGCTTCTTAATGATGGATGAGCAGGAGCCCTGGTGAGCCAATAACTTGCCCTGTGTGTCTGAAGGGTCTCACACTGGGTGACAGCTACTGGTGTCAGCAGAACCAAGCCGATTTACACCAGGGGAGGATCTGACCCAACACCGTAATCTTTATATTTTTTTAGAACAGATTATTGATGTCTGTAGGTAGAGCAAGAAACCACCTGCAGAAGCTGTGTGCAAACCTTTTCTTAGTTTGAATTCTGTGTGAGTGAATGAGAAGTGTTTCTGTCTCAGTAGCTGGATGTTCCTCAAGCATTTAATGTTGTGCTCTTGACAGAGAAAAGAACACAAATTAAGGGAAGATCATGGTAACTATTGTTCTCCTCACTCCCCGATAAATTAAATGGCTCATTTTAGAGGTTTATCTTGGAAAGGCAAATTAATGAATAAATAAAAATAAATGTGTCAAGCTATAATTAACAACAAGAATTGGGCATCTTGTCATGGGATTGTACTCTTAGCAGTAGGTAACCTTCCATTCACAGGAGACTACCCCACATATTAAAAATAAAAGGACATTCAGTGTCACAAAGGAATAAATCTTCCAGCTCTTGCATATCCCTCTTTTCTTTGGAATAGCTTCCAGGGTAGCAGAGTTGTTTAAAATATATGTGAAAAAATAAGAGCAAAATAATTAATTTTAAAAAGAAGAACATATACAATATACATAAATTTGCCTCATCCCAATTATTTAGTTATCAGTAATAATCACAAGGGATTTAAAAGGAGGAAAGAATCTGAGACAGCATAACACCCTGCATGGAGTGAACGTTGGTGTAAATGACTGGAAAAGGTTGGCTGATTTGATGAAAACCCAATCAGACTCTCTAGGGAGATATTACTTTCCTCATTATTCCACTGATTGGCCTTATTTCATCTGAAGAATGCAGCACATTCTTTACAGTGCTGGCAAGCCTCTTTAACAATATCCAAGGAAAAAAAGCCCTATCACCTCTGTAATCGAAACAACAAGGAAATTAACCGGAGTCCCTTTCCTCAGGGAACTGTTACAGAACCCCCCAAAATCTCCTGATGGATGGGCACAGTGAAGCTCCGAGGGAAAGGGGGTGGGATTTTCTCAGATTTGGCACACAGCAAAAGCCTTTCATAAATTTGCTAAAAGCAACTAAAACAGCAGGCTCAAGCCATAACTCCTCCCTCTGCACTGGAAAAAAAATAACTCTCGAGTTGTTTGCTTGTAGCAACCTAATCTTAACCAACAATGACATAATTTACTAAGGGAGCTCGTTCTTGTGATACGAAATTTGTTATGCCCACATCACTGTGCAGGGCTTTAGAATAAAGCAGCAATTTCAAGTCAAGTACAAAACACTCTTGTGAAATTCAGTCTGAGAACTGTGTTATCAATGGCCTCAAGCTTGCAATAACTGTTAATTAAGTGTATTTTTCATTATTCTTTAGCAAAGAAGCAAGATTTAATGATGTAAGTTAACAATAGATGATAATTTAGAGTAGTGACAATAGTTTAATTATTCACACACATATAAAAGTTAACTTCATAACTTATTTCTTTGTAAAAACAAGTTCATTTAAAATATTTTGAACAGTGCATACAATTACCACATATGGTATCTTGCCACACCATTTTTGTAGATACAAGTCAATTTGCTACAGAAGCATCTCCTCCAGCAGCAATGCAGGAAAGGAATTCTTAGCCTTAATTTTATTTTTTTTGGTTTTGTTGTTTGAGAGAAGAACTGAATTTACTAGCAATAGATAGCAGTGGGGCCACTTGGTCAAAAACTGAGTCAGAGTCCTCAAACAATGGGCCTCAATATTGCCTAAGCTATTTCCAAACCTTCCACCAAGGCCTTTGTTGAATTACAGGAAATACTGTGAACAAAATTACAGTGTACGATAAGCTGGAAAATGGTGCTCAAAACCTACTTGAACACCAACTTCTGAATACATTTGAGTGTCTTGAGACCATCAATATCCTAAACTAAATCTAGATTAAATGTAGTCAAGAGCACTTTGCAAGGAAGATGTTCCAGTGTTTGTAACAGAAAAATCAAAGGGGATATCAGTTTGACTCAAAGACTGTGAGTACCCAAGAAAATTATAATTATAGTGCATTTAAATATAAAATGATTCCAAGAACCACCTATTGAGTAAGCACTAATGATTCATTCTGTTCAACCAATTCTTCTGTCACAATGCTGTATTTTGTACATTTTGTTCTGGAAATGGACAAGCCTGGGCACCCAAATAGCCAGCAATTTTAGACTAGATTTCCTGATTGAGAATGGGGAGATGTTCCTCAGTTATCACTCAATAAAACCTCTCAAAAATGTCTGTCACACAGAGAATTAGAACTCAGTAATAGTATGCAGCATCTATTTTCAGTTGACTCTTTGATTTACTGTTTTCTCCAACGCTGTGACTGAAAACCTGCAGGGATAATATGCTGGCAGCCTGATCCACTTGCCCAATCAGGCTGGTCTTTCTGCTAAGACCACATTTTAAAAGACAGGTTTTAAAAGACAGATTTAAGACCAATTAAAGATTTCATGGTGTCCTATGCCATAAAGAGCTATGATGGTCTATTTTCACAGAAATGTTCCTCCCCTCAAGAGAGAAACACTAAGAAAATAAAATCATTGTAGATGCATCCTCTTACACATAAAATAGAAGCTGAGTTGGTGGGAAGGTTATGATTATGAAGAATACTACCTTTTGCAAGAACTTTCCTGTTTTGCAGTTTTGTTTCTAAGCAAGGTCAGCTGAAAGTGAGGTCAGGCCAAGCTACTCATTTGACTTAAACATGCATAACTGACACCCACGTTTTGTACTCACACATCCCTGAGGGTGCTCTTGGGAGTCCCCCTCAAGTGGTTGCAGAGCAACGATGGAAATGTGGGAGACATTACATTCCCTCTCTGAACTGGCTCAAGCACAATTAATTACGCCTTTTTCTCCTGCTGGATTCATATTACCATGAAAGCCAGTGCATTTGTTCTTCCAGCAAACACAAGAGCCTTCTTTTTGTCAAGCTTATCAGAGTCACACAATTCAGTGTTGAATCTTCTTGGAATGAACAAATATTCTGTGTATAATAGAGCCAGAAAATGTGACTACCTCAGGATATGCTTGTCCATCAGAGCACTGGAAGCAAGAAGAGACACTCTGACCTTTGGATGTGTGTTTAGGGAAGTACCTTTGTTAGAAGGTGGTGTCCATGTTCTGGAGCCAAACATCTGTTTCTTTATACTAAAACACTGCTGCTTTTAGCAATATCAAGCTCAGTGCCCTGTGACTGGCTATAAAATTCAGAGGATAAGACAAAATCCACTGCTTTGCAAGTGATGCTTATTGGGAGCTGCTGAAACCAAGGTGTTTTAAAGGATGAGCTAAATAAAACAAAAGCTTACCATGCTATCAAGAAGCAGCTCCTTTCTTCTCTAGCCCTCAGAGGAAAGAAACGTGAAGCAAAATCCCAGGATGAGTAAAAATGGAGGACATAAGGGAAAAGAGATCCAGTTCCACTGAGTACATCTTGAGGAGAAGACATCAGCAGCTCTTTGGTTTGTGTATGTCCTGGGGCGCCTACAACCTGCATGTTCCTCTTTTATGACTCTGGTTCATCTTAGGACAAAGAAATATCTATTCTTGATCACTTACAGACATATTTTCTCCAGCAGGATTTGAAGGTCACAACCATCCCCACGTTGTTCCAGTAGTGATGTTTGCCCTTACGCAATAACTGAACTGAGGGTGATTTAGAGGCTTGGTCACTTTGGAGACAGCTCTGCAGGGTGTTTTGCAAGCCTTGGTCAGCTCCCATGCCCTCCCCTCCTTGCCCAGAGTCTCTAAGGAGTAGGCAGGGACAGCAACAATCCTGAACAAGATCTGGAACTCAGTGCTCCTCACAGTCAGAGTGTCTGGAGCTCACCATTCAGGCAGACCTTCCTCGCATCTGCCTGCAGAAAGGCAATGCTCACCTCCCCAAAGACATGTCATTAACCACTGATGTTTTTATCAAGAGAAAGATGCTTTTATTTTTGCAAGAAACAGATGTGAAAACACATTCCAGGATACTGTAAACCAGTGTTCTCTCAAGACCACACCTTGAGCTGCAACATCGTGGAGAATTCAGCTGGATGAAATTACCCATTGCCTTTGATGAATCCAGAATGCTGCCTATCACTTATTTATTGCACTCTTCACTAAAGAAGCCTCATTATGTAATGATGGAAGACTATAACATCTGATTACATTGCACATGACAGGGCTTTTGTCCTATCCACAAAATGCTTCAATCAAATATGGCAATTTTGATGTGCCCTCTTGATAAAAAAAAAAAAAAAAACAAAACCCAAACTGAGATAGGAGATCATAGTTCATCCAATACTACTAATACATCCAGTACAGAAATCAAGCCACAACATCAACAACCTCAGTAAATACAGCAGCTGAACTGGCTGTACAAAATGTACATTCAATTCAACTACCTCCCACCTTCTGAATTCTAAATTAAACTAAACCAAAATATGCCAAATTAGAATAACCTCTGAAATTCCCCCTATATAATTTATTTAGAATTTCCATCTAAAATTCATTATAATCACTAGCTTGAGCAGAAATTCAACCTTCAGCATAGAAGAATGTACAACTGAGTAAAGTCATTTTTCCTGTTTCATTTAGGTATGGTGTTTGGCTCCAGCATTCCACAGAACGTCTCACTAAAGGACAAAAAAAGAAAAAAAAATTAAAACCCCAAGAAAAACATCTTGCTCTCCTGTTAAATTTAAAAAAAAAAAAAAAAAGCCAGAAAAAAATTAACCTGCTTTCAAGCCTTGTTCAGTCATTTATGTACTTCTTGTAGAACTCAATCTGACTCACCTTCTAATCCCCCCCAGCTTTCATTTATCCCAATAAACAGATACTGACTCTTTTGTGTCCTGACTTGGGTTGCTGAGCTCAAAATGTATGTGGTATTTGAAGAAAGCTCTCACAGATCTGTTTTAGGTGAGGTAAAGTGCTTTGAGTCCTGCTCCTTGTTAGGCAAAAAAAGAAGAAAAGAAGAAGAAGAAGGAAAAAAAAAATCCCTGCAATATGTGCTGTCCAGTTCCCAGAAACAGGAACAAAATTAACCTGTGCTGGTCAAGAGGTTGGTTCCTGGAGGCTGTGTGAGCTCTGTTCTTGTTAAACACTGATTTAAAAAAAAAGAAAAAAAATCGAAACAAGATTTTTCTATTCTTCCCCAAGTGGTCCTAGAAGATAAACAAAGAGATGAAGCCAATGGTTCCAAAAATATTTGGCCAGCAAAACAACCAATTTTAATTTTTGCATGCTGATAACGTGGTTGGGCAGTTTAGAAGCCATGGAAATACCAACATCCAGTCAGCTTCTGAGTGGTGATTTCAGACTAAACCCAGCTCTCAGTCAAATCACTTAAGCTTGTCTAGTTTTTCTTTGAAGCCTGGGAAAAATCACAGTTTTTGACCAACTGCCATGGAAAACTATAAATCAGACTATGGTCATTGAAAGTTAGACTCAGGTTCACCATATGGTTTGTAAACCTGGAGAATCACTGATGCGTTTTGAGTTTCTGATGAAATCTGAAACATTAGCTGGTTTCACATGGTTTCAGATTCCCTTGCAAACATTTCAAACTCCCATTCTCTCAGAGCATAAATTCTTTCATTCATTCTAGAATGTGTTAGGAGATCACAAAGGAAACTTAAGATTAAAAAGAAGAAAAGGTAGAAATGTACAATTTTCACAACTGTGTATACAACCAGCTTAATGACCCGGACAAATGCACTTAATTAAGCATTTATGTGCACGATTACCCAGTTTGTGAATAAAGTCTTTACAATTGCGTGTACTAACCGGATGTCAGATGTGCCTAGACTGTACATAACCTACAGTAAAACTGACCTTAGTAAAACATGGCCTTCACCTTAATCAATTGCTTTATCTATTTCAAGGCGTGTATAAAAAGTCAGATATATTCAGCACATCAGCTCAGTGTAAAACTCAACAGCCAACCTGGGAGGTTGGGTTTTCACTTTGCAAGATTGTCAGTGCAACTTGCTGTAGGTGTTTGGAAGCTGAGAGAGGTTTTCTTTTTTATAGCAAAGTATGGAAACTGTTTGAAAAAAAAAACAACAAAAAACACAAAAACAAACCTGCAGTCTTTTTCCATTTTGGTGAGAAATAGTTAATGTTCCATAGTCTTTGATTTATTTATTAAAAGTATTTTACCAGGAAACACAACAGAGACAGGTCTTCTCATTTACAGTGAGACCCCAGAGAGCAGTAAATTTACATACACAAAGGACTAGCATCAACCCCTGAACCTTTAATGTTTATTTTGATAGCCCACCCTGCTGGTAAGGCCTTTTGTTAAGAAGCCAGGTACAACAAGGCAAGGATCCAAACAAACAACACTGGTAGCTTTGTTGACCAGGTCATATGATGTCCTGCCCTTGAACAGTACCCCTTGTCTTTTTACCCTTTGCCCCTAGAAAATGAAGTTAGTTGGAGTCCCTGTGGCAGATTTAGCATTTCCTTTCAGTGTCTGCCAATCTATCAAAATTCAGCTACCGCTGTGAACCCATCAACTCAGTGCAAAAAAGAACAAGGCTTACCACGGACCCCCTCAAAGTAGCAATCATTTATCCCTCCCTGAACTTTAGCTGACCTTTGTAAGCACGCTAGCAGTTGAAGCATGTAGCACCTTGGCGGGGACGATTGAGGCTGTGGGTTTTTCTCTCTCCCGACTCAGCCCCAAACCCCAGCTTTTATTTCTTTTCATCAATAAATGTATTGCATTTAGGAATAAGCCACGTGAAGGGAAATAAACTCTTCAGCACGAGGATGCAATTGTGCAGCACCATGCAAAAGAATAGAAACAAATACAAATATTCTGTATTTAGGAAGCCAGTTAGCATCACTTTTTAGAGGAGATAAACAAAACAAGTAGATTCCATTCACAAAGATTTATCGAAAGGAGGAGGGGAGATATTGTTCACAGGACACAATGATGCATTTATATACAAATAATTGCAAAGTAAAATGAATCATATAGAACATTCAGCTCCAAAACTGAGACTACCACATAGCTACAATATATTGGCTAAATATTGTGGTGGGTTTGTTTTCTTTTTTAAAGCAGCAGGAAAATCTAGATTGCAGGAAGGGTTATACACAGTGTAACTCCCACTGTAAATTTAAACTGACCTAAGGGACATAATTACATACATCTCATCATGAGACAATATACTTTTTATTTGTTTGAATTTTATTTGTATTGGTGAAACTGACCTGAAAGTGACACAAGTTTATTAGAAAAAGGACTCTCAAAAACAGAGTGGGCTGGTCTTCTTACTCAAGATGGATGTGCCAACTTCTAGTATGATTAGAGAAATGGATAACTCACTAACATCTGTGCAAACTACAATAAAAAGGGATTTAGTGTTACCCCAAGGAAGGTAAAAGAGGCTGTCTGTCCATTAAACGCTTTATTACAGTGCCAGCAGCTTTTTTCTAACTCAGTTATTCCTGCACAGAGCTCAGCACTGTGACTGCCTGTCATCCTTACCAGACAGTGCTTGGGGCTTCGTAGTTTTTTTGTGCAAGGTAGATGACAATCAAATGACTCATTGAGCAGGGAAAGCGCCTGACCCCTAGTGAAGGATTAACTACGGAAAGTGAGTGTGATCATGTCACACCATTACTTAGAATTTTCACAGTCAATTTCTGAAAATATGAGATAACTCCTTAAAGAGACAGCTCTTTCAGGAAGCGCTATGAGGCAGCAGAAATTCCCTTCCAGTACAAAGGCAGACAGTGCCATCACGGAGACATCTGCTTAGCTGCTTAGTGTAAACCAAACACCACCCTTCTCATCACAGCAGACAAGGTTAAGAGCGAGCAAGACAAAAATCAGATGGCTTAGACCATTCAGGTAGTCTAGGCAGAAAGCAAAGTGGTAAGAGAGAAGACTATTAAATCCTGTGTAGTGACACAGTCTCTGTTTAGGTTAACACAAGGACTTTTTAACTGTGAACATAAAAATCTCTATGCAAACACAGGTGGGCATTTCATGGGATCCTTCTTTTATATTAAAAAAGAAACCTCTCTCAGCATACCATACGAATACAACTGCCCAGAGACTGCCCAGCAAAGCCATTGAAGAGAGCAAATGTTTTACTTTGCTTGCAAATACATCCTATGTCTCGGATGGGAATGCCTGTCCCTCCATGGCACAGGAGGGACTATTGTGAGGAAATCTCAAGAAAAACCACAGAAATAGTGTTGGGTTCACCAGCAGCATTAAGCCCCAGCCTGTTGTCTCTGTGAACCTATTATCACTTTCTCACATTAAAACTCCCTCGTGGTCTAAGAAGAGAGGCCTGACCCATTAATCAGCAAATGAAGGGCCCATTTGCTCTGTTTTTACATAACACATTTTTTTCATGCACAGTTCTAAATGTGAGATTCATCAAGTTTCCACCTAAAAAAAAAAAAAGTAATTCAGCCTAAGAACCTCAAAGCTTGGGCGTGCCAAAATGAGTTAACATCTGCTGCTGCCTGAATCTAATTGAAATGATTCATTATAAAATTTACAGATCTGCTTAATGATTTTGTATTTCTTTTTCAGAATCACCTTGCTCATTATCTCACCTTAGGTAAGCTGAATTCAGCAGAGCTGTAGTCTCCCTAGCATGCTGGAGTTTGTACACAACAATTCCAAATAAAAGGAGGCTAATTTTTTCCTTTGACATTGTGTTTGTGATTTTTTTTTTTTTTTTTTTTTTGGTGAATATATACCCTCAGAGAAAAGCTCCATTATCATCGAACAGAGACCCATTAGGGGCACCTAGGAAATTTGGACCCTTTTACTAGAATCGGGGCTTGAATACCACTTTAATTTATGGCAGTTTTCTGGCTGATGGCATTTTTGCTCTCAGGTAAGGTCATCCCAATATATATCCGTTTAGAGAAAGCCAACACAAGAATCTTTTTATGCTTTTTTATTTTCAAGTAGCCAACCACTCAGCTGCTAAAATGTAAGTCACATACAGAATGTATGCATGTTTGATTCTACATTGTTTTTTAAAGGGAAAATGCTTTATGTGTGTGAAAAAGAGAAAAGTGAAAGAAAAAAATGAATAAGCATGTGAATAATTAGATCAGAGTTAGATGCCACCTTTTCTCAGTGTTGAAACTGTGAGGAGAAAAAAGTGCTACCATATAATTGACATAATTGATCTATTTTTTTCCCTTTTTTGCTGCAGTAATTTTTTATGCATGCCATTGTTGCTGTTATTATCCAAGATGTGATCTTGTGTGGTTGATAATACTGACTAGATATGAATACTGGTAAGTACCAGCCAATCACAAATCTATAGTGTCTATTTCTGCATCACCAGGTGCTATCTCATGGGAAATATCCTCTTTTTTGGCAGGCACACAGCGCTCTGCATTATCTGTCATTTTCATTAGATTCAAGCTACAGCTGAGCCAAAAAGACTTAGTTCTAGCATATGTGCTCAAAATGGCCAAGATGAGATTGTCCAAATTCACCCTTTCAGGATTGTATTAAAAAACAACTGGAGCTAAAGCTAAAAATTAGAGCTAGCAAAGTATCTGAATTACATTTGGGAAACCGCAAACACCATAAGCTCAAAAGATTTCCAGCTTATCACAGTCATCACCTCCAAAAGCTCCAAGGAGCCTAAGTCAGCAATTTCTATGTTTTTCAACACTTCTTTTGTACAGACTAAATGTGATGATGTCAACAAAGAAGAGCAAGGACATCACAAGACAAAATCCTTCTGTTTTCCAGTGGCTCAGAAAACTACAGCTAGAAGCCACTGATTACATGCAAATGCCATATTTAATAGGTCAATGTTATTATATTCTGAGTCAGCACTAATATATTAGTTGGGACTGTTGTTTATTAATAATTCTGTAGCTAAACTATATGAAATGGGACCATGAGCCTTTCTTCAATTACAATAAAATAGTAATACTGTATCCTCCATCTAATGAGGACAGGCTTAATTGGGAGGGTTGCTTTATTAAGATACCTCCCAGGAAACTAATTTGGTATAATGTTAGTGAATAGCTGTGACTGCTGTTTAATTGGGATGGTACTAACAAAAACTCTGCTTAATGGGGATACATTTGGTCAGTACCAAGGGGTTAAGTGATACTTAACTTGGTGTTAAATGGGTGTGAAATTCTGAGTTTTGTTCTTTTAATGAAGACATAGCTAACTAGGGGTCAGGCAAGTAAAACAGGCAGGAAAATAAAATTCTATCATTATCATTTTTGTCCTCTCATTTCATTGCAAGAACTTTAAAAATGGCAAATGACTCCTTGGTAGCATTCATTCAGTTCCTCAGATATAATCTCCATATTCTGTTCAAATTTTTTAGTCTCTGACTTTCAACCTAGTATGTTTTCACTGATAGAAGATTTCATATGACTGAATTAATGTGATTTCATCTTGCATTTAGGAAGCATTTCTAGGTGGTCACTTAGCCAACAGCTATGGAGAAGCCTTTACCCCACTTAAATCTGTTTTAATTCCATGAGCTGAAGCATGAGTCTTCTGCTACTCTTATCTAAAGGGATGGAACCGGCAGGAAGGCTCAAAATGAAAATCAAAAGCTATACCCATGTCAGTTCTCCCACAAACCATCCATATGCATGAGAAAATGTATTTGTAGTAAAGTTCAATCTCCTGTAACAAGCAAATAGCTTACACAGACCTTCCTCCTGCATGTAAGCCTTTTACTCAGGGAACCAGGGAAGCAGAAACAGTAACTTGATCTCAGTGATCAACACATATATAGGAAGTTTCCAATAGCAGTGCACCTACCAGCATCTGTGGTACATATTAGCTAATAAATGTTTTATATTAAGAAGTTTTGGTCTTTGGAATGTAAACCCTTAATTATGAGCTCCACACCACATCTAAAACATTTATCAACCAATATTGAATAGCAAACATCTGTAAAAATCAATCTCTTTTTGTGGCTCATTTGCAAACCAAGGAAGAACTAAATTGTGCATAATAAGCACAAAAATGATCAGAAGATCTGCAGATCTAGCATAAAAAGATAAAAGGATATCCCATTATGGGGCTACTGCATATCTTTACCTACAACTAGAATTCAGGGTTTATTGGTGACAGGAAATGAACCTGTTGGCATTTAACAAAAATATTCATAAGAAATTAAGTTGAAGTCTATGTTTTAAAATCAAACTTGAGGTATGAGTCCAAAACATATTTTTGGATATTGTTAAAATTTAGTTTTGCCTTGAATGTTGTTTAATCCTATCAAGTATTAGATTCCACTGCTTGATTACTCTTGTTGTACAGTCTCTCTATTTGGATGGGGGGGGGAGTTTTGAGGGGTGGGGATCACATGATACTTTCTTAGGACTTTTAAATAAATAATAAAATACCTTTAAGCTGCTGAAGTTCAAATCAAGGCCTTAACTATAATCCGCTAAATAAGAAAAATACAAAAACTGCCTTATATTTTGAAATAATTCATTGGCATGATAATGGAGCCAAGATGAGAGACTCTCAAAACATAAAAGAGAAAGAATTTACAAATAAACTTTCAAGCAGTCTTTCAGCAGGCAAGTCTAAAGTTACCCAATATGTAAATTGCCTTATTAAAAGAAGAATTATGGTTTTTTTCAGCAATCAGTTCAATTACATTGAGATATTTCAACAGAGAAATCTAGTAACTGCAGAGAAGTCCTTTAGAGAAGTGACTTAGGTGTGACATGAAAACTGAAAAACATTCATGAGCTGAGAAGGTATCAAAATGCACAGGATCTATTAGCTCTGCAATAAATTGACAGCTTCACCAGTGTGAGGATGCTGACACCATTCTAAGATTGCATTTGGCCTTTTTGCCATGTCACTGATCTTCCATTCTCATAATGGGTACGTTTAAAAAGAAGAGTTTTATGAAACTTGGCTTTTAAAAGGAGCCAGAGATTCTGATGAGAAACACTCCTAACCAGTCCTGAGTATGGTATAGGAAGCTTTTTCACCATTTCTGTTATGACTTTTTTAAAGTAGTTCTTTATATTCCACACTTCACCACAGTCAGGCGAACCCAGTTTTGACCAGAAAAATCATCATGCAAAATTATACCTCAAGATAAAGGACCAATTTCTCTGGAACTTCAGGAGTACAATTTGGCCCTAAAAATATCTGTGCTTACACCTTCTCCCTGATTTTTTGTAGAAACTTAAAACTGAAGGTCCCAGCTCAGTATTTCATTGGGCAAGAGACAAAGGAGAAGGACATGAAATCCTCAGCAGGCCAGGCCAGGTGATGCAGAGGTGATGCACCAGGTGGTTCCTGGTGATGAGCAAATATAGAGTTTATCCCATACAACAACCAAGGTATTAATGGTCAGATGAGCACCAGAATGATGCTCAGCAAACATCATTATTGGATGACAAATGTGGTTTTGAGGGCACAAGGAAGATAATGGACCACACCTTGAGAAATCAATTTGTATTTTTCCTGTGGGGACAAACAAGCTTTTTGTTGCAGAAAATCTGGAATGCTAATGGAGGCTCAGAAAGCCTCTGGAAGACGTAAAACCCTGCCTTGATTTTGAGTAAGGGAGAACATGATTTGTAATTGGCCTGGGTCTTTGAAATTTGCTTACAATCATTGTCTGCTAAATACTTTTTTCCCAGGTTTGTTAGCCAGGATTCTCAGTGTCCCATGATCTGTAGCTGATGAAAGTAGTTATGGGAAAACGTTAAAATGGCAATTTGTGTCTGAACAATTGTTGCAAAAATTAACAAAACACTAAAACATTATGCACTAGGATCTTTGAAAACTTCCCAAATTAAACCGGGGCCATTACCTACACTGCAACTTGAACTTTGAAGAGCTTTGTATGTTATAAAGTCTGGTGGGTATAGTATTGTTGTAACAAATATACCTCATATTTTTAAAACAAATATGCAAAATGAAACTACAGATAAAGCAAAAATAACCAAGCAAAATTAACAGGCAAATTCTTTAAAGCTTATATTCCACATCAGTTTAAATATCAAGTGTTGAATGTGACTGGGTTTTACATATGTCTTGGGGTGAGTTTATGATGTGTATCCCCTATCACCACTCTATGCCCAGAAGATGAATTCTGTGCCTTTAAGCCTGGGTGCAAGAGGAAAAAGACTGAGTGAAATTTTCAGAACAATGGCTCAAGGACACACACAGCTCTCTGCTCTGGGCTCGGCAACAGGGAGCGGGGAAGGAAGCAACCTTGCTCTCCAGCCAGCTCTCAGCTCCTTTTCTCCGGAGAGATTTTTCCTGGGACTTCTTGGTTTTTTTTTTCTTTTCTTCTTCTCTTCGGGACTGTTCTACAACATTGGACCACACCGGGGGAGAACTCCTTTTCCAAGGCCTCCTGGAAGGGGCCCACCGGCCCAGCTCTGAGGAGGAGAGAGGCCACACCCAGAGAAGGACTCTGAAATCTTCCCAGGTGTCTCTCCACAGCGAGAGATTCTTGTTATTTAGCATTATTATCCTTTTCTCTGTGTGTTTTGTTAGATAAATAGTGTTTATCTCTTTCACTTTCCTTTGAGGAAATGTTTTTTTTTCTTTCCTGTACCTGGTTTTGGGGGAGGGGTGGTGGTAACCTGCCTTCCCTCAGAGGATATTTCTCCTCTAATTCGGCCAAACCAGCACAACATAGTATATAGAGAACCAATAAAACTCTTTTTTTCCCCTTTTTTCCATTGCTGTATGTAATCCCTAGAAAACCACCAACAGCTAATATATAAACAAAAGCACACTGCAGACCTGTGTGCTTTTTGCTTCTCTGAAACAAAACAAATTCTCCGTTCTGTGAGGGTTAAGGGTTGGTGGTCTCATTTGAGTCCACAGTGGACAGTGAAAGGCACGACATGACCGGTGGGGCTTTTGGCACAACTCAGTGTGATTGGCAGCACTTGCTCAGGAGAGGCCCATGGCTGGATGATGAAGTAACTTCCATTATAGAATACAGACAAGGTCAGCTGCATGCAGAGAGTAGCAACAAGAAGTCCTGGTCCCCAAAGCCTTTGTCCTACTCAACGTATGCTTTTGTATTTTGCTGATATGCTTTAACGAAAAAATGTTTTTCAGCTGTTAACTGCTATGTGCATGGAGGTTATCAAAACTGTGGAAAAAACTACATCCCATGTACAAGTTAAAAAACAACTGCGCTTATCTACTGCATCTAAAATAATCTTAGGCTGTCATAGATGTTTTTGCAATACTTTAGATAGAATGATTGATTTTAGAGAAGTTGTTTGGACTGTGTCTCTCAGGAAAGCTGTCCACAGAGCAGTAACTAGGAATAGCAGTTGTGTTTTAAGAGTTATGCCCAGGTTTGAGAGGCCCACCTGCAGAGCGGCTCAAAGTCCTCAAACTTGCCTACAGAAATGGGATGGCTTAGAGCTGGAAAGGAGCATTTCACAGTGCTGTCTGAGCTGAAATTTTCCAGTTAAAATACTGAGTTACAGTAAAGCAAGTGCCACAGTAAAGCAAATCATTCAAACCAAATGAACTTAGAAAATCCATTATGAAGTTAGTTTGTAGGAATTTTCATAGGAACAACTCAAGTACTGAGAAATACACTCATGCCACAGTCTGGATTTTATTACCCAATAGTTCACATGACAAAGACATTTAATGAACTGAAATGCAGCTTATGCAAGTGGGCAAGTAACAGTTCTCAATCCTTGTTATAATCTCAGTTCTTTGGTACCTTCACTTCCCATGAGTCTATCCAGGAGCAAAACCTCTGCTAAGACAAAGCAGCCACCGACAGCCTATAGAAAAGCTCTTGGAAGTCAGCTTTTCCAGCATGCCCCTTAACAGAGTCCTCTTCAGATATTTTGTTAACAGCAATTAAATGGTTTCCTTCTCCTGCCTGGAGAAACAAAGGCCCGGTTGCCTGGAACTTTGAGTTATTAATTACAGTCCATTTTCTTCTCAGCCAAGGTCTGTTCCCAAGGTCACTAGGGAGCATTGACAATATTCCACACTGTGTATTTAGCAGTCCACCTAATCCCTTTCTTTCCTTCCCTCTGTATGTACAGCCATCTCTCATTTGCATGCTGTCAGACAGTACAGCTTGCAGGGGTGAAAGCAAAATGTACAGTAGACAATGTACCAAATTTCTTTTAAATCACCAGCAACAAAACCCCCCCAAAGTACCAAACTACATTCTTAAGAAAGAATTCACCTTGCTGGAGCCTCATGATGCTGCTGACAGATTATTCCCATTATATATGTCTATTTACTTTGCTAATCAATTAAAACACTGAAGTTAACATATGCCATATTAAGTGGTACATATGCTATGAAACAGTTTGTTAAAAAAAAAAAAAAGAAAAAAGCAGAAATACTTTTGTGAACTTCTGTTCCCATCTGATGTTTTAAAACAGTCTTGAAAAATTATAATTTTCTAGCCCAAACACAAAAGCATTTCTCCCACCCTCTGCTGCGGCAGCTGAAGTTAATGAAGGAGACCTTAGGGGAGAAGAGAAGCAAATGAAAAAATCCCCTCTTTGGCATGATATTGGCCATCAAGTCTTGTGGAAAGGTCTTAAAAAATGTTTAGGGTTAAGCAAAGACAAATTGTCTCAGAAATGAAACATCTTGCCTTTAGGCAATAAAATTTGGCTGTGACAATCTCCTGATGACAGAACTCATTTCTGCAGTTGCTGTGTGACACCATTCCCAGCAAGGCTGGACATCTAAGGAGAGGGCCATCCCCAGGCTGTGGTGCCCTGTACCTTTGGAGGGGCTTGGTTGCTTAGGATTTCTGTCACACAAGAGAAAACAAGGGAAAATGGGAGGGGCGGGGGGGCAGGGGGTGGGTTCCCCTACTTGAAAAGAAGTGGTAAAAAGGAAAAAAAAAATAAAAGACATTAAAACAATTAGTGGTGAGGCTGATATTTCCAGGCCTTCCCAGATGGGACTGACAAGCAAACTGAGTGTGAATGCACACTAACACTTGCCCACCAGCCCTGGGCATCCAGAGCATGGGCGAACATGTGCAGTCTACCTTTCTCGAGTCTCCTTCCTACCTCATTTAAAACACCCATACACCGATGCCACTGTTTCTCTGGCTGGATTCTTCACAATTACCTATTTAGTAAACAGTAACACATGGGCTTTGAACTAGATCAAGGGTATCAAAAACCTAAAAAATTAAAAGAGCATTTTAAGAGTAAATATTCTAGTGTGGTTAAACAGCACTCCTGAAGCACCCCAGGCTTCACACATCATTCTGATGAGGGCATGTCACATTCTCATACTGACATGTCAGGCTTAGGAGGTTTAGACAGGTACAGTTAAATCACATTGCAGCATTGAACTTCCCTTTCTAAAATTTTTATCTTGCTTGTACAGCAAGTCAGGATGGCTGGCTTTGCAAACTTGACTGGCCACAAAAATAAAAAAAGGGGGTGGGTGGCCAAAAAAAGTTAATGGGAGGGGTTGGGCAGTGGACAAGACCTATCTTGCTTTCTACTCCCTGTGTAGACTTGTGTATCACTCTGTGGGGAAAGAAGGGGACAGCAGAAATAGAATTAACTGCTCTCAGGATCAGCTGCTCATCCCTTGCCAACACACCCATTTCAATTTGGAGTTCCAGGCTGTCACAGACCACTAAGCTCACAGACTGTTCCTTTCATTGGTGGAGACAGTTCCCATGGCAGGATAAATCCAGCTTCAAACCACCTATGCAGCCATGCTGACCAGATCAAATTTGAAGTTTTAGTGCACGGCAGGCACCAGCAGACTCAATTAAGGTGAGCTGCTAAGCTAAATTTGCCCTGCCACCCCCTGGCAGCAAAAAGTTCTCCCTCTCACAAATTTCCCCTGTCAAAAAAGCAACACAAAAAGCCTTTCAAAGGCTCCTGGACACCATGCAGGGGTAATCAGTGAGGAGAGCTGCAGGGATTCATGCAGAGCTACCAGGTTCAGCAGCAAACCAAGACACCCAACGATAAAATCAGTTATTCTGCTGTTAGAAGTAGAAGAATGTGTGTAAACCTCTTCCTTGCCTTCCACCTCAAAATACCACTGGAAAGAAGAGCAAGCCAAGGCATTGAGACAAGCAGGGGGATGTGAGCTGAGGATGCATTTAGAGTATGGTAGCAAGAACCACACACTGTCCAAATCCTGCTCTGTAGCATTTAATCTTGTGTTGATGAATTTTGCCCTATCCAGCAGCAGCCAGTTAAAAACAGAACTGGATGCTCTGGCCAAGACTGATGTCAGATATTCCCGTATCTTTGTTTCCCATCTCCAGTGGACACCCTCTATTACAAAATCTGCTGGAAATATTTCCTGGCAGCATCAGAATCTGTAGTTATTGGGAAACAAGATATAGTCTGCTGTGCTAGAGGGAAGTGCTAGCAGTACTAGACCTCTTTCTGAAGAGCTTTTAAACTAAACTAAGAATTACTCCAAACAGCCTGAAGAACCTCCAAGTGAATTAAAACAATGCAGTTTGTGGAATAAAGCTTGCTTGAAAGAGTTGAACTTTCTTTCAAACTGAAACATGATGTATTGCTAATTCTTTAAATCAAGTCTTGGACAGTAATGCCCAGGTGTTTTTCAAACTGAGGGAACATTTGACCAGCTTAGCAACAGAAACATGTAAAGACGTTTTCTAAATCAGAGGAATTTTCCCCATCAGCATAACTGAGAGCAGAATATAGACATGACTGAGTTGGGGAAGTTGCTCTAGAAGAGGGTGGGAGCATTCCAACCACAATGTCCAGCTGATTCCTGTGATGCAAATCCTCCCCAGCCAGGAGCTCTCTAGCCCAAGTGTTATCAGTGGGAGCTAAGTCGCTTCTTGGTTGAGGTTCTCTCTGGGAAGATTTTTCTCTTTTTGCTGTTCAAAGGTTCCTCTGAACATGCATTCTTTAATCCCTACCTTTTTTTCTCTACCTCTGTATCACTTTTACAGCTCTCCTTCCTAGAACCAATAGTTTACCAAAGATGATGATGGCCAAGACTCCCCTCAGCACAATTTTTTACCAGAGTCAATTAAATAACTGTTAATGAAGAATTCCATTTCCAAAAAAAAATGATCTTTGTGAAAGGGAAGTTGGAAGAAAAAAAAAAGGAAAACAAAAATCACACTGTGGATTTAAAAAAGTTTCCTGCAAGGTAAGAAAAAAACAGCCACTTTAGAAGTTTTGGTCATAGCTCTAAAAGTATGTATTTTTGAAGAGGGTTGGTGAATCTGAGCTTTATTCCTTACTATTCATTCATTTCATACTTCTCTTTTCACCTGTGGTTCCAAAAGCAAGAGATTGTCTAGCTCCACATAAAATGAAAATATACAAAAATTGTTCTGATAAAGAAATTTCTTTGGGTTTTGCTTGGTTAGCTTTGTTTGTTTGTTTTTTCTGGAATCATGTTCTCTGAGTCAGGTCTGGCCAGAAGGAGACACAACTTCCACATTCCTTCAGGGCTGAAATAAAAGTCTTGGAAGACCAAAAGTCCTAGAGGCAAAGTCTTAGACCATTCAATTGGACTGTTTTCCATGAATTTCCATTAATTTTCCATTAAATACTTTCTCCTTTTAAACCAAAATTTAAACTCTCTACATTTCAGGAACGTGACCTCTTCAAAGTGGCAAGGTCTGTGGCTTAGTACTTCAACAATTGTAATTTCTGTAAGGTTTACAGTTTTTTCTAAAAGATCATCTTACTGAAACTTAGCAGCATGTTAAACCACAATGGAAAGTAACAAAGTTCCTGGTCTGATAACATCACCTTGTTTTTTTCCTTCCTAAAGTTTCAGTCAAAACATATTTCAGTTCCTGCACCCGATTTCCTTAAAGAATCAAAGTCTCCAATTTTGTGATTCAAGCCTCAACCTCTGGTTGTTTGATGGCAATCAGAGGTCAATTCATTTTAAACTGCTTGATCATGTCATTTTACTTGACCATTTTTGCCTTAATTGCAGATCACATTGGCTGTAGCACAGTATTCTATAAATACTTGAACAATCTGTTCAATAGAGTGATAAAGCTAAGCAATTTAAAAAATAAGTTGAGCTATGTCACCTTCTTGTCAACTAAGCTACTAATTTAACTATATGTAGAACTTATATAATGAACTGCTATGCTGAGCACTGGGTAGAATTTCTAGTTATTGGCTTTCAGTGCTCATTAAGGTGAGAGATGACAGGACTGGCCACGTGTTCCCATACAGCTGGATATCACTGAGCTTATAACTACCCTGGCTAGAATAGAATTAAAAACACTTATCAGCATTTAAGGAATGGAGTATTTCAGCAATAGGCTAGTCCTGTTTGCCCAAGCCCTCATGTTTTACTGTTCCTACTGAGGGTGATAGTAGAGCTTTCATTATTACAAACATTTCTATATACAGTTGCTAAAATGGTTTCCTGTGCCGCAGCTCTGTCCAGACCACGATCTCCTTAAATGTCCTTGCTGATCTCATCTCATCTCACCCTCATCCTCACATTCCAGTTTCTGGTGGCCACTTCTACCTCGTACACCACATTCTCATTACAAAGGTTATTTTTGAAGGTTCTAAAATGCCTTCAGCTGCGCTTTCCCATCTGCCACTCTCAGTCATGAGCTGTCAGAGGAAAGGTTCTCTTCAAACCTGAATTCCCATTGGTGGTAGAAATAGACCACAGGGAAGCACATGGCATCTCTGAATCCAGGAACCCTGGGATACAGTTTCTAACAATAAGCAGGTAGTTGAAAAGTCACTTTGATAACAATTCAGTACTCTGCTTCAAAAACATCTTTCTTAGGATCCCTTCCTGGAAACACTGCTGTAGAAGGTAACTCCTGAAAAAAAAAAACCAAAAAACTGACCCTTTTCAACTTGGGAAAATGCTGATTTAGACATCAGAGAGACAGAAACATCACATCATTATGAAACAAACACACACAGAAATATGTGCAATGTCAACTCTATGTCCAGTAGCATTCACTGGACAGGTCATGGAAAACCATAACTTTGCAATTCAAAGTGAACAAATAGCTCCAGAACACTGTCTCCAGTAGATTTGTGTCTTGGAGTCTTAACTATGAAATCTATGGAGACACAAGGCTATTTAGGACTTCCCACAGTGTAAATGCTCTGTTGAAAATAAATTATAAATACCATCTAAAATTTTTCTCTCCAGTGAGGACTATTAGACTCTACCTGTTTGATTACCTGGAGCTCATGGGAAATGAATACCCTACAGCCAATATCCATCTGTTGGATTTTGAACCCCAGTTTCATGGGTATTTAAGCATGGGAAGGACTCTCAGAACCAAACAGGCTGTGTGACTGTGCATGTTTTGTTTCCATAGGAAACTGGGCTAAAAGATGACCAGTTTTAGTTTGTTATACTACAAAAGAAAAGTCTTAATATACAAACGGATTACTCGATAGAAGTCATTGTTCCCTTTTGGAGAGCTGTCCTTTTTGAGTTCTGTTTGCTCAGGAAAATGACATGGCTTAAGTTTTGATGCATACTTCATTTTTAAGGCATTTTATTGCTAAGAGAATACCTGTAAGTGTTAAAAGGTACTTCTCACATGGATTTCAAGTGATCATATCAGGGCTGATGAACCATTTATTTGCTGAGCACAGAACAGACCTTCTCAAGTCATTTGGCAGGCCACACTAGCACATCTCCTAATGGTAACCCATACTAACATGAAAAGTGAAATATGACAACACAGAACACAAGAAACAAATCCAGGGACTGTTGCAAGCCCAAAGGCTTTGAGTTACCCAATACAATTCTATTAACAAAGAAAAAAAAAACAGAAGAAGAAAAAAAAAATAGATGAAACAAGCTTCTCAGGCTTTATTCTCATAGATTTTCCTCTAAAAGGATTCCTCATCATTGGCCATATTAAATAGCACCTTGCAACCAAGGTTTTACAGTGCAGGAGCCACAGCATGCAGAAAGTCTGTAGGATTCAAAGTTTGCAGGTTTATAACCTCTACTGAAATCTTACCATCTATTAAATCAGTGCAAATTGTGGACCAGGACATATTTAAGAGTCTAAGCCTTTCTGCCTTCTGCTTCCTTAGTAATACAGGTCAAAATGGATATTGTATAAGAATGAACATCTTAAGGTTTTAATAATCGTCTTAGAACACTTGGAAAATCTTGCAAAAAAATCCACATGACGATAGAAACAAGAGAACTTACTGGTTGGAGTTTTAGCTCTAAAAATGCAGACTTCTTTCTAAGACACAGCTGTGAATTTTTCTATCAAAGGCTGTTAGGAACTCCCCTTCAGTTTCCACCTTCCATTTTAAAAGACCTTTTTGCCTCGACTTTGGAGACATTCTTACAAAGCTCTTCTTTCATTCACTTTTCAAAGTATGACATGAAGATATTGCTGGAGCTAAGGAAATTCTTCCACAATTTCTTTAGTGCAGGAGGAAAGAACTGGTTGCAGCTTACACATAACTCCCTCCCTCCTACATATAGTTTCCTTCCTGCTCTCGACTATCTGCTGGGTTTTCACAGAATTCCCAATACCGCTGGAAAATGAACATTTTAAAAGGCCAAGTCACCCCACAGCCAAGAGAGCAGTAGTACACACATGTCCTGCAGGGGAACAAAGCCTGTATTTAATAGGACTTTCTCACACATCCTCCACCTCTGTGTCCCCACCAGCAGAGGAGTTTCCTCCAGCATGGGGATGCACACGCAGCCAAGAGAGCATGAGCTTGCATACACAATCTGGCCTGGGTTCCCTGGCTCAGTGCAGAGCTGCCACAGCCCACCCTTTCCAAGACAAGAACCTTTTCCTGCTGCCAGTAACTTAAAAAGTCACGTCATTCAAATAGTTTAAATCTGTCCTGAGAAATCAGAGTCAAATCACATGCCTGATGGAAGCTGTTAAGGCTGCACAAAATAGAATTTTTTCATTCCTTTTGTCTCAAACAACAACAAAAAAAAGTTCCCAGGAAATTACACTAAGACTATTGAGAGATTGTGATTTATTTTATAAAAGTAAAGCACTTACAAGATAGGAAATACTAAAATTAGGTGTTCCATATGACTTCAAATCTGCTTTCTTTTTAAGTGTAACATAAACTCCCTTTAATTATATTATTACTTTTCTCCACACAAGCCCTGCATCATGCAGTATATGGGGGGCACCACAACTCAGGGAAAGAGGCAGCTATTCCAAGAATACCTTTTCAGCTCTCTGTTTCAGTTTCTGCCTCTGATGCATTTTCTTCAAGGAATGCTGAATTGCTTTGACATCTATTGCCAGAGTATACACACGTCTCAAAATTACTAATGCTGTTTCTCCACAGGGAGATGGACAATACTATGTTTCCCATTTTGCCAGGCAGCAAAGTCCCTGAGTAAGTCTGGGACATAAGTTAAAGCCTCTTGTCTCCTGGCCACATGCTCCAGCTTCCAGATCTGCATATGTAATTACTGCCTGATCAACTTGATCCACTACTGTAAGAGCTTAGGAATTCTGCTGTTCAGGCCCTGTATGTTCCATGCTGAGCAGAAGGATTCGTGATTGAGTTTTCTTGCATATTATTTATTCTCATGTTTTAGCCATGTCTTTTCTCTCCTTGCAGTCACAAGTGATATTGTTAACTTTCAGCTGTTAGAGCTACTAAGGCAAGGATAACTGCCTTCTAGATAATTACTTGATATTGTGCCTTAGTTTATGTTCAGAAAACAGTTTATGCTGGGGTTCAGGAGAAGGGGGGGTGGGGTAAAATCCTGTAAGGGGAAAAAAAACCCTAAATGATCACGGAGCTGAAAAAAACACGTATGTGCCAGGCAATACCAAAGTACGGTTTGAATGAGTAGCTTAAAATTCCAGCATTTTCTAAAAGTCAAGTGTTTACACGTGAGACTGCAATGGTCTTACAGGAGCCTGCTGTGCTCAAAGTCCTACAGATTCTTCAGTCAAAGCAGTTTTAAAGGTAAGTTGTTTCTAGGAAAGCAGCACAAAATAACATAATCTTATTGTTTGCTATTTTCTTCTGACTTCCCTTATCTCATTTTTTTCAAAATGACAATCCATCCCACAGAAGATATTCGTTTTCTACCCTGGATCCTTTTCACATGACTGAAATTTCTATTATGGCTTCAACTCTGAATTTGCAAAGAAGGAAGGAATAGGATGTGAAAGTTCTAATAAGAGAAGCAATTTATGTGCCACGAATATTAGCTTTCCTACACTGTCGCAGGGAATGTGATAAGAAGTAGGCACCCATGTACTGTATGCACAGAACGAAACCTTTCCTTAGCAAACAGGAACTGAAATGTTTGCCCAAAGGATCAAAGATTCACACTGCAAAAGACTAATATTAGAGGGCAAGATAACCAATTAGTGTTTCCAGACCAGGTGCAGAACTGAGTATTATATTTAACTCAGCTACAAATTTCATCCTTTGCCCTCTATAAACTCCCACGGCAACACAGACTGTGAATATGGGAGAAGTGAGCAATTTCTAACAAGATCTATCTATGGAACCATAGGCAAATTCAGATATAATTCATCATCAAAGAATTTGCCATTAATATAGGAACCATGCTTCTATTCTAATGTCTTATCGTTTTTTAGTATCCTTAAATGCAGCCAAGAGAAAGCCAAACTGTGAACCCTTAACAGTGATTTCTGATCACTCAGCCTGAGATACCCTTTGAAGAATAAAGCACTAATCAAAGTCAGGTTTGGCTTTGCAACTTGATCCTGTACATAGTAAACTGGAAGGTAAGGTACTATAATGTCTTAAAATACCACCACAGATTTTTTCTGTCCTTCCCAGGATTTCCAGGCTCATCCTATCTATCATCTACACTTGCTAAAAACACTCAGTGAATAGTTATGTAACAAATATGGTAACATCTGGAAGCCTACAACATTCAGCACTGTTTAGTTAACATTTAAAAGTGTGGGCTGTGTAGAATTCAGGTGGGAGAGCACTGATCCATCACCAAGGATATCAGTATTAATGAAATGGAGAGGGCTGTGTGGACACTGACAACTTTCCAGCATATCATTATTGTCATCGTTATAAATGATAACTTCCTCCTTAATTTCCACTCTTCAGAGTACATCTTCTGTTGGCTTCTCATTCCCTTTTTTTTTTTCCACTTTTCTCTGTTCCAGAAAAGGAAAGGTGCACAGTTGGCCTAACACTGAGATCCCGTCCCCTCTCTAATAATGCCCCTTACATTAGTGCCAAGCAGTCAAGCTTTTCTAAAGCACTGAAGTAATTCCACAATACCCTCACTGCTGTGGAAACTGCTGAGCAAAACCCTCACACAATGGGTCTCCCTGGCATTCTTTAACCCTGTTGGTGATGATAAAGTCTCATAAATCTAGGTAAATCTTTAATTATACCTTAGGAGCACTCTGATATTATAACTATGAAGTAGTAATAAAGAATATGCTGACAATTACCTCCAGTAAGTCTACACTTTATTGAAGAGGGGGAATTGCTTCTAGAGTTAATCTAGAGTAGCATCGTGGGTTCTTGCTGCTATTTGTGGTTTGCCTTTGCTAAGCCAATTTTTATGGGTTAGCATATATTCATAGAGCACACAACACCTGCACTTCTCCTTATTTTTGGCAAGTATTTATCTCCTCTAGCTTTTTCCTTTTCCCTGGAACATTTAGAGTTCTTGGTTTTGGAAAGCCATTTTGGTTCTGGTAAAAATAAAGACCTAACTACGTTTTTGCTGTGTGTGACTGTTTCCAGTGGCAGTTCTTTTTCACTCCAACTCTGGTTGAAAATTAGCAAAGGTAGACCTCTTACTGTGGCTTTAGGGCTCTGGTGATATTGGCAGAAAATCAGAACACGTCTGACTGTGGGAAATATCTTTGCTTTTAAATGTCAGTGCTACATTTGCATGTATTTTCTACTAGTTTATGCAAGTTATTTATATCTTGAAGCAAAGCGTACATTTTAACTTGTGTGAATAATGCTGAAAGAATAGCACGTTCTTTTACTTTGCTAATTAAATCATCTTGAAAAATGGTCTAGGTGGTAAGTGACAGGATTAACAAGGGCACTTTGCAGGATTTTGATGTTTTCTTGATTAGATCAGGAGTATTTTATATAGAAGCAGTATTTGATGAAGTGGTTTTAGCAATGTGAATGAATGCACGGCCCCAGTTTATCTCAGTATCTTCATAAAGAAGCCATCTTAGCTGTCAAGGAAGCCCAGCCAAGAGTGAAAATGACCTTAGCTCACAGCTAAGCAAAAGGTCAGCTGAAAAGAATAGTGAGAAACATTATTCTTAGTTCTGATCTTTTGTGTTGGCCACTGTTATTCCCAACAAATGTAAGGCAAGGTACTGAACTTTAATAGGTCAATATTACAGGAATATTAGGTCCAAACCCCACAAAATTATTTTCACTTTTGGTTTTTTTTCTGCAAGAAATAATGACTTTTCTATTTTTAAAAAAGAGCTTGCTGAAAAGATTATGTGAAAGGGAACTATATTTTAAATAGTTGCATGTCAAGGAGACTTTTTTGAAATAGGAAGAGAGATGGTCCAAATACTTCCATTGGCAACAGCGACAAAAACTCTTAGCCTCTTCCAAACATGATTCCTAAACCTTTCTATTTTTAAGCTGGAAGAAATAATAAAACTGTCAAAATGTTTACATGTAGTGCCTACCACCTGAGGTCTCAGACTGCTCTGTCAATATCCTATTAATTGCATTATAAATTTTATAGAGGTGGAAAGTATAAAAATTCCCATTTTACAGATGGGGAAATGGGAATATTAAGAATTCATGCACTCAGTCACACAGGATCTAGCAAGAAAGAGGGCTAGAATGAAGATCTCCAATTGCCCAACAGCAGAGCTCATTAGACAGAAATCGAGCAAAGAAAAATATTTTATTTGTCCCTGTGATTTCAGTCTTCTAGATATGAAATAGTTCGGTACTAACACAATAGCAACACATTTCCATGGATTGCTCCAGGAGGACAGCAATTTGGAGCAAGTTACAGTAACTCTCTGGCCAAAAGCAGCACAAATAGACTTTTACAAAAATAAATTGCAAAAGAACAAACGGTAACAAATATTTTTTTTTCATTGAAATATTAAAAAGGAAAGCAAATAAAAGCCAGGGAGGATTATCAAAGAGCTACCCTATCTTCATAAAAATTCAGTGTTGGTAAATGCAATAGCCTGGATTTAGTTTGCATACGTTATATTAATCCTGGTCATACTTAAAATGGAATATGGAGGGTATAAAGAGATCACATCCAAAGCACTCTCCTTGAGATTTTTAAAATGACAAAGAAAATCCAAAATCACCCACAGAGAAGGAACTGGGAAGGGTGATATCCACTGATTCTAACCTGTGTGACAGATGCCATTCAGGAATTGAATTTGATTTGGTTTTATTGGCAAGACTTCCTGTATCACATACATTTTAGCAGGATTTACCCCATGCTCTGGTCAGGTTTCTCCCCAATTCACACTCTCACCATAGCCACCTCTTAGTCTGTGCATATGCCTTGCAGAGAAACCAATTCCAGTTATGCAAAAAAACCTCAGTCTCTAAAAAACAAATATATTGCAGTATCTAAATCTCAAAGCACCTTGCAAAAATTCACAAAATGAGGCTCAGAAGCCCCTCCAGAAACTACTTTCTCCATAAATGTTTTCAAATACTTTTTTTTTCACATTGCTTCCACACAGAAAGAGAACAGTTTCTCTGGGAAAACATTCTTTTGGCAAAACACGAAATAAGAATTTTGTGTTTTCAAAAGAAGTTGCAGAAAAATTAATCATCCCAAAAGGTAAATCTCTAATGAAAAAAAAAAAAAAAAAAACCCCACCAAAACTTCCTGCCATTGGAAAATCATTTCTACTTACTTAAACCAAACAAAATTCCCCATATTATTTACCTAAGTGGATACAGTATCAGTAACCAATATCCTGTCAGCTAAAGTTTTTTAAACTTACTTCCTTACTTCCTGTGTGATTTCACTTTGTTTTTATTCCCTTCCTAACTATAGATCTGGGAATAGTTTATTGATTATGAGTCATTGTTTGAAATTACACAGATTTGGAAAACCACCACTTTCTCCACTTCTGACAATTGAATTCAAGCTGTATTCAAGTTTTAGAAAGCTTGAGGAACATTGTATGTCAAACTTTGGACAGAAAGACTGCCTCCTGAAGCTTAACCACCCATAAGGTAGTAAAAAAAATTCAGAGTCCAGTAGACCAGAAGCGTAAAGAACTTTTTGTTACTTCTTTTTATCTCTCTTTATTTTTTTCAACAATATTTGAACTCACACTATCAGGCAGGTTCTTCAATCCCACTTTTTTTTTTTTTTTTTTTAAATATTTACTTATATATCATTTTTTTTCAAGGCAGTTCTGAACAATTTACATCCAGCTTCATATTGGATGAATTTCAGCTTAACACAAACACTGTGTGATCTAGGCTTTGGAAAGTTATTTCCTAACCAGAGTAGGAATAAATGAGTATCTACAACTTAGGATATTTTTATTAGCCTGAAATTTCAGCACAGTTAACAAGGCTCAGTTACAGTCCCTACACTGCTCAGAGTTTCTGCTTGATCACCCATAGATTTGGGGTAGGGCAAAACTCCTTTGCAGAGTTTACTGGGTTTGGTTTTCCGCTTCCCCCTGTCACAATAGAGACTACCCACATCTGATGGGAGGATAAAGGTGTTAACACTGGTATTATTGTAGGTATTAAATTCTCACAAAAGTTTGATTGGTGTCTCTTGCTTATATTCCCAGGATTACTGCAAATCCCAGGTCTTGTACCAGGGAAGAACTTCCCCAAGTGAAATAAAAGGAACTTGGGGCTAGCAGAAGTTACTCTTTTCTGTACTGTGAGGGTTGACTTCTTTCATATGATTGGTTTGCCTTTTTTACCTACGAGTGCTTCATGAAGTTCTTCCCTGTAATATTTCCACATTTCAAAACTGTGCCACTATTCTGATAGTAAAGGCTTTATGATTATTTTAGAGGTACATTAACAAAATTGATATGCGTTTATTTGTCAGCAAGTACGTTGTGGTTTTGTGGATGAGGAGGTGCATGGAGGGGACATTGCTTATTCCCTTCCAGTTCAACATTTCCATGGACAGATCCAGAGGATTCCCAGTCACAGATCATCTGCCCCATCTCACAAACAATGCCATCATCTCAGAGTGTCTCTGTGGGCACCAGGAATCCCTTATCACGCACGGATCCCCAGCTAAAAATGCAGAAAGCCTTCTCCAGCCTGCCAGCACAATAAATAGCCAATCCTCCAAGTTAATCAGCAATTACAGTTGAGGAAGATAAACTACAAGCATACTGGTATAACAAAGCAAGCACAGTTTTTCCTCCTTGAACTCTTACATTTTAGGAAGCTCAATACCTAAAGTTAGCCTGTGTTTGCTGTTTGGAAGTGAAGCCCGTATTTTTCTAATTCTGAGTCACATATTGACAGGTTGTTACCTTTCAACTGCTTTCCAATCCACCAGACCAGAGCTTTCAAAGAAAACATTTTGCATGAGTATGTGTGCTAAGCACACATTCCCAGAGCTCCAAATAGATCTAGTGATCCAAAAGCACAGGTATTCCAGATTTTGGACAGTTAGTTGAAAGATGTGCCTATCTTTTTTGCCCTGAGCTCTCAGATTTGTTCAGTGTCTGTGATTTAAATACAAGATCAAGATAGATGCATGGGAAAGAACTATTAATGCAGCATTTAAAAAAGATTTTATCTATTACATTGAAAGTTAAAATTGAAAGTTAAATTAAAAGCAACAATGCCAATGATAAAAAAATATGTTGATAGAAATGTTAAATAGGACAATTTTACTGTAGGCAAGTGGTTTCCAACTTCAATTGAATTCCTAATTAAAGCCATGACTGCTATTTATTGTGCAATATGCTTATTTGGTGCTGCAGCATCTGCTGCTTGAAAGCAGCATTCACCCTCCTCTCCTGGGTTAATTTAAGTTCACCCGCCTCCCCTCAGTTCAGCGCTTGCACTGGAGTCTCACAGAATGGGAATTCAGCACATTGCAGAGATTTAGTACCTATTCTAAAGCCCCAATCTTCTTTAATAAACACATTCTAAATACTAAAAAACCTTGTTTAAAAGTGGCAGGGACTGCCCACAGAACATCAAGGTGTCCCCGTGCGTGCCATTTGCGCCGCTGTGCCTGGAAGTGTCCACAGTGTGAAGCTCCCGTTAGGAGAATTGGATGATTAAGGGGAGAAACGTCCCTGTGCAACCCACAGCTCTCATCCCACAAACGCAGCCACCCTGAAAATAAAAGGCAGGGCAAAGTGCTTCCTTTCTCCCCCTCTTTCCTCCTTCAGCAGCCTCAGGCATGGTGATTTATCACCAGTGTGGCTTCTCTCCTGAGGAATCCTTTTGGAGCAGTACCAGGGGATCCAAGCAAAGCCAAGGGCTGTGAGGCTGGTGCTCCACAGACACAGGGCAGCATCTTCTCTTTTCTCTGCACTTCTTTTGGAATTTAAATGAACAGACAGAAACAATTGTGGGGTAAAGCTGGGGTCAGCACGGGAGGCTCCTTTGCCCACAGGCCCATACGGAGGGAGGAGGAGGCCACGGAGGGGAGAGCGTTGTGCACAGCGGTCCCTCCGGGCCAGCACGGCTCCTGGCCCTCAGCACGCACAGCAGCTGCTGGGCACAGCCTGGCACACACAGCAGCTCCTCCAGAAGGGCCCGTGGGCCACACAGGCCCGGTGCCCATCCCGGAGCAGTGTCCCCAGAGCGGCTGGGCACAGACATCCCTGTCTCCTCCAAGACCTGAGGCTCTTTGAAAGAGATGGAGAAGATAAACACCTAAATCTACCTGAGCAAATACTTCTTTTGTGCTGTTGAGAGAAGACTGCAAACATTTGTGCTAAAAAATCAGGAGCTTTGCACTGTCCTCAGAGAGGTACAGCCAGCAGTGTCAGGCCTACAAGCCAATGTGGAAGGAGGTAGAGGACAAGAAGATAAATTTGGTTAAATTCTCCCATAAAGAAGCTCCATAGACAACTGGCAAGACCATCACTCATAGCAGGTGGAAGAATCAAGATATGATCACAAAAAATTACAGCTGAAAATATGCCTACACATTTTCCAGATAGGCACCTATAGCAAAGGGGTTCCTCTGAACCAATTTACACATTCTTCAACATCCCAAGATTTTGGTTATGCAGAAGGGAATGCTAGCACTGAACTGTCAGCTGGTCAGAGCCATCAGAGAACCAGGGCTGGAGGGGACTTGAGAAATTGCCAATCCTCTTCCTCCTCTCTCAACTCATGATCTTTCTCCAGGTGTCTGCACAGCAGCAGAGCCCAGCAGAGTTGAGGTCTCAGCTTTTGCTCCCTGCACAGCACTGCACCACAATTACCCCACCAAGGCAGGAAGGGACAGAGGGAATGCTGAATCAAGACTCCTCCTGTGCAGCCAATACTCTGCATCTCTCTCTAGATGCTAATTCTGGTGGTGAATTTTTTGTTTATTTGTTGTTCCAGGTCTTATGTAAAGCATCTTTTTTGCTCACATGACAGCCTGTAGGTCCATTTGGCTGCTCTGTCCAGGGCTGGCTGTACCAGGGCCAGCCAGCAAACAGACCGAAAAACTGAAAACCTTTGCACGAAGAGGCTGCTATTGCCAAGGACTATAGAATACGACTGAAACATTAAGGAATTTTTGGTGACTGTTTGGGGGAGGGAGAGAATTCTATGTTAATACATAAGAATTCTCTTCCAGCATAGTTTAAATTGCTTCACAATACTGATTAAAATAACAGAACATTATAGCTTGCTTAACTAAACATTATATTTCTAAATCCATTTTCAATTGTTTTCCTTCAATTTAAACATTTTGAGTAATTTTATTGCTATTCATACCTGCTTGATTTTTTTTTATTAGAAATTGAAATGCATATTCTTTTATCTAGGTTACAGAGTGCTGGTACATTTAACTCTTTCAGATCTGTAGACTGAGAACAGGAAAGATAGCAAGGGCAAAGCAACAGTGTCTGTCCAGATTAAAATATTTATATTAAAAGACACTTTTTTTGGGAATAATGACAGAAGGAAGGAAGGAAGGAAGGAAGAAAGGAAGGAAGGAAGGAAGGAAGGAAGGATAAAGTAAAGGAAAGGTATCATTTGCAGCTTCAAGACTAACATTCCATTTTCCTCATACATATCCCTTCACTGTATTTTGGGGGCTTCTCTCCCTACTCCAATCTTGGCAGAAAAAAAGTTGTAAATACACTTCTGCAGGAAGACAAGCACCTAGAGATCTCCTCAGACAGTGAGGTAATTCTCATCAGTGCTGAGAGACAGCCAGCCCTGGCTGGAGCCAAGCTGCTCATCAGCTGAAATCCCCTCTTTTTGCTCCCACATTTCCTTTTCCCCAGCCACCCTTCCCTGGAAGGTTTCTCCCTGATGGCACAAGTCCACACCACCACCACCCTTCATGAATTGGGATTCTCCCCTGAGTACTTGGGCAGAGATGGTATAACTGGTCCCACCACATTCATACCTGAATATTTCCAATTTCCCTAAGTCAGCAGGGGACGTTCAGAGACCGCTAAGTGCTGGTAACCACATCAAAACATTAATTAACACAACTATATTCCCACACAAATAAAACATTAATATGGTAATTTCTAGCCTATAACCAGCTGGTATCTTTTCCCCAGCTATATAGATAGTAGGATTAACAGTGCAAAGCAAGTATTATAACAAAGTCAAATTAATATCACCTTTTCCCAGTTTTGTAATTCAGAATCAAACAATAAATTATAGAAGTCCTTTAGAAACTGTCCCTCATGAAATACTTCTCCTGAATCCATGTTCAAGGTGTAAATCCCTTTCCACACAGTTTTCCTGGTTTCTATGTATTTCAAGGCTACTCAGTGACAGAATCTCAGCCTGGACACCTGTGATTGTCAAATGGCCCAAGATAAAACCAGAACAGAAGAGTTTTCTTCAGGAGAGTTACTTGGTTAATACTTAGAAATTGTTTTATAATTTTTTTTTTAATCAGCTCAGGCTCAAGCTACACTTGTCAAAAAACACACAAGTATATTTGTCTTCACTCTGCACTAATTTTGGCATTGCCTTCAATGATAAATGCATTTCATGAACGTTAACACATTATACATACATAATTTGAAAGAACTACAGGGAAAACAAGCAGCGAAAATATGAGCAATGTCAGTTAATGAAAAGCTCACATTTTCAAACTACTGTTTGGCTAATTAAAATTGAATTAAGTGACTACAACATTAACTATATCAACTATTTAGCATAAAAAGTTGTTAAATATATCATATTGTATGTAGGAAGATCCTTGCAATCTTTAATTGTAAGAAATAGTCATGTACTATTTAATTGCACAACTTGGTAGGATATAAAATTCAGTTACATTAATTATATTTAGTAAAATATTTTAAAACATGTTGTTTTTAAGATTGTGGAATTTTATGGGTAGTGTAATAGAACTGAAGCACATTCTTAATTACATAATTATTTGCATTTTCAAAGTCCAGCTAACAGCATAACTAGTCCTGGTTTTACATTGTAAGGTAGAAAAAGACATCAAGTGCTTTGAATTCACTAAGAAAAAAATTTGAATCCTCACTTAAATCATTTTTCCACAAAATTTTGACTAAATTAATCTATTATCAGACCATAGGTAACCATCCTGTTATCCATGGAACGGGTGTTCCTCATGATCATGAATCCACAATTATACACAAAAACTTTCAGCAACACTTTAGGGTGATACTAACTTTACCACAATTAGCATGTTTTAAAAAAAGACTAGAACAAAGTCCAACAAGCCTGAATATGCCCAATGAGAATTTTTTTTTTAAATACCATTATTGTCATCAAACTTCTGACATGAGGAAATTCAAATCCTTCTGGATTTCCTTCATCCATAAAGAGTTGTGCCATTTCTTCATCTACCACCATGACTATCCTTTGCTTTCAAAATTAGAAGGGTTTCGTATCTTCTTCATCTCCCAGCATACACAGGCAATTAGTAACTTTTCTAAGAAGTCCATGCTACTCAGCGCTATACAGAAACACTATCACCAGTCAGGGCAGGGAATAAGGAAGAGAACCACACAGGAAAAAGAATGAAATCAGGTAATACTCAATGTTCATTAAAATAATTAATATTGAAAGTGCCCTCCACACAACCTATAGGATGACTTGCCACGCCCAGGCTCCTGGTGTCCCACACAGGAAGGAAGCTCAGGCACAGCACCCCTGGGGAGCCCTGGCTGCCCTTGGAGGATCCCCAGGGCCCTTATCTCAGCAGCACTTGTTTACCTGGTTTCACACAACAGCACCTGTCCTCCCTCCTTATCAATCAGCAGTGCGGCTACCGACTTTAAGGGGAAGTAGCCTGACTGATACAAGATGATGGAATAAGAAACAGGCTTCCCACAGCCAGGACAATAAACACAAGCTCTTAAATTAAATCTCTCTAAATTAGAAACTTGCAGCTCTTTTTTAAATACGATCCCAAGTAGTAGCAGGAGCTGTCATTCCTAGCTCTGCATACAGGACTCCAATGTAACTCATCTATCACTAACTCATTTGAAAGCCACATTTTATGAAGCCTTGAGCTAAACTGCAGTTAATCATCTGGGCATGGCCCAGAAAACCTATCAGTGATTGCAAGGAAATGAAAAAAACAGCAGAGAAAAAGCACATGAAAGAAATACTAAAGCCTCTCCTCAGCTATATTTGTGCAGGAATCTGTATTTGTACAAGCAAAAGGTGCCACGGTGCAGGCACTGGTGCCAGCCGTGCATCCCCAGCACACACCACTGCAGCACACACCAGCTTCAAGGCCCTGCCAAAGTACTGTCTAACGACAGGCACTTTTCCTGCACGCCCGTTCCGCATGTGTGGATATCCCTTTGTTAGCACCGCAGCCATCCCAACGGGCACTCCAGGTTACACCAACATTCAGCACCGAGGCTGCAGCTGCCCCGTCCCTCTCTGCACCTCGTGGGCACAAAGCCCTGGGACTCTCTGCAGTAGCCACATGTTTACTCAGCCTCTCAAGGGATCAAGGGAAACGCCTTACTGAGCACAGTTAACCAACCAGGACACAGGGTTTAACTTCACTGCAGACAATCCACATGCAAGGAAGGAAATTTAAAAAAACCAAACAAACCAACGACAAAACAGAGAAGAAAGAAACTTAACTACAGTGCACACACATATTCCTTACTTCAGCCTCAGCAGCTGTGTCACTAAGGGTCAGTTCATGGAGCTAACAGACCCATCTACATTACTCATTGCCTCTCTTAAATTCCCAAGCTCCCTTTTTTTCCTTAGAAAGATCCTGCCATATCAGCTGAGGTTACTCAGGCAGCTCCCACTGCTATAATTCTGTACAACCTCCTTTTGGGTTTGTTGGTTTATTGGGTTTTTTTAACAGTAAACTCCTTCTAATTGTCAGTTTCCCCCATCTCAATTTTCGTTGACTGTCTTATTAAAATCAAAAAACACACATTGTTAGCAGAGTGCCACATGCTGTCCTGGAGAGTCTCACACAAACAAAATTTAACTACCAGAATCAAGTGGTCTTTATAGCACTTATTGAACCCATTCTACCCTAATAAATCAAAGCCTTGATTCCACATTTCATATCAATTTCCAAATTTCATAAGGAATACAGGCAAATGAAAGCAAATTATGAGGTCAACTGATACATTTTATTGCCATCCTTTGTAGACAGGGTGATCCACTGGATGATAATGCTGTTTTAAAGTGCTGTTTTGTGATCATCTCGATTTACTTAACACTCATTTGTACATTAATATTTATCATGTCTGATGAGAATTTATATAAACAAGTATAATAAAGATTATTTTAGCATCCTTATTACACAAATGCTTTTGGGTAATTTTATGAAAGAGAAAAAACATGTTTGTATATTTATTCAGAGCTACAAGTATCCCACAGGCCAGTCATCTTAATGGCAACATTCCTAATTTTATAGTTATAGATATAGTAACAGTTCAGCTGCAATGGGGAGTCCCATGGACTGGCGACATGAGAGGAGAATTCAAGGGTAATTAATTGGTTTACCCTGGAGAAGCAGAGTTTTGGGATAATCTAACTGCTGTTTCATACCAGCTAAAGCAAGGTTATAGGAGGGATTCATCTCAGCAAAAGAACAAGAAGCAATGGTCATAAGTTGCAGAAAAGGAAATCCAAGTGGGTTAAAGGAAAAAATAAAAAAGTCACAGCAAGAGTATTTACACACAGGGAGAGTTTTCCTAGAGAGGATGCAGAATCTCCATCCATGGAGATGTTCATTTTATGTCTGCAGAGGCAGACAAACAAACCTCCAGCCGTCTGCTCTAATCTTCACTATGGCCTGTGTGGAACCAGGGGTTGGGCTTCCCAGCCCCACAGATCCCTCCAACTGATCCAGGGCATCTCTAAAGCAAAGCAGGAGAGCACCTGCCCACCTTCTGCTTTGCACAGGATGAATCCAAGCAGAGGCAATGCCTCCTCCTGAAGCTCTCCCTTCCTTGGACAAATTAGCTGCAAGTTTTAAATATGATACGCAGCAAAAAATGCTTGAAAAAAGGTAACAAAAAAATGGAGAAATTTGTTTAGCGTTGGACCCTGCCCTGTAAATTTTAACAAGTAAAATACATCCAGAGGTTATGTCAGCCTGAAAGAGCTCTGACTAACTGAGAAGTTTAAGCTCTTCCAAGGCTCTCAGAAGCAAAAACATGTTGGAAATTCCAGGAAAGGAAGAGGTCCTTTTGCATCCTGCTGTGTTTCTCTGGTGAAGAACACAAGAGGCATCATCCTCTTTGTTTCCTTTAGCAATTATTTTACCTTTCATTAATAACCAAAACATCCCTAGGGCATTCATCCCAAAATCTTAAAAGATACAAGATAGTTCCTTAAACTAAAAAAGCTTCCTCTGCCGACTTTTGAGCCAAAATGGCATCATAAACTCTTATGTACTCTACCTAAAAATTTTAACACAAAAACCTTTTTCCTGAGGCAGGTAGCTTTGTGGGTCAGTCTCATGCCAATGTCACAAAACAGTTTTGGTTTTTTCCTCCCTGGTAGAATAGCACGTCCTTGGGTCTTACCTCGCACTGTTTTCTGGGCTATCATCTATGAGGGGATTGTCACTCACTCTCCGTACACCCAGGTTAACTCCTGACTCTCAAGCAGAAAGGAACACTCTGCAACACGGATTAAGGCAGGTACTTCTACTAAAAATCACCCTGCAATGGGAGCTAGGGACATTTAAGTTGTCAAGCAAAGACAGAAGACACACATTAGGAGACTGCAACCCAGAATAGCCAGAATTTCGCTTTACCTCTGAGGGTAATGGCATTAGGAACCCATACAGCACTTTACCAGTTACCAGCCATTGCTCTCTGAGGAAGATCTGTTCCTTTCACTTGAATTACTAGTTTGCAAGCCAGACCTTACATGGTGGAAATCATTCCTAAAATTTAGATGAAGAAATGGTTGCAAAATTAATCGCAGCATTTGGAGTTTTGTTTTCCCAGGTTTTCTTTCTCTCTTTCTGAAACTGAAATATAAGTTACTAGCAGAAGAAAAACTACTTTCCCCAGTTATGTTTGTTACAAATGAAGCAAAGACTTGATGAGAAGCCCTTACACACAAAAGCTTCAAGCAGATGATGAATATTTTTTTATTAAATCTCTGATACAAAAAGTTTGCAAATCCATTTACTGCCCCCCCAAAAGAAAAAGGAAAAAATTTGGTTCGCTTATAGTACGGAAAAGTGCAAACACAAGGAAAGCCATCTTCCATGATTATATAATGATATATTCCTTTTAAATGAATATTGCAAGCCAGGAAAGGGGAAAAGGTCAGGAAGATGACTAAAGATGTTAGCAAGAGTTTAAGTATCACTACTGCTTATTACTGCTCATCATTAGCATCAGTATTACCACCAACCACAGCTGGGAAGTCTGAGTTGTCACTTCAGCAGACTCTGTATCATTATATTCTAGAGATTATGGAAGAAATCAGAAAATCACTCTCTGTACCAGTGCTGGTGACTTCATGCAAACAGCAAAGCTGTGTCCAAGGCTGCAACTGTCCATTAGGACATGAGGGCAGCGATGTTCAGCTGGAAAAGTGACACAGTCTCCTGCCATCAGCTTTGTCTGCTGTGCTACCCATGGACATGACTTCTTCTGGAGCAAGACAGATACCAGTTTTTATAGATTATCTCTTCCTTACACCCTGCAGGGCGGGCCCCTCTCCTGTGCCACTTCCACATTGCGACTGCTGAGCTATGCACCGTAGAAATACTGCCCTGTCATCAGGCTGAAGGTGTCTATGATGGGCACCCAAGGGCAGGGTGCTGCTTTTGGGAAGGGGCACCATGGTTTGAAACTCAATCTCATGGTATTGTCACTGCTGGGAATTCTGAGCTGAAAGGTGACAAAAGTCCTATTTAAAATCCAATGTTTTAGGCTCAAATCCCCAGTCTTGACACTCAACCTCTGTGGAACAAGGATTTGACAAAATTGGATGTGATGCTTGTAAATTATATGATGCATTCTTCTACGTGCAGGACTGGAGTAGCACTTAACTTATTTTCATACAGAAATTTCAGTTCCTTATATGCATAGCAATGCCATCATGTATAACAGAGGATGTGGGTATTAATATGACATTACATTTCCATACAACTGGCAAGTGACTCTTATGCATCTTTGTCATCTAATACACCTCTGTATCTCTTTTACCTCAGTATTTTTATTTTGCATTTTCAGAATACACCTCCAGAAGAAGAGGGGGTGATGGAATTTGTAAACCAGTTTCTGTGATTCGGAAGCAAATCACTGGGGTATGAAAACTGTAATTAGCTCTGGTAAGGTACCTGTAAATCAGGCAAACACACAACTGCACTTGGGCTGTCTGAGATGTGAGGTTTGGTGCAAGGGAAATATTCTTAGTTTCTTCTGGTGACGGCAGCCACTGAAGCACAGCCTGCTGAGGTGTTTAGCTTTCATTAGGATCATGACTTGGATTTGCTGATAATGATTGTACTCACCAGCCTGACCCTCCCATGCCCACCTTTCCTACTGCCATATCTAGCTCAGGATTTCACTCTCTGCACGAGCTGAGGAGGTTGGTGTTATCAGAAATTCCTTATCATGGCGTAAGATACAGCTCCACTTTCAGCACAAGGCTTCCCAAGTATTGCCATATAGCTTAAGGGATATGACTTTATTGCCATTCAACTTTGTCTCCTATTAAGAACCAAAATTTTATAAGAAAAAAAGCCATGACTAATAGTAGAGTAATATTTGAAATGTCTTTGAATAGGGCTCTATACATTCAAAACCACTTATCTGCTTCTTTGTTACTCCTCCTGGAATATAGCCCAGATTTTTCTGAGCATTGCCCCTGGATTCCAGACCTTGCTGGAGAACAGGGAAGGCTGGCTGAGGAAACTGCAACCACTTCAGAGGAATCAGACACAACCTTGCCTTTTAAAGCAGTTTATCCTAATGTATTTAGACAACTGCCAGGTCAGTTGCAGGCCCACACAGTTTTACATTGTTTCCCAAAGAGGAAATTTCAGTCTGAAGTTTTTCTCTGAGGGACTGACTGCAACTCACTCAATGCCTATTTGGAATATGAGAAGATAAAACAAAAACATTTGTCTAGCATTTACAAGCGAAAAGCTGCAAGAGAACTTTGTTATTAAAGAAATGCAAGTACTGGAAGGGGAAAAAAAAGGTTATATCTCTGCTGAACTGTAAATCCAAAGGGAGATAGGAAACTAAAAAATGCAATTGAAGGCATTATAGATAAGCTTAAGCACTTAACCATGAGGGATGACCTTTTTGTAATGTTTGAAAACTGCAACATATCCTGTCCTAGTTTATAACTTGGAATGATTTGACCAGGAGTGCTTTGATTAACAAAAAAAATTAAAAACATTTTAGCATTTTAACACACTATCAGCCTTCCACTAGTTCAAAGGATTTAACAGCAGCATCAAAAACTGCCAAAATATTCCAGGTAGTTACAGTTTGCTGTGGACTGTATTGAGGCTCTAGTTATTGAGGAATCTAGCAAAGGTTGCCCTATTTAATTGTGTAACAGGCTGTGGGAATGTCCACTCAGTTCCTAATTTGATGGTACAGTCTCAATAACTGTAACACACGGAGCATAAGAAATCTTTGATCCATGTTGCACAGTTGTCACTGTAGAAGACTTGGCCACCAAGCAAAGTCTGTGTAGCTGCATGACCCCTTGGAAGGCAGCTTTGGCTCCACGGGGTGCTGCAGCCAAACAGATGATGGCTCTGAAGCAAGGATACAGGAAAAAACAAATCAGAAAAAGGGACTTTATGACTCCTGGTGCAGCTCTGCAGAAATCTTCCCTGGTGAACAAAACCTGTTTGAGACATTCCTACCCCAGTCAAGGGCCCATGGTCCCCCTTTAGCACTGCCACTCATCTCTCTGTAGTCTGGCTTTAACGAAATCCAAAAGTCCAGCTCCCCTCTGTTGCTGACAATGTCAAAAAAGCCTCAAAAAGTCAACTTGCCCAGCCCTGGTTTCCCTCTGTTATGCACAATTGTCCCTTAGACTCCTTTGTCCCTAAATGACTCTTCCTCCTCCCTTCATGCCCTTGCTCCTGCCTGCTGCTCCCCTCAAAGCCACCCTCCACATCCCAGCACATCCCTCCTCCCTCAGCACATCCTCATCTTCCTGCCATGTAGTGATGCTGCAAAGGAAGGCAGAAATATAAAATTCAAAGGATCAAAAATCAGTTCCAGTGGACAATAAAATGCATAGCTATATAATTACTGTGTGACATCACTACAGGGCACAGTGAAGGTTGTTTTCTTGCCTTAATTAGGTATTTCCCTACTTCAACATGTTTGCCTTTCTTTTAAGTTTCTTTGTATCTATTGAATTTTGTTGTTTTAAGGATAATTACAATACCCTCTTTTTTTCTTTTACCCCCAAGTTACCAAAAATGCACTCTCAATTTCAACTCTATTTTAACTCAACGTTTTCATTAGGGAATATACAGAACTCCTTGTATTCCTGAACTGAATTCTGAAAAATAGTCAATTAAGGATTCTGTTATAAAAATTAGTGGCACTCATCTACAAAACTCAGCTTGATATTCCTGGTTAATTTTTTAACCTCCCAACAGTTGAATTCTAAAAAAATATTTTGAGGCACAAGATATTTTTCACTCGCAGGTAGGTGACAGGAAGCTGTTCCCAGGTGAAAAACACTGTCAGAAGCAAGGACAGCTATACCTTCTCCCTCTATCATTTTTCTCTGTAACAAGTAGTTTTTGACTTGGATACCAACCCTCAGTTCCTCCCTTTCAAGTGAATTTGCCCATTAAAGAAAACAGAAGAGCCCAGTGTCCCTGGAGACCTGCTGCTGCACCCCAGCTGGGAGTGCCTGAGCTCCTGGAGGCCACCACAGCTCTGCTTGTCTTGCTGGAAAGGCACCACAAGTGGCAGCTGTGGGACACCAAACCCCACATCCAAGATCTGCAGCCTCATGTGAGGAGTGAAGGTAGAAGGTGGAAGGAAAAGGAATGCACTATAATGGCAGCTGCCTAACTAAGGCACATTTTTGGTTCTAAATAAGTGATAAGGGGAAAAAAAGCCCAGTTTTCCACAGCTGTGGAAATGCGAACCCACCACCTCCAAATCAGCATTAGAATTTCCAGTCACCCAGATGTGAAGCTCCCACAGAACCTGTAGACCAGTCTAATTCTCTAATATTTGCCCCTAGACCTAAATTCTGCTGTGGGAATAAAAATTGCTTTGAAAATTAGAAAGCAAAAAGTGAGGATTTCTCTTGAATCCTTTTAATGATGTCTGCATACATCTAGAATCTCAGAGTTTTTTTCCCTCATCTAGTTATTACATTAGAGGACACGTCTGTTAGATTATTGGGTTTAGGCTTTTGGGTCTGAGGGGGTTTTTAGGGCTCTTTTTTTTTCTTGTGGATTTTGGCTCCTTTAGAAGGGACAGCCTGCTATAACAGGTGCATTGCAGACAGGTGCTGCATAAGGTTCCCTGCATAACTCTGCCAATGCCTTTCAATCATGATCTACAACACCCCTGTTACTCCTGTGTGGGGCCTCCCCTCTGCTGCAATTGCCAAGGTTATGAATTATGCCATCCTGTATCGATTTGGACAAATGTCCACTACTGCCCAGGTCGCCACCACTGATCCTGGTTTGCAGGTAGCACAAGCCAAGCCTTGGGGGGCTCAAGCTGAGCATTTAACCCACTGTGCTGCCTCCCCCACAGTTTTCCTGTTTGATTCAGTCACACATTATGTACCCTGACTCCCATGCAGAAGATTTGTGGCAATTGCATGATGTATGAGGTGCCATTTGTAAAATATTATTTAGTGTAAAACATGATGTTTTTTCCGTTGATTTACAAGTTGGATTTATAAATCTGCACTTTTCACAGTTTGAGTTATATATCTTGCCTCTGATTTATAAAACTCACCAGTAAATCTTTAGCAGAAAGTTTTGATTCAGAAATCATTATTTTAAACATTAGATTTAGCTAAAACATTCAACTGCTTTATAAGTCATGAAATGGATTTACATACCCCAATCTGGATTTACAAATTCTACAGCAGATTTACAAATCACCCTGAGAAATTCCTAAATAAAACGCTTTGATTTATAAATCTTCACTTTCCACTTAGGATACAAGTGACTGATTTATTATTCTGAAGCTATACAATAATGATTTAGTCATAAAATCCTGCTTTTACTTTAAGTTAAAATTCTGATTTATAAATAGGTTTACTGCAATATAGGACACAAAAAGTAGAATTGTTTGGGGCAGGACTGCTTGGCAAACAGCTCCCTGCACACATTAAAGGCAAGACATTTCTGAGAGGTCATAGGGAACCAACTGATCAGAGTTAGCAGCAGGGCAAAGAAACAAACAAAAAAAAAATGGGACGAAGAAATTCTTTATTTCTCAGTAATAAGCCCAAGGTTTCGAGATGGAACATTTTGACTACCCTGTCAAAATCATTTCTCAGTTCAAAAAGCTTCCTGTAACCCTGCTCTCAACCCCCAACTACAGGAAAATAGTTTGAGTGCCTCCAACAACTCCGGGAGTTATGGGGACTTCTATTGAACATCATGAGGAGTTCCACTGAACACTGCAGGAAATTTGTTCCTCTCAAGTCAACTTAATGTTTTCCATCTTTTAGGCTCTGATCAGATGTCATTTATTTGCACCATTCCAGCCCAAGTGTTTTCAAGTATTCAAAACCGACTAGAAAAACATGAAACTGTAAGAGTGAAGGAGATTCTGCAAGTGCCTCACTCTTTGATGGGCTCCAAAAACCCTTACAGGACCAACAGGACATGTAAATATTAAATACTTGAGCAGCAGCTCATCATGAATACCTACCAAGGACTCAGATGGGCTATTGGGTACAGACAGAACTGTCAGACAGCATAAACAGAAAATGCAGCAGAACAGAAATTAAACAGTCCATTTTCAATAAAAGCCACATATCTTGGAATAATTGCTTTGGTAATATATTTTTTAGAAATGACTAAGAGCAGGTTTCATCCAAAAAGTAACATTCAGAGTAATTATCTGGAATCCCCTGAAGAAAGCCAAGTATCCTGTCAAACTGTGGGACATAGTGCCAGCATCAAACCATCGTAGAAGCTCCCTTTCAAAGCTCACTTCATAAATCTTCGGGAACTATGAGCAGGCTGGAGAACCCCATTGATCTGAAGGGGATTTTCTTTATCCAGGTAGCTGTAACAGAAGGTATCAGCAACACTGATCCAGGGAGAAGTTCTCTTTAACACAACTGGAATGACTCCATAATACATGTTTGCTGGAGCACAGGGTTAGTTGTGTTAATCATAATTATTAATTTCATCCTCACTTCTAACACTGAATCACCAAGACCTAAATCCTTCCAGACATTTGGGTTTCTAACATCTAAGGGAATTTAGACATTTGCTTGACTCTGAGGTTCTGACCACAAAAATGTCTTTAGATTACCTCTTCCTGCCTTGTCTAGGAGTTTCCACCCCTGTACAAAGGGTCTGACAACTGCAGCAGTGTGCTGGGACCTGGCAAAGACTGGTATTTTGGGGCACTGTGGGGCAAACACTGATCCTCTCCTCTTCCTGCTCTCTCTCTCTCTCCCACCTGCTCAGATAAATATCCAAGATATGAAATGTACTTCTTCAGGAAGTGTAAAAATGATACATATGAACTGATGCTCTTTGTTAATCTTGAATGGTTCCTTTTATTAAAACAGCATGTGAGAAACTAGGAGCCTGTATTATGTTCTCCTAATGACAGATACACTACTTACAGTGTTCAAAAATTCAGTTTACCATTTGTAATATTGAGGCTATATCTTTACAGCACTCAGATCTATAGATGAAAATTGAATATAAGAACAAGGTATTATTTTGTTACAAGATTATTATTAAATGGACAGTTTTCTGAAACTATTGCATGTGATTTTGCTGTCAAAGTTTTGGAATAGAAGAAATAGTTACACAGCATTGAATCCCCAGAATTTAACAAATAAAATTAAGATCTAATCCAAAGCCAAAGAAGGGAATGACGGTGCTTTAGTGTTCATCACCAAGCTCTACATCAGGCCTCTTCTTGCTGGTACAGATAATATACTTGGTACAAATTCCAGTAAGCTCAAACACAGGTGAAAAATCATGATGCCTACATGCATATATACACCATGTTTGCTGCAGCTATAAGCAAGTGAATGGCTCTAGCACGGGTGACAAAAAAACCCCACCCAAGATTCATTTGTGATCTTAAATCTACAGTTTCTCCAGTCAGATTCAGGAAGGTCAAGGTAAGCTGTCTCAGGGTGAGACTGTGTAGTGGAGAGGTAACTTTCTTGGTCAGATTTGCATTTAGCATATTCCACATTCTCTGTATTCTTAGATAATTCCTATTTTCTCACCACCCTCTCAAAAATATTTCTCCATTCTCTTAGAATGGAAAAATACCTATATATATATATTTATATATATATATATTCACCTACCTTTCTACATTCACTTGGAAATACTCAGAGAGGAACAGGACAGCATGCAGGCCTATTTTCCCATTCCTGCACAGCCTGACAGCTGCAGTTTAATCCCGGAGTATTTGGTTCTGATGTGGTGGCTTTGGTTCCTAGCCCGCTTGTGCTCTGGCATAAGCCCCTGACGTCACTGGGAACCCTGCCTCCTTACAGCATGGTTGAATGGCTCTCCCAGTTCAAAGCCAGATTCGTAGCTATGTTTGATTACTTGCATTTATTTTCTTGACAGGTAGCCTTTTGCTGTAATTACAGTAGTAAAATTTTTTACATCCATGCTAACCAGTTTTAATGTTCTCAGCACAGAGCTAAGAACAGGCACATGCTGAAAAAGAGAGCTACACAGGGCAAAGGAGAGCTTTAATCCTGTTCCTCCTTTTCAGTCTTCAGTGTGATTGACATCCATTCAGCCACAGATAAGAAAACTTGTAAGTTCACTGAATAAATCTCAGCATAGTGCAGCAAAGGTATTTTGGTAAAAATGCCTCTGTGACTGAGATGTACAGAAATTCTCCAGAATCAACACATTTGTGTGAAGCACTATGTGATAGTGTAAAATTGGAGGGATTTTTATCTTGATTTGATAAGACTAAGAAGACCAGCTGGACACACACGTAGCCCACACCCTGCCTACTCTAGCCTGTTACCTGTGTTGTGCTTTCCAGTGTTTCTCCCACTCTGTGTTTAAAACTCCTAAGCGACAGGGCTTCCACTACTTTCCTCAGAAGACTATTCTGCAGATTAGTTAGGAGCTTCTCCCCTGACACCCAGGCTGAAATTTCAATTTTTAATCATATTTTATTTTCACACTCATACTGTCTTCTCTTCCTGGTCTGCTTTTCTTTGTGCTATCTTAAATAATCCTTCCTCATCCTTCAGGTCCAGTTCTCAGCCTGCTACTGCTGTTCTGCCTCTCTGTGGCTACACAAAACAGCCTAAAAGCCAATGTAACAGCCAGGAGAGGATTTCCCAGAGGAGAGGAGTCCCACTCCAGCCTTTTCCCCACTCTGTGGTGCAGAGGACCTGGTCACTAAGGCTGGGCTGTATTTGTAGTGCAAAGCTGCTGTGGATTACTGGGGTTTGGGCCGTGCTGCAGAATTGGGGTGCCTTTGTAATCAGCCTGATGCTGCTTGTCCTTCTTCCCCTCCCAGACAGCAGAGCCGTTCCCATTTTCCCCTGGGCATTACCTTACATTTGTCCCAGCTGACATTCCATTCCTTATTTCCTTGGCATGTTTCTGATCTCAGCTCCCTTTCTATTATTTCGCTGCCCTCAGTGATATTTATAATGTCTCCAATTTAGTATCATCTGTGAATTTCATTAACCAGCTGTTTACTCTCCTCTTTCAGATCATTAATGAGACTGTTAAATAACACTGGACCTAATGCTATTCCCTGCATTACATTAGTAGGAAACTTCCCTACATTTGATACATTACCTTTTTTTGTTCTGCTCTGTACATCTCCCTGGCTCGGTGTTAACCCACATGCAGCATTTCTAGGAGCCAACATGAATTAATTTCTCAGGTAAGACGATGAGCAAAGTTATCGCTTGCCTCACCCAACCACAGTGTGTACCTAGCGTTAGACATTGTCGGAATTTTATTTCTAAGGAAAAAATCAAGCTTTTTTCCCTGCTAAGAAATGTTCTGTATAAGCCACAGTGCTCACGATGGCAGCAGTGGAGGGAGCAAAGCTGTTTTAGTGACTGCTACACTCATGTTACAATATTTTTTTCTCAGCATTAATGCTGCTTTATCTACAGTCAGTGCATTTCCTTGCTTTCACATTTGCAAAAAGACACTATTTAAAAAAGACAGATTTTTGCATGGTTGTGTTTTAAGCTAGGAGTCTCCCACGCTGCAATCAAGGGTAATGGCAACTACTCACAGGTGTACATATATCACATAAACAAGTGAAACATTGATTGTGAGGGGTGCAGTGACAGTCCTCTATCCATAGCATAATCTTCTCAAGAGATATTTAATCAGATGATTATTTACATCTTAAAGACCAAGGAAAGGGAAAATGTTAACATCGAATTATGGGGAGGAATGATAAAGAAGATGCTATGCATGAAGTGCTCATCACAGAACTGATGAATAAAGGGTTTGCCTGAATATGCCTCAACACCACTAGTGCAATCTAAGCCCAGCCACTTGCATGATCTAAATCAGCAGAATCCACTGAAGCTGGTGGGGTTTAAGCTGTTCAAAACCCAGGAGACTGTGCCCTGACGGCTCTCTGAAGCTCTGAGTAAATCTCATATTTTTCCCTATTTTTTTTACAACTTCTAAGTTAACTCACATGATACAAGACTATAAACTATGTTACAGAGAATACAGAGTCAAATATCACCTTCAGAGGCTTGTTCTTTTGTATATAAAATTCTCCAAATTTAAACTGACTCTGTGTAGGGAGAGGACACTGAGCCGAAATTTATTCTGCTAATTCTGAAATGGAAGAAGGCTTGCAAAAGCCAAAGAGGTTTCTAGCTGTGCATAAAAACATGTGGAGAGCCTATGGCATAAATTATAGTTACATCCTTTGCACTAAGCATTTCCTTCAGTAAGTACACATTTCCTCCTGTAAGAGCCAGCTTTTCTTAGCTGTGTGGTTCAAGGAGTTTGCTGTGAGGTCCTTAGATTGTGAGGGCAAACTCAGAGCTAGGACTGTTTGGAGCTCTGATCAAATGAGAATAACCTCAGGTTACAGGTGAGATTCTTCCTCTAACTCAAGAAATTTCACCAAAGGGTAAAAAACATCTTCTTCCTGCTTTGGTTTGGGAGCCACAGAAAGAATAATAACATGGGAAGCAGAAGAGGTCCTGCTGTCTGCTGGATTGGTTCAAGTACACAAACCCTGATGTCACTTCCATCCCATACAGCTTTGACTCCAGAATGCACTACAGCCTGCAGAGACAGGTTTACATTCAAAAACCCAGTTTGGAAACAGACCACAGCCTACCTTAAAGCCTGGGAAACTCCTAAGTGCTTAAAGATGAATGATTGGTGCCCATCAACTATTACTCTTATTTTTATAGTAGCTTTTGCAGCGTTTTTTGACAATAGGTGCTGTTAAGTAGGAGAGGCCTGTAGGATTCAGAACCCTGTTCTTCACAAAAGTTAATGCCATGAATCTAAGCTCTGGGTCACTGTACTCTGATCATCCCCAGTGCCAAGTATTGCAGACAAAACCCACAGCAGAAATTGTAAGGTGTCTGTCATTCACTTGAGTTAGTGGCTCACCAGAGCAGCCGCTTTGCTGCTTACCCGCAGTCTGCAGTGTGCACATCCTTATTGTCCATTAGACTTGTAAATTAAATGCTGGAGTGGACTAGCTGGACGGGATTTACATAAAATCTCAATCAAGTTCACGGCAGCATACCTTCCCCTTTGGCAATTAGATTCAGTGCCAGTTTTGGTTTTCTGAACCCAATAACCCAGCTCCTTACTTTATGATATCTTAGCAATTTTCATTAGTAAGTGAATTTCTATGCATCACTTTTAAAAAGCACCAGCTGCACCAGTAAAAATGTGCATCCATTCACTGAACAGTCAAAAAATCCAAATGCATATTAATACCCCTATACTCACTGAACTCTCAAGCACATCTAAATAGTTATCACATGTTCCTGATTTCCAATGCAATATCCCACTGGATGCTGATGAAAATACAATACAGTGGGTGAAAAACTGGTTGAAAACCATATCTAGAGAGCAATTACCAATGGTCCACTACGAAAACAAAAAAAGAGGCATTAAAGAGGTGGTCTAGACCAGGTACTAATTCAGCACTCTCAGCGACCTAAATGATAAAAGGGCAAACTTATAAAACTCCTTGAAGAGATTAAACCAGAATGTACTGCAAGTATGTTGACCTACAGGAAGAGCCAGACAAATTACAAATAGATCTGAAAATGTTTGGGGGCCATAGAGAATGTTAAATATTCAGACGCACAAAAACACATACATACTTTAACACATGAATGAAGAAATTAGGAAAGTCTTGCTCTATACATTTGGAAGACCTCAGGTGATACCAGTTTGAGTCACCTTTCTTCAATGAGGCTGTGATCCAAGTACAGAAAATTTAGGTATAATGATAAATTAAGAAGCCATAACCTAACAGGTTAATTAATCAGCATTATTAAGTCAGTGAAGAAAAGAATGAGATATGTTACATGTTAGCCTGATAACAATTTGCAGTCACATTAAAGGCAGAAAAGAGGAGTGGATTCAAAGCTGCCCTAAGCCACAATGAGAAGCATAAGAAATAAAAGGTTTAAATTTCAAGCAGAGTCAGACTAAATACCAAGACAGAACTGTTGTGTGGCAAAAACAGCAAAGCAAAGGAAGAGATTTCCTGGATGTATTTGTGCAGCTTCGAAAAATTGTGTTTTTAAACAAAAATGAGACAAGCATCTGCTGGGAATGACAGAGGAGTGATCAGTTACACCACCCCAGGGCAAGAGGATGGTCTTGATGCCTCCTAAGTGCCCTTCAAGTTTGCATGACTTAATTTAAAATCTCAGCCTTAATGTTTTCTAGGGAGGCCAGAAACACGAGAGCGCTTGTTTTGAGATGAAAAATACACAGCTTTCCAGTTGGTACTTCAAATCCAAGAAGAAATGTTAAGAGTTCATGTCCACAATTCCTGCTCCTGAGCTTTCTTTTGCAAGACCATGTAATATGATGAAAAACTTGCCTGCATTGCAAGCTATTCCAACACCTCACCTTCACTTGTTATTCCAATTGCTGTATTTCTTTTGGTACATTGGAAAATATCAGCTCAGAAATGTTGGTACCTCTGTGGCATGGCTGGCTGGATGCCTAATTGGCCATTACAGCTGTGGTTCACAACAACATGTTTTTACCTTATATAACTCCTCCTTTGTAGGTGCCCGATTATGGGTGATTGTAATTTTCAAGCTTTTTCATTTCCATACTTGTTGCCAAAGGATTTCTGACTGAAATTTGTTTTCCTTATCTCAAATTCGTAGATTTCCTTATCTCCAATTTCAACTTCTGGGCATTTCTGTACCAACAACTTCTATTTCAGTGCAGGCTGCTCAGAGGCTTTTTTTCATTTATGAAGACGATACCAGGCTGTTCCTTTTCCAATAACACAAACATACCTTGCTCCATTCTGTGTAGCCTTTCCTGTACAACATTTATTGTAGAAATGGGAGATTAATTCCCTATCACAGTAAAAAGTTCTCTGGTCATTTTTTAGACTTAGTTCAACTAAAATTTCAAGTCTCCATGTAGTAAACTTCTTCATTTGATTCTCAGACTTCAGGGCACAGAGGCAATTTGATTCTCAACCTCCAGTCCAAAGGATTGATCCTTAAAGGCAAGAAATGATGGTTTAATCACACCAAAAGGATACAGCAATTAGAACTTGAACTAAATCTGGACTTGCAACAAATGCTGGTGGTGAAATTTGTGAGCTGTTTGTCCTTCATCTATAGCCTGTTCTCTCACTGTTATGAGCTGCAACAAGAGCAAAAGGCTGTGAGAACAGTAAAGTAATGTTGATAACACTATTCTTACATCTAGAGGGGTTCAAACACACCATTATTAGCTTGTATAGGAATCTTTTAATTATTGAAATGAAACCCAGTGAAAAGCAGCAACAATGCACTGATGGAAACAATCTTCACATTGCAGAATATTTGAGGGCAGGAAATAAAGCATACCAAAATCTTATCTTAAGATAGTGGCAAGAAGAAAAGGAGAGTTGGATAAAAGATGAATTAACCCCATGGTCAAAACCAGAAGAAAAACATCTCCTATTCATTCTCCCTTACCCTCCATTATGAGTGCTGTGAAACTTTAGGAAACCTCACTGGGGCTGGAGGAAAGATGGATGTTCTCTGCTAACCTGCAGAGGACAGAGTCCAAGGGGAGTCAGAGGGCCGAAAACAGAAGCCTTTGAAGGGAGAGACAAGTTCAGCTCATCTGGCAAACACACTGCTCTCTTTCACTACTGCCCTAATTTTTTTAGGTTGTATGAGCTGGCAAAGAAAGGGTGCAAATATCTTGCCACAGTCTGAATCAGTTTTTCCACTGGAGATCCTGGAAGGGATCTGTCCTAGTTATCTACTGAAATGTTGACAATGTAAAAAGAAAATCTATTTTTATCACCACCATTAACTTCAAGGAATAACCACGGTTAGCAGAAGGGTAACAGGGAGCAGCCTGAGCCACAGCAACACCGCCTGGCCTGGGAGTCCCACTCCTTCACTGAATTAGCTTTAAAAAGAACACAACACTGGGGCAAGAAGGGATGGCAATGAGTAACTCCAGGCACACAACTGTAAGAAAAACAAGGCTGCACGGACATGCATGGGAAAACCTGATCCAAACTGTCATTACCAAATACCCCCCAATGAGGATAAGGCCCAGCTGTAGCTGTGAAGATGACTTTCCTCTCTGGAGATGAGCCAAGCTGGAGGAGGATGTGTCCCACCACCATTGCCTTGATGTTTGAGTTACTGCCAACTATGGAGTAGAGAATTCGTCATCTGTCAGTGACCTCCAAGATCAGTCAAAGTTTTCATTGGTCAGAAAGGAAAAATCACATGAAAAGTAAAACATCTGTTAGGAGAATAAGCTGCATTTTATGCTGTTTGCTGTATGCAGCAACATGTCTGCAATCTCCGACCATGTTTGCTGTGCCATAGTCACTCTCCACCTCTCCTCACTGCACAGCTCTGATGCCCAAAGTCACCTTGAGTGGAGCAAGTATTCATTTCTGTCAGTGGTGTTTTAAATGTTTGCATAGACAGAGTTATCAAGGCAAGTGTGAGCAGACTGTAGGTATGGCCAGAGCAGCTCCTCGCTTGCCTGTCCTTTAGGAGCTCTGCTCCAGCTACGTACCCAGCAGCCACCGAGTCTTTCCTTACACATAGTCTGGAGTGTAAAGTCATAGTAGTATTCAAAAGGTTAAAGCAGAGTGAACTGTTAATTTTAATGCTTTCTCTAAGCTTCAGTTTTAATAAGCGAAAATGATGTTCTTATTTGCAGTAAAGTGGTGTTATAAAATTCTGTCTGTCAAGCTCATTTTAAAACCATGGAAATAAATGATCTGACAAAATCAGGCTATTAGACAAGTGAAGAAGAGTGATTTCCATAAAAGTAGAGGAGCTGTTCCTTAATTTCACACTTGGTAGTCTTTTGGGTCGACTAAATTTTTAAATAAGTGATAAAATTATATTAGCACAATTGCATTTTTATAGATTTTTTTGGTCATTGTACTCTTTTTCAATTCTTTTATTTTAACTCAAACCATTCTGCTGAAAGGTTACCTCTCAACTTATGTTACCTCATAAAAGTTTCTGCTCACACAACAGAACTGTAGGTTCACAAATCCTCCATATAAAAGTATCCAGAATGACCACACTGACCCAAAAGTATTCTGAAGTGGGAAGATCATTTTATTGTAGTAACATCCTTCTGAAGTGCTGGCCCTGCACAGCGCATTTGACTCTTGCAGGAACAGATATGAAGTAAATACTCCAAAGCACTTTGATTCCATATATGAGCATTTTCTTTGGGAGCAGACTACAATTTCCTTCATCTACTCCATCCCTGCAAAAGCCAAACAAACAAGATCCTTTTCCATGTCCAGGTGAGTGTGGCAAGGAGAGCCTTTATACGAAGAGAAGCCAGCACTCACCATATCTGCCAATTAAGATCAGACAGGCCTCAAAACACACAGCTCGATGCTGAGAGATGTCAAAATATGTTCAGGGGCTGGTGCCCCTCAGACACATTCCAGATGACAGGAGGGAAACTGCTCATAGTCAACTTTCCCCTTCACTTGAGAAACAAGGGAAGTTTCCACACCCACAACCCAAGGGAAAATTTCTGTTGCCAGTTTTCCCAGCCTAGCCTGAGCAGAGAGGAGCAAGGTTGTGGCTTCTCCTCACCTGAGCCCAAACACCCATTTTGAGAGCACAGCTGGCTGCATACAGGAATTTGGAAATGCTTCTAAATCCATGGCAAAGGTTGTGGCACATTTTTTCCACCTCTGGAAATTTACAACAAGCTTTTTTCTGACAAATCGGATCACACATTTCAAGACAGAAGCTAATTCTGTTCCTCACAGATTGAAATAATACCCTGATAATTATATTGCAGTAGAGAGGTCAATATAGAAGGATTTTGACCTTTTATGAGGTCAATGACTCTTCATCTCACATTGCTCAGTTTCGTTTGTTTGTGGAGAGAAGAGATCCAATACATTGATACACAGGTTGTGACATGCTGTTTGAACATTAGCTTACTATAATTGGTCGTGTCATCATGCATCATATTAACAATATACGCAAAAGTGCCCTGAAACAATTGTCTTATAGATCCATCACATATCATAACAAAGCTTCTGGGACTGTTATCCAGCAGCATCCAATTGTGATGCACATTCTACTTGAGTTCTGGATCTAAACATCACTGTCACCTTAATAGTAAACGATGGATTAATAACTTCCTGCTGGCTTGCAAAACCTACATGCATGTAAAAGATGGTAACACAAATTTACTGCCACTGAGCATGCTCAAAATAGCCTGCAGAAAAGCAAAAACTACTTTGTGTATGGTTTTCAAACCAACAGCTCTTCATCTTCCCCAAGTATGGCAATTCCTTAGCCCCAGCATTGCAGCAAGTTCTTCCAAAAAGCAGAACAAGAAGAATATTTCATCTATCAGTTGAGACACACAACCTTGAAATGCAACATGAAAAAAAAACCAAAACACACTAAGACCTTGGATTTAAATTCTGTGTCTCAAATCACACAGAAAGCATTTTTTGCACAAACATCTTCTTTCACCATCTTTTCATATATTTTAACAGAAGTGCAAAATCAGATTCATTCTACACACAGCAACCCAGCAATATTCCAGTCAAATTTCAGTGTAATTAGGATGCCCACATCTCCTAAGTTTTGAGATTTTCAGCTAGTAAACTTATCTTTTTCCCCTCCTACCTTTTTACAGCTATTTTTCAGTGAGAAATACCAATGATTTAACTCCTGATACAGTAATGCAAAGTCAGTGCAATTCATTTTTTAGGAGGTTAAGCATACAGAAAGGCCTTACAGTCAGAAATCCTCCTAACTATGGGTTTTGTAAATCAGGAACTTCATCAGCTTGACCCACACTCAACAAGAAAGTAAATATAATTATCCTCTTTATAACCAACATGAGCCATTGGCATGTAAATGCCATAATCCCCAGAAGAGGCACTTTGTAAGGGAAAAGCCCCACAAACAGGTAGAATTAGAATATAAGCAAAGCTCTGAAGTAAATATGAAACTTTTGCTCACTGCCATTCCAGAAATTGCACAGTGGGTCCATGGGCAGCATGTACAGAGCCCAAGCCTTACAATGCTCCTAGAAGTTCCTGTTTCTGATTCTGCAGGGCACTACTCCTCCTGTGGCTCAGCACTGAGGGAATGCCACCTCATTTGTGCAGCTGAGATAGGATGGAAAATGATGCAAATTTGAATAAACCATGCAGACAAAACTATTAACATTCCTACATCCTGTTCCACATATTATCTCAGCCTTTTAACCAAGCCCCAGCTGATCTGCTCCACTGCATGGAGCAGCATAGCACTGGTACCCTGCACCTCTTCAGCACCAGCAGCACAAGCACTGACCCTGGCCCCAGGCATGTGGGGCAGGAACATGTATAAATGTGCTTTTTTCCCCCTGCACAACTCTTGCTATGCTCCATTTATAGACGGTGTCCCTCAGCACAGAGTGGCACAGTCAGTCACCAGTGCCACCCCAGCACCTCCTAAAGCCCTCAGGAGTCTGACAGGGATACCACAACCTGCAGAGTACAAGGGACTCACTGGAAGACTTTTTATGTCTAGGGGACAATAAAATTCCACTTACTAGGAAGGAAGGAAACCTGCAGCAGTGCCAGCTGCTCAGCCTCATCTTCACAAGCTCCCTTCTGAGTGTTCAATAGAAGCAGGCAAGCTCAGGATGCTCCAGCAACTCCACACCACACAGGAGATGCACACCCAGCAGCAGTGGATACATGCCTTCATTTTTATTAAAAGGAAAACTAATTTAAAGCTCTTCCTGGTATCCTGGCCTGGAGGAGTGGGATGCACATGCCCAAAGCACAGCAGCATGCTGAAGCTGTTGGACATGTCCACCTTCAAGGAGACCCTCATGGCTCAGCAGGGACTCCTTGAGACCCTTCACATTCCAACAGGGCTCTGAGCACTGAGGCACTGTAGGAACATCAGCCCTGCCTCAAACCAGCCACGAGACCCTTGAGATTGCAGGCACTGCCAGACCTCAGCACAGAGCCGGGTCCCTGGCGTGCCCCCACAGCCCCTCACTGTTCATCCACCTCTTGCAGCCCCCGTCTGTAGCTGTGTGGCAGGAGAAGAAACCTACCCAAGGAACAAGAACAATGCACAACAGATCGTGTATAGCAGGGTTTTGGGACAAAGAAAATTAGAATAAAAGCTGGCAGGTATGAAGCCTTCTGGGCATTGATTCCCTGTCAGCCCTCGGGCCTCCCCATGGTGGTCTGAATGCCCACTGCACCACAGAGGAAAAGTTCTTGGAAAGGAAAGGGCACAGAAGTTACTCTTTCAGTTGTCTGTCCAAACACCACCGGGGCACCCAAATCAAGCTTTTCAGCTGCTCCTGTAAACTTCATGTGAAACCCTGATGCAACATTAATTTCAAAATTAGCACCATTTAGAACACTCAAAGTGTGATATTGATTTACTCGAACAGACAAGGTTCTGTTATTTAAACAAACATGGCTGCAATACAGTCAATGTAAATCCACCTGAAACTGGAAGCTGGTGCACTGCACTGCAGTTAGATTATTGCCTGGAACACCTTGCCATGAGCACAGGGCAAAGGGGTTTGGGGCTGATTGCTGAGGAAGTCAGAGCTCTGTGCCTTAAACACAAGCAGCCTGTACTGTCCATGAGACCACCTCACTCTTCCTGAGCCTGGGGGAATACTCATTTCCCCCACCCCTGATTCACTGAGCATCTCCTGGGCCTGCTGGAACACTCACTGCATCTCATAGTGACTGAGGAGACTGCTGAACTACGGGTTTGTATAGGCAGAGAAAAAGATAGCAGTAAACGGGAATATTACAAATTTGAAAAAGTAACAATCCCTGCTGACACTTCCTGAACGCAACTTTGAAATGGTGGAGTTGTCATCTTCCAAAGCCACTAAGACACTTCTTAAAGATATTTGTAACTAACACAAATTATTCTCAGATACCTTCTCCTGGTAATAACAAAGTTCTTATTGTTGTATTCTGTTAATAAATAGTTTTGGTGACATTATATATAGGTGTGAATCCACATCAGATTTTACTATTTACACATGATTAAAAGCCATACCAGTATGGGCTAAAAAGTATGTAGTATTTGCTTTTCAGATGTAGTCATCTTTCATATGAATCTTGTTTAAAATCTGTTGGGAGATCTTTAACAAACAGGACCAAGTCCCCAGCCATATACTATGAACACAGAGCAGTGTAGCTGTTAATAAGGGTATTCATCATGAGACAGCCTATTTTTGGCATTGTATATGACAGTCTCAGTAACTTACAATTGTCCCTTGAATGTGAACTTATCATTTAATTACACTCTGAGCGACTGCTTTCCCATATCACCCAGCAAGTTAGTTAACCACACAGCAGTTCACAAGCTAATCCAAGTGTGATTGGATCAGTCTAAGGTGCACAACACATCTCTCAGTTCCTGGGAACCCCCCATGGAGCAATCTGTTTATTTCCACCTTTCTTTTTATTTTTCTTGAATTTAAATATGCACTGTCAAATGCTCCAAGATTTTGAACAGTTGAATACGTTGTTAAAAAAAAAAAGAAGCTGAATTTCAATTGATCATAAAATACCCAATGTTAAGCCAAATGGACATACAGAAACTCTCAGAAAAAAGTATCAATAAAACCTTGGAAAGGAACAGATCAGTCATTGGCAAAGGTTTTATTGATTCATAATCAGTATATTTTAATAAAAACAACAGGTGTCACTGAATAATTTAGGCATATTTCATATGCATTAAGAACACAGTTTGCAAAGGATGTGGGGTGCAAGAGGGTTTTTTTGTTATAGGAAGTTTATGCTAAATTATTTAATAAAACATATAGTAATCAAGATCTTTTAGTGACCCCAAGTTCCATTAAATGCATATTTCTCTGTTTCTATTGATGCTTCATCCAATGTTGCCAGCCAGCCACAGCTCTACCATGCTGCAATTCAGTTTCATGGTGGTATGAAGCAGCTGTATCCTGAGCAACATGACCAAGCTAAAATGCCACGACTTTTATAGCATCATACTACACCCCCTATAAATAGTTATGATTGTTAGTTATTGTTCTCCTTACCTGGTAAGCCACTCACACTCACACTGCTTCCTGACAGAGGCTCTCAGTCTTTTGGAGGCAAAAGCAAGAAAGGAGAGGGGGTAAAAAAAAGGGGGTGTTGTCTCAGTTCTCCTATTCTGCTTCCAAACTGTCAGAATTAACCCACTGCACAAGCCTTAAACACAGACACAAGCAGGTGCCCCAACCACCTGAGAGTTTGGCCAGTACCAATAAAAGTCAGTATGCATTGCCTCTGCAGTACGTATTACATTCCCTCAGAGAGGCATTAAAATGCCAGCTACATTTAAACAAGTGAATGTCTGGCCCCTAATAAAACCCACATAATTTAATACTAATGAGTCTACCAATTATGACCTAGTCTCTGAACTTCCTTTCTGGGAAAAATCATTGGGAAGGTAGCTCAATGCCAACTCTAGCAATTGCATTACGGCTCTGATAGAGAGAACCCCCCTTTGCTGCTGGTCATTGCATGAACTGCTTTGGGGTGCAGAGAGGAAGAGGAGAGGTGTGATTGCCTCCCTGTGACAATGAACAGAAGCTGAACAAGCTTGCTGATCCTCAGACTAATCAACTGCTTTCACATTTTAATCAGAATATACAGCTGACTTTAATGGTAGCAGGAGAAAAGGAGGAGAGAGCTTTGTAACTACTGCTAAATAACTTAACCTTCTGTTGCCCTGGCTGTGTGAGGTTGCCCACTGGAGAAGTGCTGCAAATCCCCTGTTCAGCAGTGTATCTGTCAGGTCTATAGGAATCACAGATCCATGAGTGCTCCTTGAGATACACACGGCGTGACTGCAACGCCTACAGACTGCAAGGTGGAGAACTTCAACCACCTCTTTGCTTCTCCTTGAGACTGCACACAGACACAGCTTTTCTGTTTGTGGTTGAACTCAAGATTAGATGGGCACAAGGTCTCCCTACATGAGCAAGAAACTCAGAAACAACAGGATGCACACAGCAAAATTTATGGGGCAGCTTGGTATGGCACTGCCTACTGTAATTTTCCTTGAGCTGCCTGCAGTAGGATCGTCACCTTAGGTCTCTCATCCTTACTCATCTGCTACAAGACTGCATCCATTCATCATCTATCCAGATTTAATTCAGTGAGTACCGTATGTTTAATTAATAGGCCCCGCTATAACAATAAACTCCATTTTGAGCTGACTGTTGAACCCTGCAGAATCTCTGGCTGGTGGAGAACAGACCCATCTGCCTTCTGAGCTTGTTCCTGCTGCAGCCCCACATGGCACCCAGCACAATGTCACCACTCACCTTTGCCTGTCCCCAGCCCCGACCACCATGTTCTGGCCCTGGTGCCACTCCCCCTGAAGCCCCGCAGGACCTTCTGGCAGGCAGTGCTGGATGCTGGTGGTACACCTTTAATTCATGGTGTACCTTTAATTTCTGTGACACGCTGAGATAATACAGTGAGGAGTTCTTTAGAAATGCTATAAATAGCTTAAATAAATAGATATTCTCTGTGGTGGGTCCTCAGCTCCGGAACTGACTCTTGCCAGAAATCCATCAGAGCCTGAATCTGGCAAGCTCTTGTAGGAGATGCGAGACACATCTTTTTGCATTCCAACTCACTAAATGCAAGTGCCTGACTACTTCTGTGAAAAGGAAAAAGAAGAATAAAGAAAAAAAAAAAAAGAATGCCTGGAACCCAAGGGGTCACTCCCTGTGCCAGCTTGGAAGTCGCCTTCCATTAGCTCACCGTGTCCTGGCTGTTGGAAGGGGCACATGGATACTGCAGTGCCTGTGCCTTATAAATACAGACAATAATTAAAGCTAATTTCTACGAGAAACAACCTTGTGATCCTTTGAGACGCAGGGCTCGCTGACGCTGGGTGATATTGTCTTTGTTATTACTAAATGTTACACACACTCCGCTGCCAAACACGTTAACTCCTCACCTCATCCCTCAGCGAGCTATGACTGCATCTTTAAAAAAGCTTGCTCTGGAAAGGTATGTGTTTGATAGTCAAACAAAACAGCCTCAAAATCACTTTAGGGCATTGGAGAAGTGGCTTCTATTCCCGGCCTCTGAAGTCAAATAACTGTCACAACTTTGTCTAAACTAACCAACGCCTAGGGTTTCAAGGTATTTAATTACATAATAAGTAAGTTATAGAAACACAGAGAATAAGTGGAAATGCTGCACATCCAGAGTCAGACATTTTGTCTCAAAGTCTGGCATCCTTAGCTCACAGCAGAGAATCAAGATGAAGTCAAAATTAGTGTGATTACATTATTTCTTTTTATAGCAGTTGCCTGAAAGTCCACAAATGCCAGCCCCACTAATGCACTGTCACTCAGTACCATCACCTATTTTATCCCTCAAGAAAATAGTTTTCTATGCATTTCTGAACATCAAAAGCACAGACATTCACTGTTTTAAACTTTTTTCAGTGTGACTATTTCCAGTCTCTCCTGCCAGGATGTTAGCACTGATAGTTTAATATGGCCACGTATATATTATTTATTGCATGGAGCACGTATTTTTATTTTGGTCACAGAGTGTTTGTTTAAAAAAAGGCAGAGTTTTACCTTCTCGGTTGTTACAGATCCCTCACCTCTTGTCTTTCTAAGCATGCTGCAAGTCTGTCAAGGAATGCTCCAAAATAAATTTAGCATTGTGATTATTACAAATAAGTCACACTGGCATTTGGGTAGGAAGACCCCCCCTCCCTGCATGCTTCTACCACGGTGGCAAACTTATTTCAAAAATTCTGATGAAACGCTTTGTAAATTTTGTTATTCTGTGATGATAATAAATCATTATAGCCTTAAACACTCCTCTAGCTTGGAGCCTCAGTCACAAATTATCTTGTCATTCTGACCAAAACATTCTCCAAAAAAGCTTGACAAGTGCTAAAACCCAGAACATGAAACCATGTGTTGTTGTGAAAGCAAGATTCAGAAATGTCAATTAATTAGATTAAGAGGCTACTTTTAGCTTTACTTGTGTTGCCAAATAACCCTTAAAATATGCATAGCAATGGAAGTCTACCTCAGCAATACAGTACTTCTGTGCAAAATAAAGACAATGGATCTGGCTAATAGAAGGAATTATTGTATCTGTCATTCAGACAAGGAGAATGATCTAGAAGCAAATGTCTTGCTTCCCTTTCCACTGTATGGATTCACAAGCAAGATAAATTCTGCCACTTAGGAGTTTAGGCATAATTTTTTTCCCCTGAAATCTGATTCAGATTAGAAAATAAAAGTCAAATCACTATTATACATCTCCATAAGTAAAATGGATTTCTAACATCACTGTCTGTGTAGCTGTCTCCCCCTACCCATAAACTATCATCCTTTATTTGCATTTTTGAAGTTCACTTTAGAAAAAAGAGTGGTGCAATTAAATACATTTTATTCAACTTTCTCATAGCTACCCCTAAAATTTTTATCTTTAAATAATCCATATCCTCAATTTTATTTACACTATAAAATGTTCCTATATTTTAATGGTATGTTTGCTTTAAAAGGGGTTGTTGGCTTTAATAGCTCGGTTATTATCTTTGTAAACTAACATTCCACATTCCTCCTAACTAAATCCTAGCAAATCGCCTGCGCTTGCATTTGGAACATACATTCCACCACTGAAAATAAAATTTAAGCCAAATAAATGTTCTGTTCAAATTAATATACATAAAATGAATAGCTAAACATAGATCAATTTTGATGGATTTAACAGTAGGTTTGCTAGTGGCAGGAGGGTCATGATACGCAATACACCCAAGAGAACGAAACTAAATAAATTTAATTTCCTTTAACCCCTATTAGTTTGTTTTATTTTTAATGCTAGAACACTGTATCTCTTTAGAAAAAAAAATTAACTATTTGTGTTTTCATAAAACATATCACTAGTAATATGGTTCAGTACAAAGGTACAGGTTAGGACACACAGAGGTGGATAAGGAGGTGAGAAAAATAGGAAGGACCCCAACAGAAGCAGATCTGCAGCTGCAGGAAGCCTGTAGGGCTCAGGCTCTGCCCCAGGACAAGACCCATTTACACCACAGGAGAGCCTTGGCAGAAGCTTAGGAACAATAACCTGCAAGAAGGCAGCATCTCATTTCATTTTTCACTGAAATACATCAAAGTAAATACATTTTCTCATCTTTTCCCTTCCATGCTATCCTCTCAAAGGACCTTAAGTCAGGCAAAGCCATCATTTCTCAGGTAGGATCGTTGTAGGCACAGCTCAGGACCCCCAGTTACTGTGCATAGAATCAAACATGGTATGCAGAGGCATCAGTCATTGAACAATGACCAGTCTTGGAATGACATTTAGTAACTCAAATAATGAGTTTTGGCCTTTAGCTGTAATTTTAATTCCTCAGCTAAAAAAAAAAAAAACAAAAAAAACCAAAAAAAAAAAACCAGAAAAATCATTATTTCAATTGTTTCTTTTCCCCCTGTTAACTGGTCCACTGCTAGCCATGGTACAAGCAATGGTTTCTGGCAATTAACCCAGTTCCTCCCCTGCCAGAATCTGTGCAGACCTACAGGCTCCTTTATGGCCTGCACTTACTTTAAGCAAATCTTTCTTTTCCCCAGTCCTTGGCCTTTCCCTTCTTCACAGGGCACATAAATGGTCTTTTGGCTGCTGGCCTGATTTGTGATGAAAAGGTGACTGTATGTAACTACTGGCTGCTGGTGAAGATGTACTCGAGTCTAATCCCTCCACACTGGGAAGTGGGACTATGCAGAGGGCACCTCTGCAAGCCCTTTACTGAAGTGGAAGGGGACAAGGGACAGGGTTGGAATATTTAAGCATGTATAAAAAAACCTAAAACCCTGTACACATAAAAAAAAAAAAAAAAAAAAAAAAACACCAAAAAAAAACCAAAACCAGAGAGAGAGAAAAGAAGGGGAAAAAACCCCAACACAAAACAGCAAGACAGTCCTCCTAATTTTTACCCACCACAAACTATTCTTAAGTTCTCTGGCCAAAGCTTGTTAAAAACAGAACATCCTAAATGCTCTAAAAATTGTATGAGAAGCAGATGGAGGTATTTCCTTACAGAACAAGCCTACAGTCAAGTGTAACAGCTGAAATATATTGTCCACTAAGGAGCATGGCCAAAATTCACAGTGTTAGAGGAACCCTGTGTACAGGGGCATCAGGTGCTCTGCCCTTGGCTGAGGTGCACATGGGGTGGCAGAGACTCACCTGGCCTTCAGCTGCTCCCTGACAGGGCAGGGACCTCCCATGTGTCCTGTGTCACTTGTGTCCACTCCCTGCAGATATTTTGGTGGCCTCAGGACATCTTGGGCAACCTTAAGTATCTGTTTTGGCACTTAAATCCTGCTCTCCGTGTCTGTTCTTGGAAAAGCCCGATGAAACTGTGAGCCATGGATGAAAATACAGCAGTGAGGACTAAATTAAAGTGAAATTTAGTAACAGGGCCCAAACGTTAACATGCTGTATTTATCTCAAACTTATTAACATTCCTATGATTCTCTGAAACACTTTATTACTGATACATGGGATTGTGCTGCTATAATAGGCTTCCCTGAGGAGTAACTAGGACTCCAGCTGTACTGCAGGATATGTTGTACTACATACTATAGGGTTAAATGGTGCTGTCTGTTATCTGCACGCCGTGTGCACTGCGAGTGTGGATGAGGTCCTTTGAGAACCCTGAAGTCTGTTCTGGAGCACTGGAAAGGTTTGTAGCGTTAGTGAGGAGGAGGGAAGGGTCCCTTTCTCCAGCTGCAGGCAACTCAGTCACATGACTGATGCCAAAAACTTAACGCCTCGGCTGGCAAAAAAACCAGAGCTGTGTCTAAAGGAACTGTACCTTCGAGTGTTCCAAGGAGTGCAACCTCACCTGGGCACAGAGGGCAGTCACAGTGTAAAACAGCAAAACGCGGGGCCCTTCCCTGCCTGTCAGAGCTGGTTAGCAGAGGCAGCAGTGACACTAAGCCACCCTGGTCCCTCCCTCTGCTAGAGGAGAGAGAGCTAGTTTTTCCTCCTATACAGCACAAGAAAAGCCTGATGATCTGAACTGATGACAGAAGTGGCATGAAAACTCAGTTAAAATTAAAATAGTGATTACCAGTGCATGGCAGGAAGTTTGCAGAGCTAAAAAAGGGCCTCTCTGCAACAGCCATGCACACCTGAGGTGTTCAGATTGGACTGTAGGTTACAGGAACCCTCAAAGTTCAGCTCCTGGTATCCTGCAGCACAAGTAGGTCAGGAACACCCACGTCAGCTCATCGCAGGGTTCAGTGATGGTGCCTGCACTCCTCCTCCACAAGATGCTCTGTGCTTAACTTGTAGTTAGAGTTGTGTTCCCCTCAATAATCTCATCTCTATGCCCCTTGCCAAGCTGAACTGCTTAACTCTTGTCCTGCCCTTGGTAGACACAAGGAACATTTGATCAGAACCCATTTTATAACAACTTTTTTTAAGCATAGCTAAAGACTATTATCAAGTTCCTACTCAGGCTTCTTGTTTCTAGACTAAACAAATCCAATACTTTTAACTTTTCCTCATAGGTCATGTTAGCAAAACCTCTAATCATTCTTGTTGATCTGCTCTGGATTCTCTCCAGTTTGCCTCCATTTTTCTTAATGTCACCAACTTCAGCAGAAGTTTTGCAGCTTGGAGAATTGTTTCTTGCTGCAGAAGTCACCTGACACCCTGACCTTTAGCTCAACAATGAGAAATAGCGTACAAGCTTCCTTAAAGAAAATGGTATTACATATATACTGTCATGTATACTTAGTGTCATGCCACTTGCTTGCCACATCAACCCCACTACTTTGCTTTAACAGCAATAAAGCAACAACAAACAATAAAAAAACTTCTTCTTTTGTGAGCTGTTGTATAGACAATCTTATTGTATGACTTAGAAATACAAGAAAGCAGAGCAGAGACATTTTAAAATTCTATTAAAAACTCTTTTTTTTTTTTTTTCAGTCCACATCTCAAAAAAGCAAAGCAATTTCAAGAATACAGAACTGACCAAAAGCAAACTGTGGGGGAAAGCAAAGCTGTGTAGCCACTGTTCAACAGATGCTAGCCAAAGTTACAGGAGTGAGCAAAATTGCCTAAAATTGAGAGAGTAGCCTTTAGCTCAGGCTGAATTCTAAATTGGATGTAAGACTTCTTTGACACATCTGTGAGCCAAACTTCAAACAATTCAAACAGGTAACAAATCACAGGACTTACCTTCTTCACTGAAGACTAAAAAGCCCAACAAACACACAAGAGCAACCAACAGGTAAACCCCGAGGGCAGTGACATTATGCACATCACCCACCCACCACAAAGAAATCACTAATACTCTCTAAACCACCCTCAACTCCCATTAACTCAACAAGCAGCTAAACTTCTGCCATCTGGGCAGTGCCAAGCCCCCTGACTAGGTCTGACCTGCAGGTGAGACGTGGTGAGCTGAGCTCTGCAGCTCCCCTGCAGGGACAAGGGCTTGCTGGGGAACCTCCCACTGCCTGGGTTCAGAAAGAAAAGCATTCTGAGAGCCAGGGAGCAGCTTAGCTCTGCGGAAAGCCCTCTCTAGAACAGGGCAAGGTGTGCATGGAAGGGAGAGCTCTGGCTGCTGGGCTGCTGATGCTGGGATGCTCCTGCTGCTGGAATGCTGTGGTCTCCAACTCCAGGAGAGGGCTTGCAGCTGGGATGCCGAGCAGATGGTGGGCAGCACCTATCTGGGCTCTGTTAGCCAAGAGCAGTAGCACAGATGCTTCAGCTTCTCTCCAGAGTATTTAATTTCTGGGTACTTGGTTATATTACTGCATGTCTGACCAGCTCCAAAATCTCCCTGCTTGGCCACCAGACCCTCCCTGCTCTTTGCAGGGCAGCCAGGGTGCCACACAGAGCGTTTCTGTCCTGGGGACAGCCCCGTGGAGCAGAGGGGACAGGGGCAGGAGCTCAGTGGTCTGGCACTGGGTGTCTCTGACGGCTTTGTGGCATCTGTCATCCCTCCAACAGCCTCTTGGGAGAGAGATCTGAGCAGGGCTGCAGGAAAACACAGCAAGAGGCCTCCACAGGCCTTTGGGAGGAGGGCAAGAACAACATGACAGCAGAGCTGACAAGGAGAGGAGTGTGCCAAGCTCTTGCTGAGTCCAGAAGGGGGGTTAAAGCAGCTCCAGAGCGAGGAGCCAGCCTAAGAGGGAGTATTACATGTGCCGGGTGTTTCTGTGGGATCAGAGCTGTTTACAGGCTAATGTGCCTGCACCTGTGGGTTGGTGTGGCTTTGCCTGCTGTTCAGTGCTTCCTGAGAAGCTGCTAATATAGCGTGGCTGATGAGCCCGCTGTTTTGATCTCTCCCTCCTCGGAATCTCTTCTGGAGCCTTTCATAAAGCCCTATTAAGGAAGTACAAGTGGGTGCTTTGTGCTTCTTCAATGCCGAATTTATATTTTTAACATTAAATACTCAAACACATGCTTTGAATATGTGCTTTTTTTTTTAGTCTAATAGTTTCTTGCTGGAGACTTATATACATTTTCTATCACATAATTCCTTATTTTCTTCTGGGTTTTGCATGTTCTCATACCCTACCCAAATCTTATATTGAAATTAGGAGGCATACTGAAGGCCTGTCATCCAAATTATTGATGGTAACTTGTCTGTCTGGGGGTGATGGTTGTATTAAAACATTTATCACATAAAAAAAGAAGCATATGGCATTTACAGAATCTGGGCCAACGAAGAAGGAAAGGGTCATGTTCACTCCCAAAACAGGAGCAAGCATCTCCTGAGGGTTATACATGGATTTAGTTCAGAGGGAGCTGGAGAATCTCATATATTTTGAAATCATGAGGGGTATGAAATCAGCATAAGTTACAGCTGCCCTTAGGTGCTTTCTTTTGAGTGGTCAGTGCCACAATCACTCAGCAGAGCACATTGATCTCACTGACTTTGGCAGAATTATGGAGGGTCTGTTTGCATGAACCATTGCTGAACAATTTATCTGATGTATTAATCATCTCTTAGATAAGAGTATCTGGACTGAAGAATTTTCTTGTAAGCCAATTTCCCTCCTGCAGTCTTTTGTTGTTGAGTTTTCACGTGAAATTTTAAAATTGCATTTTTTGGGGATTTTTTAACACTTGGGATCCCAGGGTCTGTTTTTAAACACTCTGAAGCGCAGGCAACTGTGTTGGGGTGCTCTGCAGCCTTCAGAGAGGATGGAGAAGTTCCAGTCTCTATTTTCCCTCTTGACAGCAGCTCTGGTTTCAAAATTGATTTGTCTTCATGGTGACAAATTTAAAAAAAATCAAGACCCCGTTTTTCCCTCACCTTCCAATTACATATGTAAGAGGCAAAAAGTGAACATTTTCTTAGCAAATGGAAGAATTAGTACAATTTATAGGGCTAATGTGGCTATTTTAACCACTACTAGTAATCCCCCCCCGAGACTGTGTCTATGCTGCTGGTAGGGTAACTCAGGCAGGTTTATGTGAGATGAGGGCAGTGTCCCAGCCACCTGGAGGATTTGGCTTCCCTGCTGTGCAGAGGGCAAGGATGACTTGTATCAGCCAGGCTGTGCCCTCTGAGGAGCCTCCCCTTCATAGCCACAGCCTTCAGCAGAGAAGGACTTGCTCAGTCCCAGCCACCTCCCTCCCCACAGCCAGGATGAACCACAGTGGGTCAGTTTTTCTTGTCTCCAGCCTCTCTGTGCAATACATTTTGCAGGATTTCTCCATCTGCTCTGCCCTTCCCTGCAGCTCTGCGACATTGCATGCTCAACTTCCCAGCACAGTAAATGGGAATTAATGCGGAGAAGTCCATGGCTGGCCCTGCCTGGCCGGCCCCTGCCCTCCAGTGTTAATCTGCTGCTGCTCTTCCAGCCCTCTGCAACACAGAGATGGAGATGGACACTGTAATCCCTGGTGAAGCCTGTTCTTGCTTCCTGTGTACCCCAATAATGACTATTTTAAAGCTTTTTTTTTGAAGTCCAGTAATTTCTAGAGACATTTAATTGAGTTCATTCTTCTGGCCTCCTCTAACGACAACTCTGTGATGGATTCGTGTTTTAGCACAAGCCAGAGTGCACACAGAAAATGTACATCCATTCAGAGGTACAAAAAGCAGTAATCTTAGCCTGAAACAATTGTACTGAGCTGAAGCACTACTCCTCTTTTCTAGATCTACTTTTAAGATCCCTGTCAAAACAGCCCTTCAAACACATTTGATTGGGTTGGGGCTCATCACGCTGTCACCAACTCACTTTTCATTAGGCTGTTGCTCTCTGTTAGCCTAGCCAAGCAGAAGAACTCAAACACATGCACAAATTAAATCGACATCCAAACTCCACCAATATACAAAGCAATTTAAATGATATTCATTAGAGCGATGACAAGTCCTGATGAGGCTTTCAGGAGCGGAGTCCTTCAGCTTCTGCCGACTCGGTTTCATGGTCATTGAGGCGTAACTGCAGTGACTGTACCTCCAGTTTAGAGGAAAAAAAGCCAAGAATATGACTCCGCTTCCTGACACACCTACCTCATTCTCCCTCTCTGCACAGGTTTACAGCTGAGCACAGGCTCCAGGCTTTTTTTACAGTTCTTCCTGGGCTGTGCACTGCATACACGCTTTAGCAAACCCCTTTCCATTCCCCTCCACCTACAAACGTGCCAATTAAAAAGAATTCCGTTTTCAAGTAATTTCATTTCACTTGGCTAGAAAGGTCACTAACTCACAACTCTGATGGCTATAAACATGCCCCCAGTTTCTTACCATGCAAGAATGAATTTGATATGTTGCGCTTAATAGAGAAGTATTTTTCATTGTTAATTCATACTGAAGTTTAAGAGTTACTCTCTCTCCATTTATATTTTTGATATTAAAAAAAAGAAAAAAAAGATGGACACTATCTTCTCCACAGGGAGTGGAATGGGGCTGACAGGTCTAATATAGGCTTTTCCACAGTGCCAAATCATTTGAAATTCATTTCCCTTGTGACCAAAATCCTTACCTCAGGCATCATGAGGTAAGTCATCAGAAAATTAGTTCACTATTTGGTTACAAAGTCCACTATGCTGCTTGCAAAATTTAAGTGTAAGGGGGAAGAAACGCTCATCTTCACCCTAATGTGACTCCAGGAAAGGCCAGTGGGTGACGTGGGGGCACAGCATCATTTTAGAACATCACTTATCAGCTGTGAGCTCCACCACCCACCCCAGCCCCCAGCCAGGGAACGGGGCCGGGTCTGGCCTTGCCATCTTTAACTCCTTTCTGCTTGCTCTAAGACAACCTTTTTATTGCTTGAAACAGGCTAAGAATTTTAAAAGCACCATATACAGAAAAAGTCTTGTTATATTATTACTCAAAAATTCCTTTTTTTGGCATAGCTGCCTTGGGTTGTAATTTTTAATTTTCATTTTTAAGCACTCCCACAGTGAAAGACAGGCACAGAGCTATGGAAGTATGATTTACAGTTGGTTATTTTCATTTCAATAAAGGCTATATATATGAACTTGATGAGTGGTCTGGACATACCCATCTATCCCAAAAAGTGTATCTGATTTTAATTCTCTTAAAAGATTGTTTAACCAGAAGTGCATTTCAAGCTATAAATAAGGCAAAGTGAACCAAGCAACAGCTGCTGAGGAAGTTAATGTGTCCCACGTATATGTTTTTATATAGTGATGAAAAACAAACAAACAAACTACTACCCTCACACATAAGCTGGATATTAAGCATAAAGGAAGATTGTTTTTACATGTAAAAAAACGAATTTATGGAACACCACTGCTGTATTTGTGTACATACTAGATAATGAACACAGCACAAGCTACGTGTAAGTAAATCTTAGTCATCTTTTTCATGCTGAACATTCAGTTAAAATTATTGCCCCAAACCAAGGCCTGAAAACAGACTGTAACCTCAGCGATTATCCCAATGCTTTCACACATGTATAATGATGCGTTAATACATAATTCCGCTCGCTTCTGTAAATGACCCTGATTCCTTCTTCCTTCACTGGTAAAAGATCGACATCGTATGCAAATACTCTTCAATGAGGGCTGTAATATTATAGTCTTAAACATATACAAGCCTTTCAATATTACAGGATAATTACTGAAAACTCAACAAAATTCACTGTTACCACACCCCGACCAACAGAGCCACTTTCATGTTCCGAGATGGCAGTTCCATAATTATTTCTTGTTCTCTCATTTACCTACAGTGGGTCAAGCAAGGGCTGGAAGGCACATCTTGGCACAGAGTCCCAGGAGAAGTGAATTTACTGGGTTTTTTTCCTGGTGATTGTATGTATTTACTAGTGATACTCAAGGGAGTTACACATTTGTATTTCCATGCTGAAACAGTAACTATCCAATCAAGTATTAAGTGCTATTTCATCCTTGGATAACAGGAAATATGACTGTGACTTTTAAAAAGTTGGTAATCTTGAAATTATTTTTTTTTCTACTTTCCTTGATAAATTCTAGTTTTATGACCATTCCCTGTATTTCAGCTCTGTGGAGCAGTGTGGGTAACACACCACCTAGCAAAGCTCCAGCATATTCTTGTAACAAAAAGTTACCCAAACAAAGCAGGCAGCAGTGATCGTAATAATTTGATATTTTGCTAGGAAATATATACGGCTCTCTGGAGGCATACTTTAAAATACAAAATTTATTAATTAAGTTTAACTTTATTACCAGTCGTCTCTGTTCCACTTGCACCACTGTTCCTTTTTTTCTGTTGCAGCTGAAATAAGAACTTGCAAAATTAAAGAAGGTTCTTCCATTCAATACATGCCAGTATTTTTTTAAGTCTCAAAGTATAGCCAGATTTTTTTGCTGTCATAACATGCAGAGTCATATCATGTTTAGCTTTATATAGCAAAATACATAGCCATATTTAAATGCAACAGATAATTCCCATATTGATGACACTAATCTGCCTTGGTTTGGATAAAAAATTGCACATAGTGGTTACCACAAAAGCACCTGCATAATTAAAACAATATACTTTTAATTTTAATACAAAAATAAAATATAATGAAGATTCTAGAAAGATTTTGGTTTCAGAAACAGTTCCTAATGCTAGCTTAAAATTCATATTTCAGTTAATTATAGATTTCCTACTCACTAAAACTTAAAGATACATTCCCTGAATTTTTTTTTTTTTTCTTCTAAATGTTGACTCCAGTGAACAGCTCTCTAAGATCTGGCATATTGATTTCTTGTTGTGAAGTGAGCTGTTCAAGCTCCATTTAAGATTTTCATCTTGCATGTAGCCCTGAGCACATCATAGCACCATAAATTAGTTAAATTGCACATTTATCACAAATGTTATTTTAAGATACTGCGTAAATGTGATGGCTGGAAGATATACAGTGTGCTGCAACAAGCCACTACTTGGGTGGGGTTAGACCAGGGTCACCTTTATACACCTGTGATTTAAAGCTCTTCTCACCCATCACAATTTCATTTTTAACCTCTTTCTTGAGGCATTTTGTTTTCTCTTGCACTTGATCTGCATATTTCTAAATAAAATACGAAATGCAAAGCAAAAGTCAGAAGTCAGATGCTTATTTTAAAATGCTGCCTTTATACCTTCATGTTTGTCTAACAGGAAAAAAAATTATCTTAACCCAGCTAGGTTGGTGATTTGGTTAGCACTAATAGTTACCATGCCAATATACATACCAGTGTATGGATGAAAAGAACATTATTCTAGTTCATTGATTCTCTAAATTCTTTATAATGTGAAATCACATTGGTATGCCAGTCCTGGAGGTTCTGAAATGCAAGCTGAACTTTATTTTAATAAATTTGGGATATTCAGATGCTGACTAGCCATTCATTTGCAAAGCTTCAAGCACATTTTAAGAAGCATATTAAAAAGTTCTTTCTGGTGCACACTGGCAGATCTGGTCCCTCCCTGAATTTGCACCTGGTACATCTCACTGCACTTTCAGACCCAGGTAAGTCAGGCCCAGGAACTGACTTTTACCAGATCAGGGAGGTTGCATCAGATCCCCTGGCTGTATTTTAAGAGTAAGTAGAAAGAACACTGCAGACTCTGCAGTCTCTTGCTTGTACTCCCTCCCGTGTCCCAGATAACAGTATTGCGTACAGAGCTTTGAGCATTACTATTATAAGTCAATGGTGCATCTTAAAAATACATTGATTGACAATATATGCAATAATCTGCCAGTCTCCTTATGTGTGAATTTCTGGTTTGCAACCAAATACTATATTTAAGCTGTTATAATTTTCAAAAGAGGAATGGAATTCTCTACTGTAGAGGTAAAAAGTTTGGCTGGGTTTAGACTGAGATCATGTATTTGTAAAAAATGTGGACAGGCACCCGGGAGGCTCCAGGGAAGACTTCAGCCAGCCAGGTTCCCTCTCCTCACTAAGTGAGGGACTCCTGGGATGGTACAGTCAACCAGAAAAACTGCTGTGATTTTATTGCTGGAATTTGAGCTGAGGCCATAAACACTGACACACAAATGACCTTAAAATCAGACACAAGTGTGAGCCAAAAGAGGAGGAAAAAACCCAAAGCCCTAATCCCATTTACTTGGTCCAGTTAGCAGCATTTGCTGTAGAATGAACAGAACACTCCAACACATTTTTGAGACATGGTACTGGCCTTTAACATTACAGAGAAAGATGGCAAAATAGAAAGAAAGATGGAAAGAAAAAAAGAACCAAAGATTCAATTCCTTGTTTACTGAAAGATGGTGGGTTTTTTTAAAAAAAAAGAAAGGAAACGGTACATTTGACATTTGGATGGTAGTTCTCACTCAGGATGCAGAAGTGCTGCAATGGTGGGTTTGGTTCCCATGTAACAATCTCCAGACTCTGAGTTCACCTGACTGGCAAAAGACATTATTTACATGCATAGTAATATAGGTGTTTGGAGATGCAAATTGTTTTCAATGGTTTTGATGGGATGACCTGTCAACACCAGTAAAAGTCTGTCATTATCATATAAACGCTCCAGATTGTTTGCTTTTCTTTGGCATGTGTTTATTCACCTCCTCTCCCCATCTCCACCTGCCGGGAATGCTATCCAGCAGCAGGGAGGGCCAGAAGAAGAGGACTCACTTCAAAACAACAAAGTTGAAGTCCCTGGTGTCAGGTTCCTTCTCCTGTCATTTGAAAATGCTGGGTGGGTGGGAAGGGATTCTCTGAGCTGTGGAACACCCTCGGGTGCAGGCTCTGCTCAATGCATTGAGGAGGAAGGCGGGTGAGCAGCGGTGCCTGCCTGGCTCTGAACTCACAGCAAAGCACCTATTTGCTTTGCCATGCACTGCTGATGAACCCCCTCTCCACAGCCAGCCTTACCTGATGCTTAAAAAGGAGTTATAACGCTCATTTATCTCTTCTGGGGGAAAATAACTCTGTTAATGCAGCCTTTGAATAAGTGCTACCCTGCTCTTTAAATGCTAAAGTTCACTAAAACTCCAGTGATTTATGTGCAGCTTTTGACTGCCAGCACCTGGCAGATGAAGAAACCTACTCAAGCTTCAGTCATAAACAGATAGCATACAATTTAATTTTAATGTGCTCGTTAGTCGTAGCACATTTCAGACATAATTGTGAACGCAACACAAAATTATAGCAAAAAGACAATTTTAATGCTGCTGTAGAAAAAAAGGTTATATGAAGAGTCATATAATGGTGCTTCATTGTCAACAACAAAACAGGGCACAGAGTGCATTACAGTGTCTGTGCTGTTTACATGCCAATATTTTATACATAGATTCTCATATGGTGTCAGCTGTCAGTTACTTCTGCAAATTAACTGCCAAAAATGGAGACGAACAGAATCACTTAGTGTGCTGGTAACCACGGGTTACCTTTCATATGCCTAAAGATAAAGCTGCAGTATGGAATCTTGGGAGAATAATTAGGCAGAACAAAACAGAAAGTTACCAATTGAAATAAAAAGGCATTCTACAATAGGAAATAACAACCAAGAGCGCTTATAAATAAGTAAAAGAGGTTATATCACAGAATGCCTCATAACTTTTTAAGCAAAGTATTACAGTACAAACATTTTAAAGGCTTTATCAATGTTTAGGAAATACAGTACAAGTTTTTCAAATAGATTTAACCCTTTGAGCACTGAGTTTATTTTGAATTTTCTCTTTTTATTTTATTTTTATTTTTTTTTACTAATAAATACCTTTAGAAGTCATGTTGTGCAAAACAGTTAGAATGCATGCCAGGAATGCAGTCCTTGGCTTCTGTTTCTTCAGATAGTTTAAAAAAAAACAAAAACAAAAAAACAAACAAATGATAGCAACACTAATAAATATGTATAATTTAAACATGAACCTCTCTTAATATAGATGTACTGTATAGCAAAACAAAGCAAAACATACTTTGCTTTAAGAATAATGTTTCTGAATACTTTATAAATGCTATCTGTGGTATCTTTTATCACATAATTTACAATGTTTGATTGTTAATGGAAAAACTGTTAGATCTAAAAAAAAAAGAAATTTACACTATATATAGGTACAGTTTATACCTGGGGCTTATCAGGTACAAACCCCGCTGCTGCTAAAAATGCTGAAAAAAAAAGAAAATGGCATTAACCACAATTACATTTTCCATAAGAGATTTTGAAATCTATACAATATATACATCTATGTTTCAATGTGAAAATTATATTTTTAAATTTCAAGGTGTGAGACACCTCTACATAAATGGAGGTTCATATTAGTAATCAGAACTAAGCTAGTAAGGGTCTAAAAAAAAAAGCTTATCCTTACATTTTTACCAAATTAATGCAAAAGTGCTTCAAAGTACTCAGAGGGCTAAAGATTATAGGGTGAGAAATACCAGCACACTTAAGTCACATGAAAAAGTGCACCAGAATTAGTTATAAATGCTTAATTAAACTGTCTGTTAATGCATGCAGCTTGATGCATCAGAGGGATGCACAGCAACTAAATCCAATTTACACAAAGTTCCAAACACTTACCACTGCATTTTAACCTTCATATTTTACCAGTAACAACAGCTGATTATGCACCTCTATTTAAACACTGTACAGATACAAAACAGTTCAGCCCAGAGCGACTCTGGAGTTAAAATAAGAACATGTGCCAAGAACTAAACAGTAGCTTTAAGGCGTCTTTGACAGTTTTCCTCAAAGCAAATTACAGTTATTTTAATCAAAAGCAAATGCTACTGCTTCTCTAACTCCGAAACATACAGAAGATGATCCTCTGGTGACTTCCCATGTGTTTTACTAAGATGAAGTTTAACAGCATGCTTGCTTGCAAAAGTCCTGTTACAAAGTTTGCACTGATAAGAAGTTCCGATATCTTCCTCTGGAGAAGACGTCACCAGCTTTTCAGACGGTGACTTTGCTTGTGCTATCTGATTGTTAATCTGTTCACTGGACAGTTTAGACAAGTCTCTTAACCTGAAACCCAGATGCGATTCAAGATGACTGATATAAGTTGAAGGAGTTCTGATCTGTGAAGCACAGTCATTACAAAAGAACACTGGGTGCCCAGTGTCCAAATTTTTAAGGAACTTAGTTCCCCCCGTCCTTCGGAGCTGGTATTTCACATTGGCCAGCCAGTGGCTAATTGTGGTCATTGACAGTCCCGTAAACCTGGAAATGTGCATTCTTTCTTGAGGGCTCAAGTCTGACATGATGTATTTCCCCTCTGAAGTCTGCCGTAAACTGGCTGCAAACTGGGCCTGCAATATGAGCAAGTGCTGAGGGTTCCAGTTAGACTGACGTCCCTTCCTTTTCTGAGCTGGTGTACTCTCTTCTGGTTCCTCTATTGTGGTACCATCAATGTCAGATTTCTCAGATATGCTGGAAGGTGTGGAAGATTTTGATGTGTGACTTTCTGTCAGGTTCTTCAGCATATCAGATATATCTGACAAGGCATTCTCGCGTAGCGGCGAGTTTGACATGAATGACACGACTGCAGATGTCTTTGCTGTTGTCACTGTAGATGAAGAAGATGCAGAAGATGTCGATGTGGATGACAAAAGCGCTGAACCCAAAGAGCAGCTTTTGTCACTCTTGCCTTTCGTCAAATCTATGGGTTGGTCATTGTTGACATGATAAAAATAACGGTCTAAGTGGTCTGATTTTTTGGACTGTAGAGGTGGGGTGGCCACTGCAGCCTTTTCTGCCAAGCTGTTGCTCATTTTAAAAAGCATGCTCATTGGATCCAGAGCAGGCAAAGATGGCTTTGCTGCCTTCCCAAGGTGAATATTCATGACAGATTGCAGTGCACTTAATGGATTTACAAATGGCTGTTCGGGAGGGTGATCAGTGATGATGGCTGTGCTGCTACTTAAAGAACCTACAGAGGACTTCACAGGCTCTTTCCCGTTTTCCACTGGTTCTACAGTTGGACTATCTTTGCAACCATCCCTCTGAGGAACGGGGCTGTTCTGCTGGCTTTTGAAGCCACCATCATTGGAGGGGTCCATCTTAAGGGGTTCACTGACTTCACTGCTGCACGGTGAAGGTGTTGCACGCTTCAGTGGAGAGAGCTTTCCTTCAGGTTCTTTCATCTTCTCCTCCACTTTAGCCACCTTCTCAGTGACCTTCTTTACCAATTCTTCCATGGCATGAAAGTTTGTTTTTGGCACAGGTGAGGTCTGACTGCTTGGTGGAGACACCAAGGGCTGGTTTTTAGTTGGTGATACTAGTTCATTGTTTCCAAACATAGGTTTTAAAGGTGTACTCTTCCCAGATGAGCCCAAGGACAGCTTCATCATATTAGGCAGCTGGTAGGCAGCATGAATGCTGGGGTAGCCACCCCAGCTCGGTGTGCCATTCTGGGCTTTGTTTATAGCTGATGTAACTGTGTTTTCTAAAGACTTCAATATATCTAATCCCCCCTTAGGGCTTTCTTCTAGGTCATTTTCAGTCAAGTAATGGTATTTTGAGGAGATATCATACTTCTCCTCATCTTCACTTGACTTCTCTTTGTCTTTCATTTTGTCATCAGCAATGACTCTTTCCTTATCTACTTCTTTTTTAATCTCAACATTTAATTTAGGGGAAACACTAGAAGGTGTGTTGGAAGGAGATGTAAAGGTGGTGGCAGCTAGTGGCACAGACTGGACCTTCTCATCTACTAAGGACGTTATTGTTGGTGTGGCTGGGGCTTCTATAATGGGTTTCCCTTTTTTCATGGCAGAGTTAGTGACTTTAATAAAATGTCCCGTCACCATCATGTGGGCCGTGAGCTCCTGCAGGGTGTCATGCGAACTTCCACACTCCATGCACTTCAGAATTTGGGATTTCCTTGCCTCGAAGTGCCAGGCGTAGCTGGCACCATTCTGGTGACCGTAGCGGTTATTTGGCGTAATGTAGGGATTGGAATTCTTTTGAAGTGCATCATTAGTATCTGAAATTGTTGCTTTTGGCGTCCCACCCGTGGAGTCTGGAGAACTTGGAAGCTCAAGCTCCAGTGATGCTTTCTTTCTAGTAGCTGGGATAATTTTTGCTGCTACAGGTGTAACAGGTTCCTTCAGAGGCACTTTTTGGTAGTGTTTTGTTTTGATCATATGAACACTCAAATCCTGAAGAGATTCAAATGAATGACCACAGTACATACACTTTAGCACTTTCTGGGCATCTTCTTTCCCTTCCATTTCAAGCAAAGAACGTTTGCGAGGTTTGGACCATCTTTTGGGGTTATTGTTATCTGTTTCATGGTTGTCATCTCGATAATGTCCTGTTTCATTCATGTGCACTGTTAATTCTACTAAAGTATCGTAGGCAGCACTGCAGTCTTTACAGCGGAATTTACTGGCCCCAGTGAAGATAGAGCCATAGAGCTTACTGCTCTGTCTGTACAGCTGGACTGTGCTAAAAAGGCTCGGTTCAGGCAGAATTCTGCTCTGAGAAACTTGCTGCAGTGTTTTGGCCATCGCAGTCTGGTGCCAGTCGAAACTGCCACTTCCACAACTGCTGCTGCTGCTGCTGCTACTGCTGCTGCTACCATTGTTTTTTTCTGAAATTGGCTGGTGAAGGTTCAAATTGAGATTGGACCAGTAGGAATTGGAGAGGAAGTTATTATACACGGCTTTCATTTGTTCTAAACTATCAGACACCGTAGAGTCTTCCAGTGGTATGGAAACCTCCTTGCTCTCTTCCTCATTTTTAATGGAGCTGCTCTCGAAATCTGCCATGCGGTCACTTGTCTCACTGATGTGGGACTCACTGTCCATTTCATGGCTAGAGAACTCAGCTGCTGGAGAGTTTTGGTAGCTTTGGCAGTTCTTACTGAAGTCTTTTTCTGGACATGCATATTTTGCTGAAGGCTCCCCATCAACTGCATTTTCATCAGGTTCCACATCTTCTTCCACCAGCGCTGCTGCTTTTAGCTCGTCTGAAACATAGGCTATGATGAAGAGAAGAAAATACAAGTTAGTTTCTGCTCATCATGCTTTTGCTTTAGCCAAAGAAGTGTACTTATTTGTAAAATTAAACAGTTAAAATCTAGTGTTTCTTCAGAGCAAGAAAAAAATCTGCTCTTCAAATATAATTTGCCACCTTATTCTTCTCAAGGGGCAACAGCTTGAAATTAAAACTAAATTTGAAATTAATGAAGCACATTCTGGAGGTGGCATTCATTTCTAAAGTAATAAATTACTTGTATCAACCTCAGAGACAGCAGTTCCTGTCTGTCAATTAATATGTCTTATGCTTCTCCTACCCCTAATGCATTTCTTAACAGACAGATTCACAATTTAAATTAAGCAAGCATTTTTTGCTCATTACAGTTTTGAGACTCAATCTTTAATAAATATAGAGCACAACAAACATCAAGAATTTCTACAAAGTAAAAAAATCCCCAGTTAAAATAAATTTTAAAAATTAGATTTTTTAAAGTTATCATTATTAGTAGTGTCACATTTTAGAGGACATGGTTAAATGCAGGTGATGTAACTTTTGGAAACAACTCATTCAGAGCACTTTGAGGATGTTCTTTATGGATGTAACAGATGTCCCATTCCCATTTAAGCACAACTTCGTCAACAAGAAAGTCCACGCAGAATTATGTCAGGAGCTAGTTCAACAAAATTGGTATGCTGCACTCATTCCTGCTGTATAAATATATACAAGACCTTCCAGTGGACCTTACAAATGTCAAAGTGTTTGCTCTTTAGACTACTTTGTCAATATTTACTCAGCATAAGCTACACGGACACCCAACAGGGATCCTGTCTTTTTTTCCCCTCAAGTAATGCAACTGGTGATGTAAATCTAAGACACTCTTCTTTAGGACACTCTTCAATAGGACAATTGGCAAGTGACAGTAAACAATTTTTTTCATGGTCCTTCTGGGCTTCTGTTCTACATACACTAAGTCTACCTAAGTTTTTCCTTTAGGCAAGAAAATTATAGAAACATTAAAAAAGGTATCATTATCTAATCAAAATTATCTATTTCTACATAATGCATTAATTTGCAGGAAAGCAAAAATAGAATATGACTCTCTTCAGTGGAATTTAAAATCTCTCACAAAGATAATTATAAACTGAAAAAAGTCATTTTCGGCAGACTGTGGTTAAAGACACCTGACATTTGACCTTCTCTACAACATATCCAGAAAGAGTAGGGTATTTGTATCTTGAACAATCTATAGCTTGTTTCTTCAGGCAATAGCGCAGAGAAGACAGCAGTTTACACCCCAAAAAGCCCTATTTTAACCAACAGACTGAAAAATGTAGAACATTACAGTAGGCACCACGCACACAGTATTAAAGCTTGCAAACTTGTTTCAGGGAAAATATGTTTAAATGTTATCAGAAAACCACAAGAGACAAAACAACTGTTAAAATGACAATGAAATCAGGCTTTTAGTTTCACATGGAGTATTTCTTCGTTCAGTTAGGTAATACAGAATATTCACTACTGTTCTCTCACATGGATGAATGGTAGCGAATCTTCCTCCAAGCATGTAAAGTTATAATCTGATCCTCAGAATACAAGTTAAACCTTTGAAAGCACAAACATATCACATAAGAGCAACATATAATAATGATTAAATATTTCAATTCAGATAAATTCAGTGCAGAGAACTCAAGCAGCAAGGGTCCTATTTTTAACGTTTGGGCGCACATAGTTTGAAAGAATTATGTTAAAAAACTTTATCTTAAGATGCTTCAAAGGTGCTGGTACAAATATTAGACTTTAAAAACAAGTATACCACTCTAATGAAATAGAGCAGTGCTGTTTTTCTCTATTTTATGCTTTTTCAAAATATTTTTTAAAAGTATTATTATTTTATGTATATCACAGACACAGCAGCAATTTGTAGTAAGGTTCAGCATCTATCCTGCAAATACTTCCAACAAAACTACAACACATAATCTAAAAAGGTTGGATTTTCAGAACTTTAGCAAAGGAGACCAAAGCAGTTCAAACTACTCTCTAAAGCTGGAAATTTTTGTATAACTACTGATAATGTGCAAACAAATGACTGTTAACTGCCTCTCTTTCAACCACACCAAATCCCACTGATAGGAATAAGGAAGGATAGAAGGAAAGAATCATGGCATGAAACCTCTGACTTGGAAGCGAATGTACCCTTTTACTATTCCACCTTGTGGAAACAGATTTCCTTTTACAACTCCTGTTTCTTTGCCTGTTTTGAAACTGCGTAATAATTTCCTTTTCACAAAGTAAAGAACACCCGAAGTTACCACCACACTGCCTGCCTTAAACAGACCTCATTGACACCTGCAGGCTGGGGTGGCACACCAAGGCACTCAGTGCACCCGTCTTTAGCTTTTTCTGGCTACTGAGCACCAGTCTGAGTGTGTGCCACCCATTCCCATCACCACATCCCATTCCAGACCCAAAGGCTCCATCCCTGCACACCATGGAAAGCCCTCCTGGGACCCACTGCTCCGCAACACAAACAGAGGGCACAGCACCAAGTCCCTAATTAGTGTGTTATTCTTTACATTTTTATTTCTCTTACTGCTGAAGTCTTATGAATTTTGTTTGAACTGAAAGACTTGTCACATTCACAGCTTTTTTAGAGAGTGACTTTTACATTAGGGAAAACCTCCAGCATGCGGCTCATTTAAATGTAAATCTATTTACCTTTCATGCTTTCTTTGCCCTTTTCACCAACTATCAAGCATATTTGCGTGTTAACCAGGAGCTGCCTCCTCTATAGCTGTTCCCCTTCCTAAGCTCAAGTTGTGAAGCCAACTTGTGACATCAGTCTTTGATCCAGAAATGCAGGAAATGAGGCACAAACGACAGTGTGGAATTTAACCCAGCAATCTGCAACTTCGAAAAACTGACAGTTCCAAGGGCTCCTTCTGCTCCTTCCCCTGCACGAAGGAGAGAAGGGATGGAACCTGGTCTAGTGCAAGGTGTTCCTTCCTCCCCACACCTTGCTCAGGGGCAAGAAATGGTCTGTATGGGCACAGATGAAGGTAACAGCCTCACTGCACCAGAAATAAGGACAAGGAAGCCCAGAGCAGAGGAACTTCTCATTTGGTGAAGTACCTACAGGAAAAGCAAAGAGACTGTGAAAGGAGAGAATAAAATCAGGAGGAGATGTTAAAAAGGTTTTCCACTGAGATTCACTGCCTGGAGGACAGACTGTCTTTAAGAAGCACTGTCTGCAGCCCATCCTTACTTAGCTATTACCCTCTTATTATGTAAAAAAATGAAAAGAAAATAAATGAAATAAACGAAAAAAAAGACAAAAAAGATTCATAGTTTGATATTTTTCAAGTGTAGAATAAATGTTTGAACAGCAGGGCATCTGTAAAACTGTTCTTCAATGCCTCAACAGCAAAATCTAAGGGGAAAAGAAACAACTTTAAAGGCAGTTCTAGTGGCAGAAGTTAATAAGAGTGGAAATGAAAGAAATTAGGCAGTTCTGGGTTTTGTTTTTCCTGAGAAAAAAGACCAAAAAAAATCACAGTTCTCAAAGAAGTGTTTAGTTTACACCTCACAGGGCACCATAACCCACAGGAAATTGCCTGCAAATTGAACGGTGGTGTCACTGTGACACAGTATTTGACAAAAAGTGGAAAGCTGTTGCCTGGTGTGGCCCTCAGTTCTAGAGAAGAGGAGGATACCAAAGGGGTTCAGAAACATCTTGCAGATACAGCCACAGAGAGGTTGAGAACAGGCAGTTCCCTTATTAATATTTGTTGTAATTATTAACTAAAGTGCTAGGTAACAATGAAATTAACACATTTGATATAAATATATAACAGTAAGCTGTGGTATAATGCAATTCATTTCCACACAAGAGGGAATTACCTTCATAACTGAGCTATGGATCATTTCTTTGCCAGTGGAAATAAATTGTGATCCATCACTGTCCAAAATGATCTACATATTGCATAAACAGTAATAAACTCATATACCTGGCTGTGCACAGACACCAGGGATCTCCTGCACGAGAGCAGAGAGGTGTCACCCGCCCAGGCTGTCTCCAGAGGCAGAGGAAGCCCCCGTGGAGCTGGAGCAGCTGTGCCTGCTGCTGCCCTGGGCTCACCAGCACCACAGCTGCCACCTCCACCCTGACTGCCAGAGCTCCTCTGCAGCAGCAACAGCAAAAACACTGCATGGCTGCCACCCCCTCCATGGCAACGCCCCCCCAGGGACATGGCTGGACACACACCTCCTTGAGATTGTTTGGAAATACAAGACCACAGCACTAAAGGCGTATTTTACTGTTCTCCAAAACCCAATTATATGCACAATTTTTCCGTCATTTCCTGAAAAATGCAGCTGAGACCATATATTTTGGCTTGGATGTATCTAAATATTTCATTTCAATACTTCTGAAATTTCTTGTTTTAATTATGTTTTTTCTTGCCAAAAAAATTTGCTTTTGTTTTAATTAGCTTACTGGGGGTATATTTAAACTAGTATATATGCTGTTTGCTTGAAAAAGGAACAAAACATTCCAATATTCTTCTCACGTGAAAAATGCTCAACTACAAAAGTTTATCAAAACCATTCAGTTCCTTGGAAATATTTTTGCTTTAACCAAACGGCTTCTTATTAAAAAAAAAATTAGATCATCTTTGTTACGTATCATTCAAACTCTTCAAGTAATACAAAGAGTCATCTCCCAAACCATCTGATTTTGAGTTCATTGGGAAAAAAACCTTCTCATTCCTTAAAGAATCTGAGCCCATAAATGTTCCACACTTGAAAATAGAGAGCAGCAGAATGGGATCAAGAGCAGGAATGCTCCCAATGGTTACGGGATCAATATTATACTCCCAGTAAAAAAGAAACAGGGAAAAATATTGGATCATATTAGACCATAAAGTGGAGGAGTGAGTAGGACTGTGCCAGAGAAACTCCCTCTGCACCCTGACCCTCACTCCCCATTCCATGGCACTGCACAAGAGGTGGCTCATGTCATTGCCACTGCTGCTGGCAGTGCACAGCATTTTCTGAAATACCTGTCCCATTCTGTTTCAAAGCAGACACCAGCCACCTGAGGAATTAACAGAATTTTTTTTTAATATTTAAGTAATCTTTGAAAAAACCTTAGAGTCCCCAGTTTCGGTGGGACCATTTGGAGTTAGGAGGCAGCTCAGTCTCAACACCAGTGCAGAGAAAGCCAACAGAGGACCAGCAGCATGGAGATGATCTGACTGTGCCAATGAACCTTATTCACAAAACTAATGAACAGAGTCAAGAGAAAACCAGCTTGGTGGATGAAGTCAATCAAAGACCTAATGCAAATGAAGGCATATAAAGGAGTTATATTAGTCTGTTAGAAAACTCCCACTCCACAGGCCTTCCACTCACAGCAAGAAAGGCAAACATTTCACCCACAACATGAGCTATTTCTATACTGAGACTAACTGATAATTCCCGTGTAACTGAAACTGTATTTGAGACTTCACTCCTTGGCAGAGACGTTCGCATATTCCTCATTAGGCAGTCAGGATGGGAGGCAGCAGTCACTGCCCTGTTTACAAGAGTGGCAAATGACAACAGTCTCTAAACGGGCATGGCAATACTGATTACCCAGCACCTTGACAGGGACATTATTCCTGTTAGAAAGGTCAAAGGTTCTGTTTCATAGAGGCAAGACTGTCTATTATGGGAGAGAAATGTTATTTCCAAGTGAAGAGGTCAGCACTTCTCTGGCACGTCGGCTCAAGTCCCTGGTACCTCGCACCGGAGTGCGAGCCTACTGCAAGACGGATTATTCTGCCCACTGGCAAGGTCAAGAATATTAATTTTGAACATGTTAATTTGATGTGATGTGCATGATTAATGCTTGTTTAGCTGGATTTTTTTGTATGTTGATAAATCTGCAGCCTTTTCATGCCAGTGAGAGTGTAGGATTAAGTCACTGGGAAGTGGTGTGGATGGATGGGACACAGGATGCCAATCTAATGGGTGGCTATCATTAGGCACTGAAAACTTTGATGTGTACTTTGTTTGTTCCTTCATGAAAATACTGCAGCTGTCTGCCACAGAGAGCTCAGAAATAGGCCAGAGGAAGCTAGCCAGCTGCTCTGGTTCAGCATCCTGGACTGGTAATACATTTGGAGTGACTTCAGAGAGGCCAAATCAACTGCAAGTGTTAAGAGATGAGAATTACATGGACACATAGTGAAGAGATGATAACAAGGAATTAGCTTATATGTCATTAAAGGGTGGGCCACCTAAGCGCAGAACAAAGCAATTCTACATAAGGCACCTTTTTCCTCATGTTACTGTATTCCAAACTCCCCTGGGTTTTGTGTAGTTTAAAGGAAGGTACAGGACCCAGGTCCCCTATTCACTTTAGACTTCAAGCTGCCACAAGAAACATGTCATACAGGCCACTCACAAATGAAGAGAGAAAACATTCAAACACTGCTACTAATTCTGATCAGGGAGGCATTGGTTTTTCTCAAACCAAATACTATTTTGATGTTTCTTGAGTGACAAAGTGCAAACGTCACATTTATGTATTATCTCCTTCACTAAATATACACCTGAAAAACCAGGATACCAGTAATATGAAATGATGGTTTAGAAACAACTTGGCACTGTTGGACAGCGTCACTTAACTGAGGTATTCAGTGAGTGCTTCATTTTTCACATCAGCCCTGTGGAAGAAACATTCTTATCCACAGTTTACAGCTGAAAACCTGGAAAGAAGTTAAAAGTTAATTGTCTGGTGCTAGACAAGAAGACAAGTGAAGGAGCCTGTTACTCCTGTGGGTTAATATATATAATTCAACTATTTACATAATACATGGGAAGATGACTTAAGTTTGTTCTGTTCCTATGTTTCTTCACAGTGTGCTTATGTGAATACAATATATGTGTATAATTGAAAATAATTGCCAGTTTTCAGCTGAAACAATTATTTCAGGCAGTGAAATACCCACAGGTGCATGTACTGAGCACAACCCAGAGCCTGTGGTTACAGATCTCCTCTGAGCCAAGCTGCTGGGATCCAGCGAATGCTGAACCTGCAGACTGCCAGCAAACTTCTTTTCACAATGGGGAAAATAGGAAAGGTTTCTGAAGTATTGCCACAACTCTCCTCCAAAGAGCTCTCTGCTCCCAGCACACAGCAGGTCTCAGGTACACTGTGACACCCACTCTGCCAGACCTGTGCTGAAGATGGAACACGATGGATCATGCCTCCCACCTCCAAAACTGCACCCTGCCTTGATTTCTCCCTGGGGCCTAAACTCCCTGAATTCAACATGCTGAGCAGGGTTTTTCTAAAACCTGCTCAAATTACCCACCCTTGAAACATAACACCACTTTATTCTGATGTGGAGAAGAGCACCTGATCCAAATCACAATGCAGTGTGCTTTTCTATGGGTAGGGTTGCACGAGAATAAGTCTGAAATCTGTCTCGCTTGAAGAGTTCATTTGCCACCTTCGACAAGAGGTTTTTGACAAGAAGGGATCCAAACATTAAAAAACCTTGGTTGAGACCCAAGGTCCAAGTTACTCCCACATATAATGAACAAAATCATATATATTTCTGAAGAGACTTTCTTCTGTATCATTCTTGTACAGTCAGGAGAGAATGATATGCTTATGAGAAATTTCACAAGAATAAGAGTTTGGAGACTGTTTGGCCAGGAAGAATAGATTTTTAAGCGTTTTGACCTAAATTTGCAGTCACACATACACAATACAACTGACTGCCAAAAGTACCACGGGTGGGTAACCCTTCATGTTCCACTGTGTGTGCCCACAGCTGGTCACCAGAAGCAAGGCAGGGTTGACAGTGACCCAGTGGAAAGGCTGAGAAACGTTATGGACTGCCACAATGACAGAAGGACCTGCCTTGCTACGGTATTTTGTGGAATCCATCTCCTTTCCCCTTTGCACTCTGGGGTAGTAGAGATTTGAACAGCCTCTAGGGCACGTGCCTGGAATTTCTGGTTGAAAAAGGAGAAAAAAACCTTCTTGGCCTCCCTGTCACCACATAATCAGCCTTTCACAAGCAGCACTAGGACTAGACCAAGTAGGCAAATGAGCAACAGAGACGGTGAGCACCCAGTGGGAATTCTCAACTGCTCCTCGGTTTGATTCAGTCCAGGGTCTTGTGTTTCCATTTCATCAACATTCCTGTAGTACCCTTCTCTTCCTCCCCTCCCCACCCCTCCACCTTCCCCAGGAAAGGACAGCCTTCCTCCAAGTACACCAAAGTTACAAATGAACACCATTCCAAGGAGCATGAAGCTCCTCACTGTCCATGGGGTGCTTAAGGGTCAGCTACCCAGTCACGAAGGGGAAACACCACCAGGGACTGGGGAACCAGACACAGACTGGTGAAGTATCAGTTCACAAACAGCTCCAGAATCTCAAAAATTTCACATAAACCTCACAAATTCAATGATATTATTAACAGGAAAACCCCCCACCTATATTTGCCGTATAAATTATTCAACATGAATAAATGTGATCCACTCCTAGGTTAGACAAAAGTGGCTTTTCCTTGGTTTCCAAGGCAGTTGCTTGGTGTGAAGTACTACAGACTTGCTAGAGAGTCCCACTGCATGCAAGCACACATGGCAGTGGGAAATAGGAGTTCAGCAGCACAGAATAAAACTTTATGTTACACTTGACCCTAACTGTTTTTTGGACTCTGCAGAATTTTTCTAAGCACAGAATTACTATTTCCTCAAATAGACCAAAATATTTACCAGAACATTAAAATTTAAAAAAAAAAAAAATTGGTTTTGGGGGCTGTTTTCTTTTTATTTAAAAGTCACTGTGAACATCCTGGCAAGATGGAGCCAAATTCTCTGTATGAATTGGTAGCAAAACACAGAGTGACACAATCTCTGCTTGACACCAGACATTTGGGTGGCATCTTTTAATCACTGGAAAGCACACAGGGCATTCCACAAACTAATACAAGATTCACAGCCAACTCTGGGATAAGCAGCCATGAGCATAGAAGTTCTCAATATGGCTCTAATAGCTCGTAATTATTATAATCCTTCACTGAGCAAACAGATGTTGTAAGGGAACTTCAGTTTCTTCAAATGCAGTAATCAAACCATTCTGCTTCTGCCCTGCCTCTTCTCAGTAAATGCTTTGTATAGTGGAGTGGAAATAGCAAATGTAGTGACAAAATGACCATTTAATTGTCACAAAAATCTGTTTCTGAACAAAACTGATGTTGTCATTTCTCTTTATGCACATTTCTCAGTCTTCTGATTATGGTTTAGCCTTTTTTTTACACCAAGAAAAAATATTTCAACTTTCTTTCTGTAATCTTCCCACATATTTGGTTGCTCCTAATTTGTCCACATCTTACAAGTTTTACAGTAACTAGAATTTGGTGACATATTTGTGTTTAGCTGTACTAATATTACCTCACATCTCTGGAGCTGCCACCTTCACTGTGAAATTTTTAAAAATCAAGTTTTCACCTAAAATGCTTTAATACATTACAGTGAGTCATTCTACTTGGTGATTTATTTGTAAATAATCATGACTACTTAAGACATTCAAAATGTACCAAAAGACCTTCAGCCTGATCCTTCATTTTGTTGCAAACTTGCATCTCCCATTGAAGCCCTTTCTACAGTAGTTTCAATAGCTATTTTGGCTGCAGTGCCTCCTTACAATAAACTCTATACATCTGTATGAATGGTATAGTAGAAATCCAAATGATTTCAATCACAATTTCAGCTATTGTGAACTTGTGCTTATAATGAAGTTCCTCTATTAAGAAAGGAGCTCAGTGTGGGCCAACAAAGCTTTGTATCCTTTCACAGTTGCTATTCAGCCCTCATTTAAGAAAAACAACTATTGACTGCAATATGAATCTCAGGATTTGAAGCAAACAGAGATTCTCAGGATTACCTCTACAAGATGGCCCCAGCTCATTTTGTATGTAGAGCAAAAAGAAGCACTGAATATTCATTTCACTCATTTGCTAACTATACTAATATACACTGTTGTAAATGAGTCTCTATCTACCACTACCTATTGAACAGAAGGGTGTTTGAATAGGTGGGGTTTGCTATAATGCCACACTAAGATAATGTACTAGAAACAAATGGTTCACTGATTCCTGAATAGAAAATTTGCTGGAAAACCCTGAGAACTAGGAGACGAGGGGGAGGGGATTAAAATGTCGCTTCAGAGCCACCAACCAAACTCCTGTCATTTTTAAAAGATGTTCCTGTGGCACAGTATGAATAGTTTATAGCCATGATTGTGAACATTCAATGTCATATAAGAAAAGACACTTGTCAAGAGCCTTTCCCTTACCAGCACCCTCATCATGACCTGTGTTAATGAAGTTAATTGAATTTAAGATCAATAATGGTTAATTATTGCAATTTGACATTCTGAGATAAATGGCTTTAAGACAGAGAAATGTGTGTGTATGTGAATTCTTTCCAAAGAAGGTGAACACATTACAGCCTAAGAGGGATCACACAGTCCTTCCATTGATCCTGGTACAATCTGATCGACCTAATCCTCTGATGAATGTGGGCTTTTCACAGCTACAAGTAAATGTTCTACAAGACTACTCTAACCCTTGTCACTGACCAAATCTATATGAGCTGTACACTAGAAATCTATTGAGATAGATTAAAGAACTGCTGTAGAAACAAGAGATGCTTCAATAAAGATGAAGGTTTATTATACTGACTATTAATGTTACATGCAGTATGTAATTATGAATGCTTATGGATCATAAGAGTTTAATTTTGGTCAGTCAGATGTAAATTATCATAACTGAACAATAGTATTAAAATACAAAAATAACAGATTAAAAAAATCCAACAAGCATGTTGAATTTGATGACTTAGGAGTGAATCCTCAATAAGAGAGAGATTTCAAAATCATCCTTGAAATGTGCATGAAGATGCTCACAGACAGGTATTTATTTCACAAAGTCACTCATCAAGCTACTTCATTTAGGGTTTTTTTAAGTTTACTTTCACAATAGTTCCTCACCGGGAAGACATTTTTCAGACGTGTTAGTAATGATATTCTTACATGCATACTGAACAAGTTAAATGACCACTTACAAGATTTGTAATGACAAAGTAAATGTCAAGGAAAAAGTATTACTGATTGCAGAGCACTGACAATAAAAAGCAGCTGAAGAGTTCTGTCAAAATGTAAGATTATGCAAAAACACTATTGAGAACACTGCTAATCATCTGCTCTTGTCAATTACTTGAAGGGTATCTGACAGCATATTTACATTAAACACATTTCAGTAGTGAAATCCTTAATGCTGTATCAGAATATTTTCATTATCATTAGAAATCTTTTAAAAGTCCTTTTGCAGCAGAGCATTGCAAAAGCAATGATGTAATATCTCTCTCTGTATCAGGTAGGGGCTTCTATTTCATGCTATTATAGCTACATAACACTTGAAATAATATAACCAAAGACTAAATATACATGTAAGATTGCAATCTCGGTGTTCCTGTATTCAATGTAGGTATTTTCAAGTAACAGCTTTGCAGGAGTCTCAAACTAAATGCAAACTTGATGATCTGTCTTTGTCTGGCCATTCTTTTAGCCTTTTACTCCTCCTGTGACTGTACTTTGTCTTGGCAAAGGACATTATCAAGCAGACATTTTTTCTGAGTCTCTGATTGTGACTTGCAATTCAGCTGCTTTAGGAGGAGACACATTAGCTACCAATGCCTTTCACCTGCTGGAGAAACTTATTTTAGT
>VZRO01005359.1:41029-46029 GCA_013397915.1 Daphoenositta chrysoptera | reverse complement strand
ATATAAAAGCAGCTTTTTGCACAATCAAAAGAAGGTGTCAATTCTCTATTAGAAAGAAACAATTAAAACTAGATAACGACTATGAACAGCTCTGACCTGCTGAGAGCGTGAAGGCTTTGCTTCACTCAGGACTCCACTTCTGACTGCAGGTCAGCCCTACGCAAACAAAGCCTTAACACAAATGTTACGGAGGAAATAATAGCCATTTCCAATGATAATACACAATTTTAGCACCTACGCTTGGCTGATTTAGGTGGTCGGCTAACATGTCAAACAGCCTGCCTTAGTTAGGTGAGCCTTTAATGGGTAACTGGCAGACTCTGGCAGCCTTATTTCTGTTTTAGATTTGGTTTGTCATTGGATATCCATTACCTGCCATTCATCTTTGATCTCTTTGGACAGGCCTGATCAAAAGATGTCATTTGACCTACTCCACTTGGCAGAAACTTGTATGACTCTCATAAAGGGGGCACCCCAGCTATAAATAAAATGACATTATTATTTTTCTGTCCTATCATGTAGAAGAGACAATTATGATAATGCAGTGTCTGTCACTTGGAGCCCAGCAAATTGCTAGCTCTCACGCAACTGTTTAGCTTTCTTATTTGTTTTTTGTCTGTTTTCCTCCATTTCAAGTTGAAAATAAAACAGAATTGAAATCACTAATGCTCTGCCTCACACTCTGACAGTCTCAGGGTTTCCTTTTATGGGACTGACGTGCAGATGTGACCATCAGACTGTTTGTCAGTGGTAGGTGGTGGTTAAGTGCTGTGTTGGCAGCACATCCCAACAATGGAATCAGGTTTATACTTCATTTCCACCTCTGCACACGAGCGCCTGTCTGAATGCAGTGCTGGTAGACATTACAACAAACAGATACAATCGGAGAGAGTTTATTGTATCTTTAATAAAGCAACAGTAGAGGAAATGTATGAGCCCTTTCTCTACTGCCAGGGGCTTAGGTGTGACAGGGGGGGTCTGGGAAGGATGATAACAAGCCAACTGTTGGGATGTTGGTTGTCTTGGGGTATTTTTCTGAGCACATACACCCCATTCCTGTGCCTTCCTGTCTCTAGCAGAGCCATGTCCATGTCCACACGTGCAGGGAGCAGAGCAATGTCCGAGCTCCTGTCTGCTCGCCCCGTGCCCTCGTGTACCCTCCTGCCCGGGCACTCACCAGCTCTTTGTCACTGGCCTGAGCCTCTTCACAGCCTCTTGGCTGGAACTGCCCTTCCCACACCCTTCCACCAAGTAATGCCCACCATCTCTTCCGTGCTCTCTAGGCAGAGGTTTCCAGCAACGCCACTCACGGCACTGGGCCAGGGGACCCAAGGTGCAGCAAAGGCCATGGTGGCACTCGGCTGGCCAAGCCCACGAGCCCCTGGGCAGGGGACAGCCCCCGGCCCCGCTCGGCCTCCACAACACACCCTCACCACAGCACACAAACAGTCACAAAGCAGTCATCCCTTTCCTACAGCAGAACATTGGACAGTTAGTCCACAATTAACTACAGGCCTTCACTATGGGCAAACTGCAAAACCAACAGCGAGCAAAATCATGCGTACTTCCAACCTCTTCTGGTAGAACAGTCCCCAGAGATTCTACGACACAAAAATCTATGTACCTTCCTTTTTACTTGTTTTGCTTGCTCTTACACAGGCTTGATATGCTGCTGCCAGTAAACAGCTCCCTGACAGAGATGCTGAGAGAGAACTAAAACTGTTAAGGGCTTGTAAATACCAAATAGTTACTCCTCATTAATTATTTGTAATTAATTATTCATGATTAATTTGTGCCAGAACAGGAATGTTTTATTCTGAATTAATTTAATTCATTTCAAAATTGCTACTTTAAATTGCCACCCTACCATAACGTGATATAATCTCTCTCTGTAGACAAGCCCTAAAATATTAAAAAAGCATTTAAAACAAAGGAAAAGTGGTGCGTTCTCTCACAGAAACACACGGTGCCTGCCGGCCTTGCAAATTACTTTGTCTGCTCATCCAAAAGCAACCTGGACAAAATGGAGCCTCTCCAGTGGCCTAGAAAATTTTTGCAACAGGGAAAATGAGGAAAATATTTGAGATCAAGCTTGGAAGTGGCTTGGAACTGTTCCCTGATGACAGATCCCACTGATGCTACACAGAGAGCAACTGAGAAAAACGAGGTTCTCCTCAGCCAAGGCTACACTGAGAAGCACAAGGGATCTGGGCATCAGTAAGTAGCAATAACAAAGGAATACTAGACACAAAACCAGAGAATAGGAACTGTAAGGCATTTTTTAAAGATGGAAAACACCTAGATCTTCTTCTCATGAACTTACTACAAAGAAAGCAGATGGCAGGACTTAATAAAATTCAAGTACATTTGTCAAGGCAGCCTTTTCCTGTTGCAATAGTGCATGTTATTCTCTTAATGCATCACAAAAGTGTGCCTTCAACAAAGCACAATTCTTTCCTACAAATTTCAGCTTCTCAATAACATATACGGAGAAGAGGAAAGACACACAGACCACTAACTTCTCCAGTTTGAGTTTGTACTGTCCAGAAATGCTCAGCAGCAATAGGAACCAAAACAGGCACTAGGCCTACCTCACCTATTCCTGCTTTTCAAAACAACCAAGGATGCAGATTGCTCTTATACAAAGAAACTTGTAGGACATTAACTCCACAACTCAGATAGAATCACTAAACATAGAAAACAAGAGCCCTTAGTTTTTAACATATTACCTCTTTTACCTCTTTTAGACTGCAGCCAAAAAGCACATAGAGTATCTTATTTTTAGGATCTTATCATTAAGGGGGGACCTTGACAGACAATTGCCCCACAAGTCCCACCAATGCCTTGTGAGCAGGCATTCCAGTCCAAACACTCACAGGATTTTAAATTTTTTCAACTCATGACAGAGCTTTCTGACCACCTTTGGAGAAGGCAGATAAATGGACCATACCACAGTGATCTTAAAGGAAAGAGCTGGTCTCAGTGAATGGAGACTTCTCTTCTTGGCGTGGGATAATGTACTAAGGTTTAAATATAAAAGGGCATGGCTGAAACGGTAAGTACCACTTGGAAAACAACTTCAGCAGCTACATTACAGAAAGCAAAGCAGCACAATGATGGCTAATCCCAGATACAAACTGCTGAAGTTAATTGAAAAGCAACCTCCAAAGGTACTTTCTCCCTCTGCCAGTTCTGCAGAGCTGAACCGAAGGCAGCTCCTGCACACAGATCTGTCCTTGGAAAAGGATGGACAAACTGCCTGGCTGAATTCCACAGTTTACTGCTCAGCCTTTTTAAAGGCAAAGGGAGCATTTCCTCACATCCAACCACACATCCATCTGCATTTCTCCAGCTAAGATTTATTTCTAAGCAGTTACAGCTACATTGCAGCAAGTGCCAACCTTATTTCAGTATAAGAACGCCCTATTTTGATTTAACACACTGCGCCTTGCACTACGTTGCTATGAAAATGACCTGAGTTAAACTAGTTTAAAAGCACAGGTTTAGTTAAACCAACACAGATTTGTGTGCAGGCACCAAACCCTGCCTAATTATCACAGGTATCGCCCACCTGGCTCACTGAGCACTCTGATTTTTTGCAGCTACCTGCTTTGTAACTCTCTCCAAAACTTCTATCAGATTTGGTGATCCTGCCCCAGCAAAATAATCACTTTCCACAGAAGAAGCACAGCCAGTTTCTCTACACAAACAGACTTAATTTCCTCCCTCTCCTGCTCCTCTCAGGTACTGCTGCAAGTGCACATCCATCTCACAGTCTGTCCAAACCCCTCCAGCATCCCACTTACAGGAGACATCTGACAGTGTCAATGGCTTTTTGACACCTAAGGTAGTGCCACAAGTAAAATCTGAAATGTACCATGATGCATATGAACGAAAATAATTAATTTCCAAACAATATTAAGTAGTTCTTCCAACCAGGTACTTAGCTGCACTCATTATTTGCCCTAAAATTTGGCAGATTTCTAAAAAAGGACCGTAAAATCATTGTTCAAAGAAAACCCGCTATCACCTGCAACATCTATGAATATATGTTAATGAAATGGTAAGCTGTTTAATAAGCCATTATCAGTTATATAAAAAATATTTAATCTGCAAATTACAACATACTTACCAAAGCAGCTGTCCATATCTAGGCAACCATAATTCCACTATCTAGCTCGGTATTGAAATATGAAAGCATTTTGTGAGGATCCAGGATATTTGGCATGGACATTAGTAATAATGTTCCTGGCACCATGCACTACCTGCATGTTCATGCTGTGGGAAGGCTTCCTGCTCCTATACATCTCATTATCTACTGGTGCCACAGTGGGAATGTGAATGCAGTCAATCACTCCCTGGATACTCAGGAAACTAGCAATGACATATAAACCTTCATTGACTTTCTGTAGCTGTTGTAGAGTGTTTGGTAACTTGATGAATGTCTGACCGTGTTGCAGCATGGCATCTAGGAAATGAGGAAGGCACCTGGACGCACAAGGCTGACTCATCTGTTTATGGCCCCCTGCTACCCTCCGCGACGGCCGTCCGTCGAGCGCCGCAGAGCACAGCCCTCTCCTCAGCATGGGAAGGGAACAACTGCTGCCCTCCCCTTCCAGCTGCCCCGAGAGTAAACTCGTGTTTACTGTGTTCCTGGAGTACGCAGATGGAGGCGCAGGACACGCCGCTCCCACGTGCCACTCAGATCCCTGCGCGCTCCCGCTCCTGCCGCGCTCCCGCCACTTATCTCCAGCTCACACCAAAGATGCTCAGGCATGTAACAGCGAGATAAGAACAGCTCCGCCAGCATGTGCTCCAGGCACCTATCAATATCAATCTAACTCCCCAACTGCACTGCTGTTACTCAAACAAAAAGCAAGGATGTATAGAAATATAGGATGGGTTATTAATGTGCAGGCAAGATACAGGCTCTGAAAGGTGTGCCTGCAGGATTCCTGTCCCGCTTTACGGTGGTTGTGTGCGTGTGTCTGATGTTGCAT
>VZRO01005359.1:13529-36029 GCA_013397915.1 Daphoenositta chrysoptera | reverse complement strand
AATTTTGGATGCCCAGCAGCACAGCACATATTACACTGTACAACGTACGAGTTCGTCTGGAGGGGCAGAGGGTCACTAACTCAGCACATACACTGTGCCACAAGGAAGAAAGGCAGTTTGATCTCTGAATTTCAAATTTCCTTGCTTATCTCAGCTGAATCACGATCTATCTTGATAGGGAACTGGTATCAGCCTTTCCTATTGCACCTTGATAAAGGGGAGAGGAAGAAGGAGAGATTTTATGTACATGCTGCAGAACAGAAAACTGCACATATGAACCACAGCTTTATGTATAAAATACATCCCTTACTGTAACACACATAACAGCCTTGTTTGCAAAACATAATGAAATTTCAGAAAGAACAATTCAGCATTTGCACAAAAAGCAGAACTCTGCTGCAGCCTAGGCACGTGTCTGTCTCTTCCCACAGCCTGCATTTCCTAAAACTGTATTTAAGGACTTTTGCAAAGCACAATGTAGGATATTATTGCTACTTCATGTTAAAACAGTAAGAGCCACTGGGTGTTACTTTGATTTGAATACAAGCGGAAGGAGTTTTGAGACAGCCGAGTATTGATATCACCTCTCTCTACAAACCCTGCCTGGAGTCAGCCGAGCATTCATGTAAATACTCGTTTACAGATTTGTAACACACATATGCACACAGAACGGAAGTTCTTAGGGCAAGCCATGCCTTTCATCTCCCTGCTGGCAGAGCCCAGGGCACAGCCCCGGCCGCTGCAGGGTCAGGTGTTCCCAGCGCTGCGGCTGCCCTGCGGCGTGTCCCCAGCACTGCCGGTGACCAGCGGGCAGCCTGGGGGAGAACACACAGCAGTCTTCTCTCCGTGCACCATGTCCATAGGGACACCAGTCCCCACATCCACCCTACTGACCAAAAAGGTGAATCTATGACTCGGGGACCTGTCATGAGCACAGCTATTCAGGTGGTGCTCAAGCTGCACGGGTGCACTTCCCATGGAGCTGGGACACGTCAGGAGCACAGAAGGACTCCAGGAGGAGGCACAAAGCCACACACTGTTGATCTGAGTAACTCCACGAGCTCTTCACAGCTATTAAAGTCCACCACATACAACACTAACAGAGCAAATGGCCAGGCAAACCTACGTGACTGTATCTTGATACATCACACAATAGCTTCATTTAGCTTAATGCAATACATTACAAAGCCAGCACAGAAGTTAACATTAGTCAACAACATAATGGACAGATAAGTGTCTCACCATGGTTAAGAACATACACAGGTTCCATTATAAGATCTATTTTTAGCCCCTCCTTTGCTCCCTCTACTCAAATTGTATGAATAGCAAAATTGGTCTGCTTGAAAATACTAAGCTGAAGTCAAAGGAAAAAAAATGTTCCTGAGAAGTCATGGAAAAAATGGACAACTTAACTTAGACATCGCTCTGAAATATGTAATAAAATTGTAAGGACACCAGGGGAATCCACAATTTTCCATTTGCTACCTGGCTATGATTCACCTTTAGGTTCATTGTGGGAGAACCAATATTTCCTTAATTGATATTGTAAAAAATCTGCCTTTTGGATGCTGAAAGGTCCTATCTTCTTGCCTCAGTTTTCAGCATTCTTTAAATTAGAGTCCTGACCACAGGAGCAATAGGCACGTTGCAAAGTAACAGACAACTGATTATTTTTGCTGCTGCCAAATACTCCAGTTAGTATTAGGTTCATTGAAAACTAACTTATATACAGACTTTTTTAGTAAATCCTTCTCAACTAAAGCCACCACTGTATTGAATATTACATATTCAATAAACTTTGTCCAAAACATTCCTAGAGATACCCAGGAAATTATGTGGCAATTCTTACGAAGAATGAAGGCAAAATAATTTTGGATACATAGATCTATTTTTAAAAAGCATAAACATAAAAATACATTGTGCCATTTTATTTTCAAAAGGGGTTGAAAATTTGCAGAGCCCTTATTTTCTTTTCTGAAACTGACTGAAGGAAGCTTTAACTGCAGAAAGGAGATGGAGTTTAGCTGCGAGACTTGTTATGTGTCCTCCACGAAAAGCCTGAAGAGTTTGCTCCATCAATTGTGAAAAACTCGAATAAAAAAATTAATAGTTTTTACATTACGTTACTATAGTCAGAAATCTTAAGAAAACCCTACCAGAGATCTGAGCTTGTGAGACAGCAGTAAAAAGTCTGTGATGAGAGCCAGGAGTTTTGAAGTTTATTCCAAGCTCTGATTTGCTGTGTGACTTCAGCCAACCCATTTCATCCCTTTCCCCTTCTCCTTCTCTGTAATTACTGCAATAACCAATAAGCTCCACTATACACCTTTGGGTCAAGTTCCCTGTAGGTTTAAAAGCAGCTCTACTGATTTTAATGGAATTGCATAGTAATGCAAAATCTGGCTTTCATATTGGGATGTTATAATTAATTAATGCTTAAGAAATTCTTTGCAATCATCTGTAGTAATAAGATACACAAGTGCAGTTATTGTTGACGTATTAAAAGTACCTAGGAAAAAAAAATCAATATACAGTGTGCATAATCTGCAAGTGCTGCAGGTGGTCTCCTTATGTCAGAAGGAGTATGTGACAAAGGTGACAATAAGTTTGTGTGTCCTCCCATGTTTGTTGTCAGAAATGTTGGTCCTTACTAACTCAACCACTTGAACTTTTCCAGGTTTTCTGTGATGCTAACACTGCTGATAAATCCGTCATCACATGCATTTCAGGTCTCAGCAGAAGCACTCTGTTTCCAGCCTATTTCACTCCACCTGCCTTCCAAGGGGTGCAGGAGAAACAGCATCCCGTGCTGTGGCTCAGGTTCATCATGAGGTGAAAGGTGTGGAGAGAGCAGGAACAGCTGTGTGGTCCCACCACGGCCCTCCTGCACTGCCTGGCCACGAGCAAGGAGCCTTCAGCCTCCCAGTGCCACCCCAGGATGGGCCATGGGCCTCAACACCTCGTGCTTTAACCCCAGCTGGCACCCAAGGACCTTGCAGCCACATGCTCATGCCCCAGGTGGGATGGGAGGAGACTTGGACAGAAGGTAAAACCCCTGAGTTAGGAACAGTTTAACAACTGAAATAATAATAACAATAATAATAATAATAATAATAATAGTTGTAATAATGCAGTCGAAAAGGAGACAACAAAAAGAGAGAGGAAAAAAATAAACCCCAAAACAACTCCAGCCTGTACCCAAGCAACAACCAGTGGCTCCTGGCCAACTCCCCCAGTTTTTACACCGAGCCTGACGTTCTATGGCATGGAATATCCCTGTGGCCAGTTTGGGTCAGCTGTCCTGGCCCTGCTCCCTCACAGCTTCTCGTGCCTCTCCTCACTGGCCAAGCAGGGGCACAGAGAAGCTTTTGACTTTGGGTGAGCACTACTCAGCAACACCTAAAACATCCATGTGTTACCCACGTTATTGTCATCCTAAAATCCAAAACACAGCACTGTACCAGCTACTAGGAAGAAAATTAACCCTATGCCAGCCCAAGCCAGGACAACATCAGTGATTAGTGATTTTGTACTGCTACACAAGACAAGCTTCTTTGTTAAAAATAAAATTACTTCCTATACTTTACTCAATTTGCACAGCAGAAACTGAAACATGATGGTTTATAAAAATTAAGCTCCTTTATTTATAAACTGCATAAACACGACCATTCAGCTAAAACAGATAAATCTCACCTTTATTTGTATAATTTTAAAACCTGCCTTTTCCCCTTGAAGTTGAGATTTTCAAAGACTCGTGTAAGTGAAATGCCCAGTTCTTAATGAAATTAAAATTTCAGGATTTGATTAAGAAAATCCTTTAGAATTGGCTAAAAAATGACAGCAGTCAACAAAGGATTTTCAAACTGTCTTCTACCAGCATTCTGTCCAGAGTTTTACAGCCAGGTAATGAACTGCTGAACGTGGCACGAAAACCCTGCAGCAAGTTTTGCTGAGGCAATGGGCACTGTCAAAATATTCTACCTCACCTCACAATGTGATGTTATATAAACTGTTTTCATTTTTGGCGAGTAAGAAAAAAAGGCAATATTTAGAGAAAATTAACTAATGCGGACTAAATTATCCTGTGACCTCTTCAAGACAAGGCCCACGTCCTGTATTTAGTACAAAGGGCCTCTGGTTACCACTGCAATAAACATGAAGAATAATGGTAGGTTCAGACGTAAAGAGTTGTTTTAATACCCCTGCACTCTATCAAAGTACTGGACATCAAAGGAAACACGAGAAATAATGCAGAAATGATAAGTGCTGTTAGGTTCTATGAACAGCCCATTCCTTTATCACAAAGCGTTACCCATACGGCATCAATTACAATTCTTCCAGACACTAAAGGTTCAAAGAAAACTGGAGAGGTAGGGAAAAGGGACGAAGTTTAATAAACAAGGGCCATGTTGGCTTTTGGTGAAAAGTACATTGTACTATTCATTTAGGAGATCCTGAAGAAAGCAAACCTCTGGGGGTTATGCAAAAAATGACCCTGGATAAATGAGCTGATTCTGACATTCTAGCAGGAAAGAAAGCAAAGAAATCATAATTTTATGAGAGCATTTTTTTAACAGGGATGGTTAAGACAGATGCTGATGAGATGTCCCTATACACTACACAGGCATCATCAATTACCTGTTGGTTTGGTTTGGTTTTTTTTAAAGATGAATTAAATAAATCCCAGTTCTTGAACATTATTTCCCAAAAGCAAAAAAAAAAAAAAAAAAAAAAAATTCCAGTTACCTGCTGCACTACATGCTGTATAGAAACACCTCTTACATGCATTTCTATGACAGGCATTTCTTACATGGCCATGACTAGGGCAGCAGTGACCTCTGATTTTATAAGCATCCCTCTGTACCTGTAACAGCAACAAGTTCAGAATGAGCACCGTGCCACAAATTAAATACCCACATTTAAGCTTTTTAAGCTCTGAGACATAATCACTGAATAAAGAAAGCAAAACCTCTACTACATGGAAGAAAAAGAATCCTAAATAGCTTTGTGAAATGCATACCCTGTAATGCAAGAATTTTATAGGGATATCTTACACATTAAGATCCATTGTTGGAAACAGAATTAGAAAAAAAAAAAACTTCAAAGCAAAAGCAAATTTGAAATGTAATCTTTCTTACACTAGTATCCCTATTTTAAAAGTAGTCCATAAAACACTTCATGGCACAAAGGAAACCAAAATAGTGTTAGTGTATCATTCTAGAGAGATTAACCTGCAACATATCCCAGTGTCTGAAATCAAACATCTGCATTATTTGATCTAATGCTATTAATAAACATGAAAGCTCTGGCACCTGTGAGAGAGTGAAAAATGGAACACAGAAGTATCTTTTAATTAAATATATTAATGGTAAATAGCACTTCAGCAAGGGAGTTTTATTTTATTTTTTTTAATTTGGCTGTAGACTAAATATACACTCAAGTAACTTTTAATTATTTCAATATATATTCAGGTAACTTTCCTGATTTATTTGTTTACAAACTGACTTGCTCCCTGAGGTCTCAGCTATCACATGCCCAGCAGCAGGTACAGCCCAGCTCTGCTACAGAGGGGAAAGAGGAGCAACACCTCAATGGAACTGCAAACTGGAAGCTGTGTGACCCCAGCTCTGGAAACACAGGGCATAGCTGACAACACGGGGGTTGTGACACTGCTGGCCTGGGAAAGGTGTCCACACACAAAGCTCTTCTCCAGGGGGTGACAGCACAGCCTGCCAGGTGTAAATCCATGGGACACAACGCTGGCAAAGCCACCACGAGCTGCCCTCATCTCCTGCATGCTTTCCATCCTTTGCCCTTGCCCAGGCAGCAGCCCATGGTGCCAGCAGCACGGCAGCAGCAGGACAGACAACCACAAAACCCTGACAGCGACCCTTCCAGCTCCTCCTGGGTGCTGCTTTGCCTCTCCCCAGACCCTCCACCTCCAGCCCCAGCTCCTGCGCCGGGAAGTGGCAACCAGAAATTCTGTGCACAGGAATGAGTTGTGTACCCTTCCGACAGCCTTCACCAGGAGGGAGAAAAGAAATCCTTAATTCAAGATACAAAGAAAATATGTATTAAACAGCTCTGTTCTGGTAATGAAACCTGTATTTTAAAGAGATGGAGAACACAGACCATTATAACGTGAGGCTCTGCTTGACCGTTTTAACTGATTTACAGATCCACCCAGTGAGAACGCAGGAGTTCATTTAGTGAAATGTATGTATGAGATTAACAATCAAGGAAAGGCTAAAATTAAAATGAAGAATGAGGAGAACATTAACAATAAGAATTTTCAAGCGCAGAAAATACTGGGTAAAGCAGTTACATAGCGGGAATGCAGGAAACCGGTGGTTTATTTTCTTGGGATTGTGCATGTTCTGATCCCACACAGTCTGAGACATATTTTTCAACAACAAGTTGATACATTTTCTGTCTGATCATTATGGATTTTGACAACGTCATTTTGGAACCTTGGTTACTAAGATATCAATAATTAAATGCTTTCACACTTTGCTCTTGTGAATACTGGCAACTTATCTTTGTCCTCCGAAGAAGCTAATGGTATAATGGGCAAAACATCAAGAATAATTAAGGAAAATGCTGGTATAAACTCCATAAAAAAAAATACAACTTTGTGCACGGTTCCTGCTTGATACCTCCCATCCTGCGCTTAGTTAAAGGGAAAGTTATTCAAAATAAGGGAAAGTTATTTCTTTCTGTTACCTCTTAACCATGTTTTGTCTGTGTTTAGAGAAAGAAGTACATGCTGTAATTAATGATTTAATAGCTTCTATGCGTAGTCTCATTTTCTAGTTAAAAGAATAACTGGCTGAAACAGCAGTAGCCCATTACAAGAAGCATCCTTCTCCTTTTGTTTTTCCCTGTAGAAATGTTCCCTGTAACACAGTGCTGCTCAAAGTCTCCAGCCTTGATTTGCAGAGAAGGTAGTGCAACCGAGTGGTATCTCAGAGAGGAAGGCTGGGAGAGAAAGAATTAATTTTAAAGAGCGTAAAGTCTATTTTGTACCTATATGTAATCTGCCCTAACTGGGAAACTTGTACAGGGAAATTCAAGGAAGTGCAAAGTCCCTTCCTAAGGGCACTCGACACACAAGGCGACAGGAAGAATTTAAAGAGCATGTAAAAAGACAACTCTGTTATAAAACTACTGATATCTTGATGCTGTCACTGTGAGAAACTAAGGCAGAACAGACTCATTTGGCTGAAGAGTGGATGCAGCTTTATACAAATGATTAATACTTGGCATCCCCCCTCTGCTTGGCTTGTCACCAGCAAACTCACTATACTTCCTTCCCAGACCTCCATTGTATTTTATATAATGACAGACTCGGCTCCAAGATGAGATGAAGCTCCTGTGTCTGGATAAAAAGCAAGGAAATCGCACGACAAGGGATCTGAAGAGCCAGCTTAGCTGCTGAAGCAATGAACAACTTGAATCTGCAGCAGATACCTCACTCTGCACCTATAAACTCATCCAGGACCTCCATCCCATCACCATTCTGTTCTGAGGATTAAGGTACAGCACAGGAATGGCCAAAAAAGCACAGAGTTATGGTGGGGGGTTTTGTTAATTCAAAAAGCCCCAGAGAACAGAGAACAATACCATATAGCACTGCTTTTACATCACCCTGGACAAGTCCCAAGCATAACTACGTAATTAAGCAGGTGATAACGCACAGTTGTGCCAGAATATTCCTGGAGAGGGCAAGTCTTAAGGTACAGAATTACAGGACTCTGAAACTGCATTACACACCCCAGAAACAAGGAACAGACTGAGAAACAAATTGAGCCAAGGATTGGGTGGGTGGCAGGGCTGCACTGCATCTGACCTGCTCTTGAACACCTGGAGAGGGAATGAGGGCTCCCCTGGCCTTGAGAGACACTGACTGGTACTACCGAGTGTCTTCAAGAACTGGAAAAACATCAATTATTCCCGTTCTGTAAATGCAGAATACAGCAAACTAAGTTTTACCTGACCTATGGAGAGTGCTTCCCTTCCTGATCAGCAGTTGAACATTACTGCATATCCTTCTTTTTTAAATGCATAATCCTGTAATTATTTACACACTTTTCCATTCCTTTACGTAACAATTCAGTGTTCAAGTTGGTGACAAAATTCTTACAAAAACCATATTAGCTCCACAAATGTTTATCTTTAATCTACAAATAACTACATTTGGAGAAAATGAAATGCTGCCTTTTCATCATTAAATTATGCAAGACTTGCAATCTTCATGAGTAAATTTGTTGCAATGAAAATGGACATCTTGGTATGAATTACAAAGGACTGGAAAATTTGAAGTAGAAATAAGCCACCAAAAAACTACAGCAAGAAATATTACAGGAACCAGTATGTCAACCCTAATTGTGTAATTACTTTTTGGCTTGATCATATAAGCTAGAAGCAAGAAACAAGAGACAATGGTAATTTCTTACTGCTGAAATGAAGGTGTCAAACTGTCTCGTATGCTCTGTGTGCTCTAAGTTAAAGTTTACATTTATATCATGTTACTTCAATTACAATCTTAAAAGAGCCTTGAATGCTTCAACTGCATTGGGCCAGGATTTGTAGATGTTGAACACAGACACACACAACCAGTTGTAGTAACTGTGTAAATACATTTTCACATGTGTGCTTGTTTATGGACATTCTAATGCATTGTTTGAAAAAGAAAAGTTTCTTTAAAAAAGAAAAAAAAAATGTACATCTTGAAATATTCTGCAGTTGCGGTCTTTTTGGTTTTTTTTTTTCCTGAGGAATTTAAAAGATTAATGTCTGCAGTGACATGGAACACAGTGAAATTCCCTAATACTCCTGGGCCTGATCCTGACACCGATCCCCAGATAAGCTGATTTTCCCAAGGAGCTAGGCAGTGTAAGCACACAGCATTCTGCCTGCACGAGCCCTGCCCAGCAGCAGAAGGTGCGAGGAGCAGGCAGCTCCGTTCTCCCAGCGCTGCCCCAGCTCCCTCTCCCGTCTCTCCTCCCGCACCCTTCCTGCATCATCCAACGGGGCCAGTCATCAGCTGTCTTTCTCAAAAGCAGCCCAAAGCAATCTTTATGCTACTGCACATTATTGTCACTTTATTTTATAACTTATTTGTTTTCATTTCTTCAATTTGCCTCTCGTGGGATTGACCCTTGGTGCAGCACTGACAGACGTGTGTGTGAGATGAGCAAACTTCATCCTTTGGTAGACAGACAGAAATCAATGGAACAAAGACTGCTCTCCAGTACATAATCAGAACAGAGGGCTGAGGAAAAAAGAATGTGAAAACCAGAAACTGAGTATATACAGAATGGGCACTTGTGTGCCTAATCAAAAACCACACATGGGCGTTGGAATCAGCTCAACCAAATATGACAAAACTTCTCCTCTAAATCACATTGTCATGTGTTTTACAGATACCACACAGTTTTTTACAACTCATTTTAGGAATGTTTTTAACCATTTTAATGGGATTATTGTCAAATGCCTATGCACAGAACTGTGCTAAGATTTAGAAGAAAAAAAATGCTATAAATAATATATGCTATAAAATTACTTAATATCTGTTTTCACATACAAATGCTAGGGCTAATTAATATCAGAGCTACTTAGGAGTCTAAAGAAGTTTGGCTGATTTTTTTTTGGACTGTTTCTTAACTGACTTGGACTTCAACAGGCATAATTGCGGGGTATTTATGAGAAGAAGTAAAAAGACTTGCCCATGATGCAGCAATTACTGAAATGCCAAGTATCCAAAGCGCTTGACAAGCTGGAATATTAAGAGTACTTCCAGGACAATGCCAAATTACGGGGTTCATTTCTTAGTAAATTACACAGGTACCTGCTAAAGACTCTGCTACAAAACATTGCACTCATGCATATACACCATCTTTCTCTGTACAAATAGATAGATTGTTCAATCTCTACATATCAACTATGCTTCTTTTATATGTGTACATAAAGTATAGGAGAATATATAGGAGTATGCTGTCCATGAAGCACAATTTGCAGAGAAGCAGACCAGGTCCAGCAATCATATCCAGTCTCAATGCAGTGAGGTAACTAAGAAATCAGAGTAATACTATTTGCCTGCAAAAACATACATTTAGTTGAATATACTAAGAAGCGTAATTTGCAACTATTTCAGGAAAAGTATCTTTGTGAAACTGTCTAAAAACCAAACACAACAATATGACATAATTTAAGACCATCTATAAACAATAAAAATATTCCTTGCAATTTTCTGCATACATCAGAAAAAAAAATCCCATTTCTGTATTTACACAGCATGCAGAACCCCTTCCTCTTTTATTTTAGAACTACATGATTAAACATATGCTTTTGTGAAGAGTAAGGCCAGATTTGAAAGTGAGACTCAGATGCAAACACTGACATGAGCAGAAGCCACAGCCACGAGATCCAAGGCCAGTTTTGGCTCATTTTTACCTAGCTTCCTCAAGTTCTAGCATAGGATATGAGTAATTGTGACAACTGTAACATTAGCCGGTTTGGCTTTCCTTAGACTTTTTCCTCCTTTTCTGTTTCCCAAAGAACTTGATAAGGATTTTTGATTCTTTGTTTTCTTTCCTTTTTAATTTAGAACAACTTGACTATTAAGATGATTCTTTTCTTTGCAGCTGTTTAACTTCCACTTCAGTCTTTGAATTGTAAAACTTAAAAAAGAGACCCTTTCTTTCAACAACTTAAAAATACAAGTTCCTTTTTCTTTTAACTGCCTTTCTCCTACATTGAATGACTAATGATAAAGAATATACTACCCAACCATAGCAAAGGCTAAACACATACAGCAAAACAAAAACTGAATCAGAAATTCCACCTCAAAAGTGTCACCTACATATCACAATCTAATTACAAAGCTGTACGTTGGAAGCATTAATTCGCAGAATTTTGCTGTAAAGCAAGGTATATTGTGCACCCCCCTCTGCCCCCAATATTACAAGCTGAAAACTAAGATATACAAAACTCTGATCTCCCTTTAGAGAAAATGTAGGAATTCCTAGTTCACAGCATTGTTTATACAACTCCTTTTTGTAAACCCAGAACTGGACACACCACCAAAGCAATGTCAAAATAGGAAAGTTCAAAATCATAGCACTTACTACTAAAAAAAACCCAACAACAAAACAAACAAACAAAAAATAAAGCAGATATTCTAAGGCTTGTTTCTCCTGGCAAGCTCTGTAGTTGCCAGTTCCACACAGAGCCAGCCTGACTGGGATTCAGACTCCTTTGGCAATATAATGATCAAATGTTCTGCCACAGCCACATGGATACAGATGGGGATTCCCTCTTCCCGATCCCTTCAGTACTGTGGGAATAAATAAAACCCCGTTTAATCATAGATTTTACTTCTCCAAGTAGTTTTATTCTACCTGAGGAAAAAACAAGGCAAAAAATCATGCTGTTGTTTCCTAAGATCCCAGCCTCCTTTGGCTGGCAATGAACAGACCTGTGAACATGAAGCTACACTGTGCTAAAAACTGTATTTTCTGGATATACAGTGTAAGAAAGCCCTCAAGTACATATTTTTAAGTTATGAATATGAATGAGTGCAAAAAATGTAAAAGACTACTGTATTTCACTGAGTACCAAAACTCTCTAGCACTTCTTAAAATTTACGTTGAAAAATCATTCTTTTGGTACATAGACTGACAGATTATGAATATATCTAATTTCAAGAACTTAATATCTCACTGCAATATTTTTTTCCAAGAAAAAATGCATGTGTATGTATCAAAAGTTAGGTTTCTAAGACCAGGTATTCCTAGTTTTGATGTCTGAATTCATCTCCGTGGTTTCAAGTTTCGAATCCATTAAAGACACACAAAATAATACAATAAATATATAAATTACCATGTAGGGTATGAAGATCTATTTAAACTTCAAAATACCAGCATTTACCAGACACTTTTGACTGAAGGCAGGTTTTGTGAAATTGTTTTTAATAAGCAGGCCTCAGAAAACAGGAGAACCTGAATATCAAAGAATGTATTTAAAACAATTTGTTAACGTAAATAGTTTGAACAAGTAGCTCTTTTAAAAAGTGCGCCTGCTTTCAGGCAAAGCAAGATAATACAGAATTCCAAGCACTAGAGGTTTAAGTAACAGTCTATAAAGCTGCATCCTCGTAAGAGGACTTTATAATGAAGTTGCTGACAGACTGGCAATGCCATCGAGGGCATGGCAACAGCAAAGCTTTAAGGGAATATTTGTTAAAAATATTCTCATGTTATAAAGTTGGTGGGTTTCGGTTCATTGTCAAATTAAAGACAACGTCTTTTTTATTTTTCATATCTCATAATAGCTTGTTCATCTTTTTTCCACTGATGTCACCAATATTTCTTGAATGCCTTGATCTTACTTTTAATGTAATTTACATACATACAAGCACCAAAATATAATAATGATAATACCCAGTGTAGTGTGGCTAAAATGCAACTTCAAACTTCAATACTGCAGTTGTAATTTATGTTCTTTCTTTGCCATGTTTTGTCATAAGGAACAGAAGTAAAAAACTGTGTTGAAGGCGTGTTTTGAGAAAATGTCATCTATATGCAGAGAGACAAAAAAACAGTAGTAGTTTTAGAAGTCCTGGCTTGCTTTGGGGTTACCCACCCCACAGCTGCTAAATAGATCAGGTACAAGGCAGCCAGCACGACTGCCTATGAGCATGCAGACTGTAGCCAGCAAATGGTATTTTTTACTCATTTTAGCAGAATGTCCATTTTAGACTGCATTAAAGGAAAACCAGCAATCAAAGGCAAAAAGCTGCTGGGAAAGTTACAGATTTAGTAGGGATATTTTGCTGAACTTTGATTGTAGAAATGGGAAACAACCTTGACACAGAAAAACACTATCCTCCTTTTATTTTCTTCAGAAATACACAGAAGGTGAAGAGCATTTTTTTGTACACAAGAATGTGTAAAACCCACTGATTCAGTACAAAACTATCTGCAGAAGATAAGAACATCTGTAGTGTTCTCTGCCGCAGTCTAAACACCGGGCGATAGGCCCTGCTCCCTCCTCGCCAGTGATAACAGACAATGCGTGCTCCTGACAATATCATCGTCATAAACTTTATTATTGCATTTGCTATTTCACGAGATGTCTGGCAGGCGAGTGCTCAGACCCCGCAGAGTGCATCGTTCTCCCACGTGTTTCATGGATATTTACTGGATTCCAGTATAACCTAACCTGTTAATGCTTCTGGAATGTATAAACACTGTTAACTGCTAGATTCCCTGTATCAACATTTCAGACATAACCATTAAATAAGTTGGTTGCTAACTGTTGAGGAAGATTTTGATTTATTGAGTAAAGTATCATCATGGGATGAAAATCAAGATCACATTTTTAGGGAGACATGACATATTATCCATAACGAGATGTAATTTTATACGAAAAGAGTAAGGATAAAGAGTGTGTTTTTAGAATAGAATCAACAGACAAATTTGCACAATGCTGTTACCTATTGATACAGATACTTGACTGATAATATTGTCTATTTATAACTTAATACTATTCTGAATATCAACAAAAGTTTCTTGGCATCCCATTAGTAATTGTATAATTATTTCAAAACAGATTAAAATACTCCACCTGACTGAATGCCATCAAACAAAAATCTCCATTCCTGATTGAGACATTAGTATTATGTTACATTCCTCTTAAGAAAAACAATTGCTTAGCATCTACTCCCATATCCTTACAGGTTCTTCAGCACAAAAAAGATTACTTGACAAGTTGAGAACCCAGCCAAGAACTGTCTACCAGAATCTGTCAGTATCTACACTACATCAACAACTAGCAGAAGCACAACATAAGTTATCAGGTAACACAGATGAAATTCTGTTCCTTAAACTGGCACTACAGATCTCAGTGGAAGCCCAATCAAGTGAACAGAGTCTGTAAAAGAATGTTTGATTTTGATGGGCTTTGGACTGGGCCTTAACAAGAATGAACACTGGAAGCATGCACGGCTTACTCCAAAGGACAATCCAGTACCAACTGCTCCAAACCTTTGCTTCAAGCATCGACAACCAAGTCAGTCTGTGGAATTCCTGGAAGTGTGACAACCCCCAGGGAGCTCTGCAGGCCAGGCTATCACCCACCTGCAGCAGGACACTGGAAGACACTGCCAGGCAAGTGCCGGGCTGTCCATGCACGTCTGCCCGGAAGGGCATAGCTGCAGAGGCTGACCTGGGGAAGGGCTGGGCAGCCCCGCTGAGCTTCCCTCCACATTTATGCCCGACTGTGGCAGGGAAGCAGGCTCAGGACAGGAACTGAAGCTCTCCAGGCCACACCATGCAAGTTCATTTTCACGCTCCATGGCCCTCGACTGCCTGACCCACCTCACTGGCTGAAGTAAAGCTGCTGCTGTACACAGCAGCTCCTGCAGACCCAAAGAAGAACAGAGTATCTCCTTCCCCCGTGCAGGTAGGTGCCACACTGAATACAAGCAGGATCCCAATTATAACAATGCAAATTCCTTAGCTTAAAAAATTGCCATTTTAAAGCTTTTTGGAAGGCAGTCGTGTCTGGAAAGTAGATCACACACCAGTGATCTGACAGACATCAATAATCATTACGCACTCATGGTTTTTACAAAAAGCATCACACAGGGACATCTCTGCTGGATGTAAGCAGCAGAATCTGGGGGACTCCAGAGCGTTAATATTATTACATGTTTCCAGTACTGCTGCTGCAGACCTACTCCTGGATAAGAACTCCATTACGTTGGGCATGACACAAACATCCCACACACAAAGACATTTCTACTTCGGCAAAGTAAGCAATTACTTCACATAAAATGTAAAGAAAGTGTATCTTCCATTCTTTGCAACAAATTACACTCATTTTAACACAAAATTTAACTGTCTGATTTCCTTTTATCAACATTCAGTAAATCAGCTAAATAAAATGCTTCTGGTGTCTATTAAAAAAGTTTTTAATTTTAGCCTAATGCAAACACATGGTATTGTTAGCTAAAAAACACAGCCAGCGAAGATCAAGTAACAAAAGATGTTTTCCTCTGAGAAATGCTAAATACTTCGCTTTTCACGACTGAGCACAACTTTCTAAAGGATGATAACTTTGTTTTGTAATTTGTTTATTGCTTAATCATGAAGACCAGATTGAGCATTTGAGTCACACAATTTTGTGTTGCACACTCCTACAACAAGAATGTGCTGTAAAATTTTATTTCTTTTTCCTTCATTCAGCTTACTGCTTGCTTGTCCTCCTGCTTATTCAGCTAACAGTCTTGAAATGAAATGCAATCACACAGCAAGATTCCACTGCTGCTAGAATATTTTACACAGAAAACATATAAGCATGAGGAAATAATGCACCACTATTCTCATATATTACCTCGGACTATTTCCTAACTAATATAGATAGGAAGCATTTTATTGCAGGCCCAGAGCAAAAACAAAGGAAGACAAGGTATCCTGGGTAAATGATACATTTCAGCAGATAAAAAGCCCACTCACACACTACCTTTGCTGTCTCAAGTTCTACCTTCTACTTTTCAAATATTCTTTCACTGAAATTTGCAACAAGTCCGACCCAGTTTTGTCCACCTAGTTTATGTCTCTCCATTTTACTTACAAGGTTAAGGTGGTTGCCAGAATTGTGTTCTTACACCCAAACTAATTAAATTAATATGGCAAATGCAAAGGGATTTGGGGGTTAATTAGAAAGCAAAGCATATGTTTAACTCTAAAACAACCCCACAGTGTATACAGGATTTTGAAGGTAAGTGAATGAAAGTAACACATGAATTCCAGTATTTCTATTTTGGGGACCATACAGTGGTTTGGATGTCTATCTATCAGTCTTTTCTTCTGCATGGCACTAGTTCTGCCTCTCCCTTCTCCTGAAGGTGTTTCCAACCCTGCTCCTTCCTACACAGTTACCCTAGGGATTAAAGTAGTACCCTGCCTGATGGCTTTTATCTGATGATTCCCTATCTCCAAGGCCATCTGGCTCTTCTCCTGGATTATCAGTTGACACAAGTTAGTCATCCTGCACCTATGACAGTAAAACCATTATCTTTTACCCCAGTTGCTTCTGAAGACGTATCCTAGAAAATATGCTGAATAAAACAAGGTCCTTTTCATCATATACGTAAGTATATACAAATGTATTTTCTGCATTTCACTGCAGCGTGGTTTGGACACCAAAGGACGGTCACTTAGAGAACACCAGGACATCTTCCAAGCTTCAGGTTTAGCTTGCAGAAGACTTTTCTTAAGCACACTGCTGACAAACTGAAAACTGGAGATAAGAAATATTTCTGTTTCACTGCACAGGCTGGTAGGACTGAAGCCCTAAAATCACCGTGCATATAAGAGATGCAAGAGCAAGCTACACTGAGAGGAATAAAAAGGGCAACTAACCTTAAAAACGTGGAATAAAAAGTCTCTCTCATATCAGAAATCTTGAAAAGGAAACACACATCCTCCATCCTTTACAGACACATCCTTTACAGCACTCTCTAAAAGCAGCGAGAAATGCCCTGGATCTCTGGCAGAGAGCAGGACAGACCTGAGGACTGTCTGGCACAGAGCTGCAGTGTCAGAGCCTGGAACAGGCAGGGGCATGGGCCGGGCTGAGGGAAGCCTTGCACACTCACTCAGCTCAGCCAAGCACAGGACATAGCTCAGCCAGGCACATTATATATATATTTCCTCAAGATATTTTTCTCAGTATACAGATACCATGTAACTTAGTGGTTCCTACTGAGATACTACATTCTGCTTAACACAGTGAGTTAAACACTGGCAAATGCTTGATTGTTATTTGACTGTTTATTTTAAACTCCCTTTGCACATTCTTCCACCAGTTAAAGCAAAACAGTTTACTATCTGTGCCAGTGTTAATGTTTGACATGTTCTGTCCATTTTTCACTTCATATGAACAAAAAGGCAATCCAGCTTTACCATGTTCAGTACCAAGGTTTTTCCAGTTTCTAAATAGTTTTCCCTATGCAACTGGAAAAGCAGCCTGTATATGGGGTAGGATAGGAAGAGGCTAGGACAGAAAAACCCTTTCATAGAGTCCAAGCTCTTTCAGCTGTGCAATAAATTTTGTAAATGGGGAATAGCTATTTTGTCTTCCCTCAACACCATGCATGGAATAGTGACTGGGAAAAATACAAAGGAAAAGATGCATCTCACCTTGATGAGCAAAGGGAAACATTATCACAGGGAACTTTCATATACAATCTGCTAAAAAGTCACTATCAGACTAACAATAACCACCTATATTCCAACATGCAGCCATCTATCCATATGTCTCCTAGCCAACATTTCCTTGATGTCAGCACTATATATCCCTCCATTAGTGAACTACTGCCACAGCTCCCCTATCAGTAAATAAAACAGTGATCAGCAGAACTGAAATACTGCAAATACTTGAAAAGGTATCAGAGGTGTTGATATGTGAAAAGGAAACAAATCTGCTTCCCAGCAAAGAAGGAAAGAGCTCTTTAGCCATAAACATGTCACCTCCCATGCTGGCATGGCTATCCCACATTTATTTAATCCACAGAAGCATGCTAGAGAAAGCACTGCACTCCTGTATGCCAGCATCCCCCCATTTGCCCTGTACAGGCACAGGGCCCACTCACCTATGACAAAAAATGCCAGTAATATGTCAGACTGAATTATTATTACATATAGGAGAAAAAGAGTTAGTCCTACTAAAAAAAATACCTGCCAGCAACTCCAGACAACATCCTAACTTTACATAGAAGTGCTGGGCTACCAGCCAAGGGGAGTGCTGACTTTGGTCACGCAGTGCACAAATGATATTTCTAAAGCTAATGCTAATATGCAGTACTATGCTTTTAGAGAGATTTTTTTTTTTTTATTATTTCTCACACAAACTGTGGTGAACATGACGTTCTGAGGAATCACTAATATGAAATGTTACTTGAGGATACAGATCTCTCCAAGTCATCCAAGTTAGCTGCAGCTTGAGCTTCCTGCTCCCAGTGTTGGAAGAATAGCTCTATGCAGCAGATGTGCCATACCCAGCACTCAGATGGCACCCCGTTTCCTTCTTAGCTGTGTTCTCTCCTCCTCTAAGTAAATACTGGAATGATTACAAGTGAAACAGGGTGTGAGAGCAGAAAATGTGATACAGGCTACACACAATTAGCAGAGGAGCTGCTTGTGGCACGCTGACACGAAGAACTGTGCAAAGAACACTCCAAGGTATCAGCCAGCGTGAAAGGTATGGTGTGTGCAGTAACAGTGAACAAGGTGTTCATTCTGCAGTGTAAATTACCAGTATTTCACAGCAAGTATCCTTGCAAATCTTGCTGATAATCAACACTAGTATCTACTTTTGATATTAAAAGTAAGTTTGTTCTTCTGGCAGCATGGACTTGAAGTTTCTTTGTTCGTTTCTAGGAAACAGGGTAAAGGACATATGAAACCAAAAATGGAAAAATACGGAGGGTCAGTGTGGCAGCCACCTCTGCATCACTACTTACAAATTACTTTTTTTAAAAAAGAAACACTACTAATGCAATCATCATACCTGTGTTCTCCTGCTATCAGTCTATCCACAGACACCTTCTAAGCATGAGCAAACACCAAAGCTGGGGATTTTTGGACTACATGAGCACTTTGCCCAACAATCAATCATAAGACATTGCATTCTCACAAAAACGTTGTGCCACCTTACAGCCTCAGATGCAGCAGTAGCACTCACCCCTGCTCTGCTAGCAGCAGTACAAGCTCTGCCCAGCTGTTTCACAAACACTGGTCAGCACTGCACTACCCAGAAGTGCATTCCTGTGTACATTTGTGCTGGGTGTGCTCTGCTGCACCCACTGCCAGGGTACCCAAACTAGGAGGAGTTGCAAGCTGGGCTTTGGAGCAGCCTTTTCATCATTCCAGCTACAAATATCAGGATTGCTGGAAAATCAGGGTTCAGGAATGGGCTCACACGAGCCTGTTATTCCTCAGGCTGATTGGAAACGAGATAGGTACTGCCTGGACACCTTTCCTTTACTGAAGGAAGGGCAGGGCTGCAGCCCTGCCGAGCTTTGCCTGCCTTGCTGATGGCAGAGCTCGTGCTCTCCGACAGTGCTGCAGGGGATGGCCAAGGAGACAATGCCCTGGAAAGGTGGCCCAGGATGAAAAGGCTGGATGAAAACCATAGGACCCTCACTTGGACAGACTAACTGCACACCCCAGTAACTGCCAGGGAAGATAGTGAAGCTGAAAGAGGCTTAGTGCAAGCATGCGGGAGATTTGTGACAGAAAGTTAGAACTCCATGTCAAGCCTTTCATGCAAACAATAAATATTACTTATGCTCATAATCAGACTCTTCTCCAGCATCGTCTTTGAATGTTGAACCTTTTTCAATTAATTAAAAACTATGCACTGCAGAGTGCATATTTTATCAGCCCTCAGCTGCTTAAGTGTCTAGAAAAGACCAGGCAGTTTTTCTTTTTTCCAGGCAACCCAGAGCAAGTACTTGCAAGGGTCATATCTTTTTAATTATCTTTTCTCTCTTTGATTAATTATTCCGTCTGACAATAGCGTGTTTCTAATGCTATTCACCTGCCTTTGATGATTGACAACTTTTCTGTCTGATTCAAAGCAAACAGCTGCTGCCATGATTGCCTAGCAACCAGGATGTGATGGATGAGCCCCAAAGATGGATGGCTGCAATAAATCATGTCTCCAGCTATAAAACTGAAAAAAGGGATAAGAATAAAAGCGAACAAAAAACAAAACAAGGTTTCTTCCCATGAGTGCACTCAGCTCCTTACCAATTACACCTGAAATGGACTTTGTGTCTATTAATAGCAAAGTTTTCTAATCAGTAAGAATGCAATGATGCCATTTGTATCAAGGTGTGTTTACAATTGTTACAGCAAATTGGCACTTGTACTTCAATTACCTACTGTGTTACACAAGTGCTGGAGTAGGAGAGCAAAGTTTTACCTTATAGCGTTGAAGGCTTTATAGAAAATATTATGGTTTTTCAGAGTTTTTTCATGGTGTTGGACTTGAATGAAGGGTATAAACTTAAATTCTCCTTACTTTTGACAACTGAATGTACCAAAAGTAAATGGAACTGAAAAACTCATTTCTATAAAACTCATATAAGGTCCCTGCTGGCTTTAAAAAACATGTTTTAACCTAAATGTTTGATAAATGTTGCTGTCCTTCCCATTTGCTAGGAGGGTATCCTGCAATCAAAGAAAAAGTTGGTGTGACAGGCAGTGTTTCAAATATACCATCTACCTGTGCAAATTCAAGACTGATCCAACAAACTAATTCTCGTCGCATTTTACCTACCATTCCGTAAATCATTTGATTTTTGTAGGATGTGCCAGGCAAGGAACAGTCAATAGTTTGTCAATTCGGAACAGGTTTAACCAGGCTGGGTAAGGCTCTTGCCTGAAGATGCTTGTGCACAAACACCCCAACACCTGAAGTTTTGGCACTGCCTACTGCTGAGGCTGCTCCACTGTTGGAGTGTCTATCCCCTCAGAGTCCCTGCCTGCACTTCCAAGGAAAGATCTAAATGCCTATAAAAAGCTGTTTCCTTAATTCTTCCAGCAGGTGGGGGTGTCCTGGTTCCAGCAAAAGTGCTTCAAAGAGGGAAGGGATTGCCCTCACTACTTACAGAGCCAGCCCATCTAGACACTTGGGAGCGAACACCAAGACTCAAAGACTCACAGTCCTGGGTGAAGAGTGTGGGAGGAAAAGAAATATCTGAATGCTGAAATAATTATGTCCTAGAACTTTTTTTTCTTTGCCATTATTTGGGACCCAGAAAAAAAAAAAAAAAAAGGCATCCTGTTAGTGAAAAGAAGCTGGAGTGTGTTAATCCGTTCACAAGCCATTTTTATACTGGAAGTGGCAATGCCTGGCAATGTTACACTGGATCAGCCACAGTCCTGCTTATATTTTAGTGTTACACACGGCAAGTCTCTGTGCTCATGCAAAAGGCTGCTTGTATCCTTGCACGGGCCACGGCTTTGTCTACATTCTTTCCAATTATTGAAATGCTCCCACTAAAAACTTAACTCTGCCCGTCCCTCTCCCTGTTGTACAAACACACACACATACACACACGGAAATCCAGCCCCTAAAACAATTGTAAGGCACTCCTGTAATGACCGGCGAGTATCTGGTAACAAACAATGAGAAAGCAAAGCCATCAATCACAACGTGCACGCCGAGGCCTCCATTCTGTCCCAGCTCATCCAACTCTCAAGTTACAGCTTTACACGGCAAGTCTAAATAATATTCAAAATGATAAATGGCACTATAAGCCTGATATCCATCATCAATCTTTTTTTAAGGAACATCCATCTTCAATAATGCACGTTTGAATCATGTGAAACCAAGAGCTCCCAGATTCATTTACACAACCCCCAGCAAGCTGGTGCTGCTTGAATGATACGTGTCAGCCAGCTTGTCCCAACCACCAAACTTAAAAAAAAAAGGGAAAAAAAAATAAAAATAAAAAGAGGCAGAGAGAGAAAGAAAACAGGAGGGGAAAACCTTCAGGGGGCTGAACAAGGCGATAGCAGCTGATACTGAGCAGATAAGCTGGTCAGTGGTCGTGGTGGTGCCCGCTGCCCACGGCCGTCCCCGGGCGCAGCACAGCCAGCAGCGCCGGGCGGGAGCTGCCCCGCGCCCCCCGCGCCTGGCAGGGCCCGGTGATAAATGACACATGTCGTTCTGTCGGGAGGCAAGGGTGGGTCAGTGATGTATGGCTCTGCTGAAAAGGAAATCGACTGTTTGGCATGGTGCGGCTATTCTCCACCAGGATTTAGTTTCAGAACTCTAAAATGAAATCTTCGATGTTTCAAGTGCACGATTAGGGCACGCCGACGTGCGGCCGAGGCAGCTTGCTGCCTTTTTCTTTTTCCCCCCCTTGGTGGGGTTTTTTTTTTTTATCCTCTCTCTGCCCTTCGGATTTCAAAAAACTGCTCCACTGACTGGAAACTGCAAAAGAACACACATATATCAAAGTCTTCAATAGTTATGATCCATGATAAAATTTAAATAGGTTGAGGTTTCTATTTTTATTTATTATTGGGGGGGAAAAATGGCATGAAGGCTTGACACAAAAGCAAGATAAAAATTAGCATGTTTGAAGTAATCGTCCCACAGCTTGACATCTGCATAGTAAATTTTAAAGGAAAAAAATGTGTCAGGCAGGCATGAGCTGTTCCCTCCCTCCCCCCCTCTTTCATTAGCTCACTGGCAGGGTGGCACTTCTGAACCTCATTACTGCAGGAGGATTTATGAAGCTGAACCCAATGGCAAAGAAAAGGCATCTGTCAATAATTGTAGGGAGCTGCACTCACAGCTTTGAAATCTCATTAAGTATGCAGTTATCAGGCATAAAGATCAAAAACATTACTCAACTCCGACAGAATCTTATGGAGGAACATTAATTAGCAACAGGCCTACAGTACAAAAAAA
>VZRO01005358.1:990872-1010093 GCA_013397915.1 Daphoenositta chrysoptera | reverse complement strand
GGACCGGCCCGGGGCGGTGCCCGCCCAGGGGGGTCCCGTTCCCCGCGCTGAGGCGAGGACGGGGCGCGCTCCCGTCTCCTGCTGCCCGCCCGTCCCCGCCGGTCTGGGTTATGAAACGCCCGTGAGTTCCCCGGGCCGCCTCAGGAGCCGCCCGCGGTCTCAGCGGTCCCCCCGCGGTGTCGGACACCTCTCCGTGTCTGCCCTGAGCTCACGCCGGCTCCGGGCCGGGAGTTCCTTGCCGAAATGGCTGTCGAAAGCCCCTCGTGTCACCGAGCACTCAAACCCAATCTTTGTTATTCCCCGTTTGTCCCCAGGGTCCCCATCCCGCGCGCCGTTCCCTGCCCGCGGCATCGCTGCCGTGCCCTCCCCTGGCCCCGGCAGCCCCGGCCTTTCTCAGGGCATCGGCTGCTGGACGGGTCCGCATCCAGGGTGATTTATTCCTCTGCCACACTCGGTGTGAGACGCGCGGTGCTTGTTGAGGCTTCTCCGTGCAACAGGCTCCGCGCTGCCGGCCGAAATGTGCGCTTCTCGCTTAAAGTGATCGTGATCTTGCTGTCGCTGCCTCTCGAGGGGTGACTTGTTGCAGTCGTGCTCCACGTAACATGCGGAACAGAATCAGATTCTCCTATTATCTTTCAAACGCTTCTAAGTGTGGGAAAGATTGCGTTTAAAAGGCCTCTAAGGTCGCTTCCAAGCATCCTTGTGGGGAAGGTTGGTTATGATTATTATTAAAAGTGTTTTCATAGTAAAAATTACAGAGGAGCAGACACAGGTGCTTTAGAAATGTTATCGATTTTTATTGTTAGCGGTTTAAATGACAGGTCAGAATTTCTATGGAAAATAAATCATAGGATCCCAGAATAGTTCATGTTGAAAGGCACCTTAAAGATTATTTAGTTTCCATCCTCTGCTATGGACAGGGACACCTTCCACTATCCCAGCTTGCTCCAAGCCCCATCCAGCCTGGCTTTGGACACTGCCAGGGATGGGACAGCCACAGCTTCCCTGGGTGTGATAGTTCTGCAAGAAACCTTTCCTGCTGAAACAGTCTCGGTGAGATTCCTTTCTAGATGCACGAGTAACAGTAGCTCGGAGACCCAAGCAGTGTCGGTAGGCAGTAGATGACCTGAGCCAGGCAGGGATTGCTCCGTGTCCCGTGGGAGTATTCCTGACAAGGGCGCTCTGCAGCGGAGGCATCCGGCATCCTCCCCGGGCGGGTTTTACATCGTCAGAGGGGCAAACAGCCTCGAGAAGGAGAGATTGACTCCCGTCAGCACGAGCAGGAATTCATTGGGAACAAATAGAAGCTTTTGTCCCACTGATAGACTGATAGTGGGTGATAAATAAGGGAAGCCACAGGTTTAGATTCCCATGCCCTCCTGTCCCTGCTCTGTGGTTTGGGACACTTCACTGAATGTTTTAACATCACACCTTGATAAGGAGATTTGGTGCTGCATAAGAAGTGCTTGAGAGTTGGCATTGGCGTGAAAGTCAAACCAAAAGTTTTCTGAAAATTCTAAATTTAAGGTTTAGACCTTGCTATAATAATATCCCTGTTGTTTTTTTTTTTTTTTTAAATCCTTCTGGTTTTGAACTCTTAAGCCATGGGGTTTTTTTACTTTTTGGGTAATTCTGACTGATGCATTTTTTAGATTTGCTGCTGGCTTTGAAGTATTTGGTACAAATGCCCCATTTCTAACAAGAGTATAACAATTGTAATTTCACAGTATGAAGAGTAGACCAGACTGTACCATTCCCTTCATCATAAGACTTGTGTTGCTTTTTGTTTTTCCCTGGAAACTACAGAATTAATTTTTCTCTTCTGAAAGACTGTCAGAAAAAAAATATAGGAACAGCCATCCTGTTGGGATGTAGAATATTGCTGGAGATTGGAAGCTGAATTGTTGTTTAGTTTTGCGTTTGTTTTTTGTCTTTGCTTTCACCCCACTCCGCTTCAGGGGAAATCTATAGCTCAAAAAAAAATTAAATGTTAGCTTTACTACTAATTCTCGTGTGCAAACAACTCTCCAAACTCTGCAGTGTTATTTTAATAAAAATTTATGCTATGAATATTTTAACTCTTAACAAGTTTTTTAAATTAATTGAAGTCTGTTAATATAGTTCTAATAAGTTTAACATGCTGCACATCCCACTCTTGGCACTAAAATAAGAATAAAATCTCAGTCTTTGTTCCAGAACATACAGAAAAGTGCTTCTAGTAGGAATATATTAATCTGGGCATCGTTGTTATAAAATTTGTTGATGCAGAATGTTTGTTAGTTTAAAAAACAATCACTTTTTTGTGCTTCTGCCTCTTGCATGATGGTCAGTATCAATGCAGGCTGGGATATAAACACAGGCTGGGGAAGCACAGATGGAGCAGCCCTGGGAGGAGGATTTGGGGGTGCTGGTGGGTGAGAAATGGACCTGCCTTGGTCCCCAGGACCCCCCGTGCCCTGGGCTGATCCCCAGCGTGGGCAGCAGGAAGGGCATTGGGATTAGGAGTGGGATTCTGCCCCTCTGCCCTGCTCAGGTGAGACCCCACCTGCAGAGCTGCCCCAGCCCTGGCCCAGCACAGGGAGGAGCTGGAGCTGCTGGAGCCAGAGCAGAGGGGGCAGCAGGATCAGAGGGATGGAGCAGCTCTGCTGGGAGGAAAGGCTGGGAGAGCTGGGATTGTTCACCTGGAGAGGAGAANTGCTGGGAGGAAAGGCTGGGAGAGCTGGGATTGCTCACCTGGAGAGAAGTTCTGGGGTGACCTCAGCGTGGCCTTGCAGGGCCTGAAGGAGCCAACAGGATGGAGAGAGGCTTTTTATGAGTGACAGGACAAGGGGAGTGGGTTCACACTGACAGAGAGCGGGTTTAGATGGGATATTAAGAAGAAATTCCTCCCTGTGAGGGTGTGAGGCCCTGGCACAGGGTGCCCAGAGCAGCTGTGGCTGCCCCATCCTTGGAAGTGTCCCAGGCCAGGTTGGACGGGGCTGGGAACACCCTGGGACAGTGGGAGGTGTCCCTGCCATGGCAGGGGAGTGGAACCAGGGGAGCTTTAAGGTCCCTTCCAACCCAAACCATTCTGTGACTGATTCCATCAGTTTGTGGGATCTGCCTGTTTGCTGGCACAGCTGGAGCACCCCCAGAGCTGGGAACTGGCGTTGGCACGGGGGGTGCCCGAGGGCCGTGTCCTTCTGGGGGCTTACGGGCTCTGCCTGAGGTGCTCTGTGTGTGATTGCAGACCAGAGCTTCTCTTCAGGGGTATCACTTCCAGGTCTTGAAATCTGTCTGCTGTGGACGAGTAGGATTGGAAAAATAGCACTGGAGGGGGAAGGGATGGTCAGTGGAGGAAAGGGAACAGAGACAGTGAGTAACAGTTCCCCTCTCCTGAAGGGAAGAGGCTTAGAAGAAGTGAAACAGTCTGCGTATCTTTAGTTCTTTCAAGTGGCAATACTCCATCAGACTCAGGGTCTGGGGGTCTTTAGCAGATGCTGTTTTCTCTCCGGGATAGAAAAAGCAAAGAGCATAATGCCTTAGATGCTCGTGCTGGCATTTTAATAGAAATCCATCACCAAGAAGGCAGAGGGACTTGGCTGCTTTGGTGAGCCCAGGAATGAGACTGCGGTGGGTGGAAATACAGGAAGACATTTTTAAAGTGTCTTTGCTCACTGCAATGAAATAATAATAATAATAATAATAAACATAGTGTCTTTGGGATGGGGGAGAAAAGTTAAAGATTTTTTTAAGGTCTGGCTAATAATTGAAGAATCACGGAGAAAGAAAAAAAAAAAAGAAAGCAAAAAAGGAAGCAAAAGTAAGAAAAATACAGACTCATTGAGGTTGGAAAAGTCCTCCCAGGCCATCGAGTCCAACCTGTGACTGACTGCCACCTTCTCAAGCAGAGCAGAGCCCTGAGTTCCATGTCCAGCCGTTCCCTGGACACCTCCAGGGCTGGACTCCACCCCGGGCAGTCTGCACGTTCTCAGCTTGAAAACTGCCCTGAGCAGAGGGTGTTCTGTAATAGAAAACAAGTTGGCACGAACTGTGGAAGGAAAAAATGTTTTTAAGAGACGTGCAGGAGAACTTCTTGCATCTCTAACTCCAGTATTTCATAAAATGTCCAGATACAGCAAACAGTGCATGGTACATAATGGTTCTTTCCAAGCACATGGCGTAGTTTTTGTGCTTTCTCTGAAATTCAGAGTTGGCCATGAATGTTTCAGCCTGAGCTTTTAAGTTTAGTACTGGCAGGCTCTTGTGAGCTATTTTTTTATACCTGCATCAAAATTGCGACTTTGACAAGCTGCGCTGTGTGATGCAGTCACCATCATGAAAGTGTAATTGTTCCTGTAATGCACTTAGAGCAGGCATTTAGCTGCTGGGATAATTAGCACTGTGCAGCCAACAAAACAGCACAGCCACGCTCCGTGTGCCTTTCCAGTGGTACAAAACACCCAGCTGAACTGGGCCAGAAATAGCAACTTTAGTTACAGCCACAGTACAAATGATTCACGCAGGTGACCGAGAAAGCCTTTGAGGTGCCGGGCTGAAAGCTGCAGTTTGGGGTTTTCTCTTCGGGGGGCTTCTCTGGAGGTGCTGGAGTGAGGCAGGAGGGGGTTTCAGTGGCCCAGGGAGGCAGCACATGCACAGGAGCTGCCGTGTGTGTCCCTAATGCTGCACATTTGGAGTTCAGCTCCTGCTGCGGGCTGGGTTAGCTCAGTAATCCCAGGTAATGCCCCTGCTGCTCCCCTGTGTGAAACTCAGTCTTTCCGGGCATCTTGGAACCACCGTTCCTCTTCAGAAAGTAAATATTAAATACAGGGGATTATTTTAAATTAGGATTTGTCTTTAGATTAATTAGGTGTTAACTCCATAGAACAGGCTTTGGTTCCTTGCTGATGACCTGCCGCCATCAGTCGCCCAAATTCTTAAATATTAAATGGACATAGCTCTTCCCAAGATCACATAATCATGGAATGGTTTGGGCTGCAAGGGACCTGAAAGATTATTTCGTTTCATACCATGGGCAGGGACACCTTCCACTCGCACAGATTGTTCCAAGCCCCGTCCAGCCTGGCCTTGGGCACTGCCAGGGATCCAGGGACAGCCACAGCTGCTCTGGGCACCCTGTGCCAGGCCCTCACAGGGGAGAATTCCCTCCCACTATCCCATCTAACGCTCCTCTCTGGCAGTGTGAACCCGTTCCCCTTGTCCTGTCACTCCAGACCCTTGTAAGCAGTGCTCTGTGTGTGTTGTAGGTGCCCCTCAGGTGTCCTGCCCTTCCTCAGGCCCAGGGGAGGAAGGAGCCCCCTCCCAGGAGCAGCACTGGGAGCAGAGCTCGGCTCTGATGGGACTCCAGATCTGCAGACACAGAACCAGCTCCGGACCTGGCTCCTTCATCACCTTAATCTGATTTCCCTGGTGGCTGCTGCCACAGGAGCCGGCACCCTGCCCGCTGCCTCGGGCTCTGTGTTCCACCTGTGCCTCTGCATTGGGGAAGGGCTGGTGGAAGGCATTAATGGAAATTGTCCTGAAGTAGAAATTCCTGCTATTTTTATCTTCAATAATTCTTAGTGCTGCTGTACTTGAGCTCTGCCACAGCTCTTTTAGTTCATTCAGAGCTGCATTCATTATAGATAACACAACAGCTGGACTATTCTTTCCTAACTCAGTCTTGGGCTGAAAGTGCCAGTAATGATAAATTCTGTAAAAACAGGACTTCAACTGCAGTCTACAAATTACTTTCTGTCACAGCAAGTTCCTATTTTACACCTGTGCTTCCATATGTGTCACTGACTTGTGCCATACATCTTTATTTGCCAGTTCGTGAAGGAACACTGGGAGTTAAGTATAAACACCAGGAGTCTTTTAATGATGATCTTGATCATTCTGGGGAATTTGGGAAGCAGTTGGAAGTAGGGCGGCTTTGTTGGGAGCATGAAGGATGCCTGGATTGTGCAGCTCCCTCAGGCAATGTCTTTCTTTTCATGGCCTCACTGTGTCTTCCCCCTCCACAGAGCTACTCAGAAAAATCCTACGTTGTGGAATAGTTGACTAGGTCCTACTGGGATTCAAGTCACATTTAAATATTAATGTTATAAAATGTCGGGAATGAAATATAAAGAGAATTACGGGAATAATTGGGTTAGCGGATATACTGCTTTTGACCTGGGAGGACATGCACTGGCATTCTTAAATAGTGCAAGAAGTTTATCACTCCAGTCTTTGAGATGGTACAAGTATTTTGAGCCTTTAATGTTTGTTTTGAGGATTTGGAAGTGATCCAAAAGCTGTCAGCTGGAAGTGTTGGTTGGTTGTTACTGAAATCAGTGTCGGTACAGATGAAGTTTCACGCCCTTTGCTGGCTGTGTGTGGAGCAGCTTGAGGCCCATGTTCTACCAAAAAAACACAACGCAGAACAACCGGTGAAAAAGCAGCAAATGCTTCCTTTCTCTCCCGTTTGTATCACGGAGAACTTTGGCAGCCTCCTCGTGAACGCAGGTGGTGCTCTGGTGGTGATGTCAAAGTGTTAATGTGATGTGCTGGTGGAAAAAGCATCAATCTGCACGGAAATAAAGTGTTCAGGTGTTCAGGATCGTACCCTGCTCACCTCTCTTTGTGTCTGAGAACATCTCGTGTTTGTTTTAAAGAACAGGCCCTTTCTCCTGGCCCAGGGGAGGCTGAGAAGGGACTCGGCCATTCCTGCCAGTCCCCACCCGGGAAGGACCAGTCCTTTGCTGGGCGAAGGGAGATGGGGCTTGCTGAGGCACAAACTTCACTTAAAAGTCGCTTTTAAATAAGTGAAGTGAAGGGTTCCCTGGAGGTTTTGGAGCAGAAAGGAGCTTTTCTCCCAAGGAACTGGCAGGTTCTGCACAGGGCCCTGTGAGGAACAGCTGCTCTGGCAGGGTAGCGAGGGTTCAGCTGAACTCCTGTGAGACTGGACCTGTAAGTGCTGTTGTTTGTATTCCAGCTGCTCTTTGCAAAGCAGGGTGTTTTGATAAGGAAAGGCTGCTTTGCATAGCGTCTGTTTTACCACAGTCTGATGGTCCATATGCTGAAGAGGACAAGCTGGCTGAGATACCATCTAAAAGTGGGAATAATCACGGGGATGCTGTCATGTGCTGCTGGAGGAGGGTTCGGAGCTGTGGGAGAACACTCAGAGTTTACTATTTGTTTTTCAAAAGAAGAGAATAAACACAGCCTGAGCAGATTGCACCAAAGTCTGACTTAGGAGCAATGCTGAGTGAGGGTTTTCCTTACGCTGTTCAAAATGCAGGATTAAGCAGGATATGAGGCTCTGAAGAGTCATTGGACAAACATCTGAAGTAGAGCAGGTCTATAGAAACTCCTGAACTATAGCAGTAAATGAAATGGTCCAATTTCAACATATGCCTTACTTGAATTAATAGAGAAGATATTTTATTAGACAGCTGTGAATTTGGCACAGTTTTTAATTTGTTCTCTTGGGGAAATCTGTCCCTTCCATTCTGCTGCTGGATGGTTTCTGTGATCCTCTACCACTAGATGTTGCTATGTGAGTGATTGATGTAATCTTATCTGATGCTGGATGGATTCATCCCTGAAGAAAAGGAGGAGATACCACTGAAACAGCATTTTTGCCTGTTCTGAAATTTGTATTTTGAGACTTTTGCCTAAGACATTTTTAGAGTTTATTGCCTCTGTTACATTAGTCATAAAGGTTGTCTCTCTCTTGGATACCCAGCAGAGTGCTGATTATTGTTCCAAATTTGGCAGGGTTTTGTCTTCAGGTGTGTGTACAGAGCTGCTGGTCTCAGCAGTGAGGAGAAAAGGCAACAAAATGTAACTTGGCCAAAAATGGTTTTGCAGCAACTCTGTTCTGTAGCGTCTGTGGCTTTTCATTCAATGAAAGATGGCAGGGGAAGAAAATTTCTATACATTCCACCATAAGGAAAAATCAAATTTCAGGGGAAATTCTTGCCTTTGGCTGTTTTTTAAGCTTTCACCTTGTTGGTGAAGGATTACTCACCTCCTTGGGGGTTTGCTGTGTTTATTCTGCACAGAAGTCTACAAATAGAAAAGCTCCATCAGGGTGAACTGAAGTTATCCTAAGGAAAAATTTCATTGCATGGATAGTGTAAACTCCCTGAGACTGAAGTAAAGCTGGAAAGGAATCTACAAGTGAATAAAACAAGAAGTTTGGAATTGGATTTGGGGAATCTGGGCTTGGAAATGCCTCAGGTAAGTCTGCTAGGATTTTATTTGCTTCTGTAAATAATTTTGCCTCTGTTTAGGAACAAATTGCACCAGCACTAGCAGGGAGAATGTGCAAGAGATTAAAGGATGTATATTTTGTAGGGTCCCTGTAGTGTCTGTGGTGGAAGCTGTGGTGCTGCTCTTGGTCCTGTATTTGTTCAAGCTGCAGCCAAATTGTCTCTTGGTGAGGGAGGATGCCTGGAGAGCAGAACAGCCTTTTATTACTGCAGTGATTCACACATCAGCACACTGAATGACTTTCAGCAGCACAGTGTTTCTCCCTTCCCAGCCCTCAGGGTGAGAGTGTCTAGAGGAGAAATTGAGGTCTGGAATTAAATGTAGCAGAAGGCCTTGCTGCCCATTCCCTGCATGCCCAGTCATCCTGCATAATGTTTTTTTGCCAAATTTCACTTCGTTCTTGAGAGAGGGGTGACAATCTTGATTCAGTTGTCATAAATTTTGCTTTCCTTACAATTTCATATGGAAGTTTTATGAGTTTTAATGGCTCTAAACACAGTCAACACTGCTTCGTACAAAATGATTTGTATTAGTGGGAAGACCCTGCCTACTGTTACTCCCAGATCTTGCCAGGACTGGCCCTCATCCTCTACAAATGCCAGCATATCCCAAAACTTGGCAAACATAAGACTTTCAAACCAACAGGGAAGAATGAAGGAGCAGTGGATGCTCTCACAGCTCTGTGGTGAATAGAAACGTGTCCTCTGATTGCTCCTGCATGTTGTCAGCTGCCCTTAAAGCATTCTCTGGCTCTGGGGAACGATGTGCTTATCTGTGGAGGTAAAAACCTTCAGAGACTAGGAGGAAGTGGTGATCCTCTTTCTGTTTGACTGAAACAGTCATTCTGCGATAAGCAAACCATTTCTGTTTGTTGAAGATGATAAGGTGCCTTTTTGTGTGGTGTTTGACACTCTGTCCCTTGTGTTGTAGCCCAGTGTGAGTGGAATGGACCCTCCTTTTGGGGATGCCTTTCGGAGCCACCTGTTTTCAGAGCAGACTCTGATGAGCACGGATCTCCTGGCCAGCAGCTCGGATCCAGACTTCATGTATGAACTGGTAGGTCACCTCCGTGTGTCCAGAACTTCCTCTCCCTGGCCAACACCACGTTCCTGCAGTAATAAAGGGTGCTTGTGCAAGAACGCTGGAAGATTATTCATTAATGCTGGCTGCTGATTAGGGAAGAGCTGGAGTGCTTGTCCAGCAAATGTGGTGCTTCCTCAGCAGGCACTTCTTCAAAATGGCTCAAATACACCTCCCACTATCCCAGGGTGCTCAGAGTTCCATCCAACCTGGCCTTGGACACTTCAGGGATCCAGGGGCAGCCACAGCTGCTCTGGGCACCCTGTGCCAGGGCCTGCCCACCCTCACAGGGAAGAATTTCTCCCTGCTATGTTGTACTTCACCCAAGCTGTGAATGAATGCACGGGAAGGAGAATAAAAGTTGACTCACAAGCTACTTATATGAGCATTCCCTTTTTTATTTTCTCCCTGCATCAAAGGAGAAAGGTCACTCATGGTCATTAATTTGTCGTGTTAGAATGAGGTTTTCCAGGAACTGGTAAACTCAAGCATATTCTGTTAAGCACACAGCAAAGATTGACCTAGATTATAGAGATGCCTGTGATGTCTTTCGTATTTTAAATACATGGATATTGGTACTGGTTTAGTTCCTGATGAGCAGATGAATTTGCAATAGCAGGGAAATATGGTGTCATTGGAAGAGCAGTGTCTTCAGAAGGATCTGTTGCTCAAGCACAAAAGCTGACCTTCATTCTGACCCCCAAAAGAAGCTTTTAGTTGAACGTTGAGGTCTCTTACTGTGTCAGCACTCTCTCACACTTCACTGGAATTGAGCTCTCCATACCAGATGAAGTAGAGGAAAGAGATGATGGATACTTTTTTTGTATTAACTTCTAACTTCTCTGATTGTGCACAGGACAGAGAAATGGACTATCAGCAAAGCTCCAGGGACAACTTGCTTTTCATGGAGGACTGCAAAGACCTTGAGAACTTGGAGTCTTTTACGGACATCCTGGACAAAGAAGCTGCTTTCACCTCCAAGTGGGAGCAGTGGGACACCTACTGTGAAGACCTTACTAAGTACACTAAATTAACCAGCTGTGACATCTGGGGAACAAAAGAGGTGGATTACCTGGGCCTCGATGACTTTTCAAGCCCGTACCAGGATGAAGAGGTGATCAGCAAAACACCCACACTGGCTCAGCTGAACAGCGAGGACTCCCAGCCTGTCTCAGATTCACTCTATTACCCTGATTTGCTCTTTAGTGTAAAACAAAACCCTTTAAATTCTTTGTTACCCGGCAAAAAAATTGCAAGCAGAGCAGCGGCGCCGGTGTGTTGCTCCAAGAACGCGCAGGCCGAGGCCGCGCTGTCGGACTGTGCGCAGCGGGCCGGCAGGGCTGCCAGCCAGCCTGCCCCCAGCACACAGATCGTGGTCAAGGCCAACGTCTACAGCAGCGAGAAAGTGAACATTCACGTGGAATGTAAGGACTATGTTAAAAAGGCAAAAGTGAAGATCAACCCCTTGCCGCAGAGCAGGCCCGTGCTGGGCCAGGCGCGCGCCGACGCGGCCAAGGAGAGCGCCTGCTCCTGCGGGGCCGTCACCAGGAGACAGGAGAGGAGGGGACTCGAGTCCCCCCACGGCCACGGTGCCCCTCCTGCTCTGCCTTTCAAAGAGGCTCAGGAGCTGCTCCTCAGCCCTCCCCAGGAGAGCCCGGGGCTGGCCGTGGGGGAGAGCAGTCTCTCCGCCGGCGCGTCCGTGTCGGACTCCTCGCAGAAGAAAGAAGAGCACAATTACTCTCTTTTTGTAACGGACGCTTTGGGGGAACAGTCCGCCAAAGCAGAGCCCGAGGAAGAGGAGGAGGACGAGGATGATATTGAAGACGAGGACCATGATGAAGGATTTGGCAGTGAGCACGAGCTGTCTGAAAACGATGATGAGGAGGAGGATTACGAGGACGATAAGGACGATGACATCAGCGATACCTTCTCAGAGCCAGGTACCAGCACTGGGGGCTTTGGGAACGTGGAGGGTGCTGGGATTGTCCTCGGAGTGGGAAGGAAAGCTTTTGAGCTCTTGGTAGCTACAGATGAGCAGCACTCATCTTAAGTCGTGAACTTTCATCCCAGATTTTCTAAGTGCTTTGCAAAATGCAATTAATTCAAAATATACGAGGTCTCTGTTGCCCTGTTTGGTGAAAAACTACACAAACTGTGGTCATGCAACAAAAATAATAATAGAGAATACAGGAAGCCCAGCTGTAGGCTGAGGTTAGAGCAGCTGCCTGTAAGTGTGGCCTTCTTTTTTTGTGGCTCTCTGGTAGGATGTGCAGAGCTTTCTAGCACTTCTTGTAGCTGTGAATTTATCCAGAGTTGGATCTGTCAGGATGAAATCATATCCTGAGTGAAATTATTTCATAATTACTTAACTCCTACTTACAGGTACAGTTTTTCCACAGAATCCAAGGAATGGCTGCCACTGAAACTAATAAAATCATTTCTTGGTGGTTTTCAGCAGTAACACTTAGTGGGTCTGCAGAGGATACTGAATTCCTCTCTCCTGCCTGGAGAAATGGAGCTCTAACAGCAGAAATAAGAACTAACCTTCACCTAGAAGGTAACAAAACAGCAACACTGTATAAAAATAAAATCTGCAGGGAAAGCGACAGGATTGTAACCAAGTATTAATTTCATTTCAGAAATTATTACAATATTCACATCTTATTAATGCCTTGTAGTAGAGGGTAAGAATTAAAACGTTCAGACATTTGGCAATATGTAACTTCGAGGGGATAAAGCAGCTGAAATTTTTCCTTGTTGAGAACAGCAGCTTCCCTACAGCTTGTCAGTGTTTGTCATAATAAACTCTCAGATGAAATTATTTTCTAATTAGATTTCCTGAGTTGGCATTAAACTCGTTAAGCATGCTGCCCTTTATGCTACTTTCACATGCACACAGCACACTTTTATTAGCATTTTAAAGCCTCTTCTCCCCTTCTGGAGTGAACTCCCTGTGCTTTCTGGGGCCCTGAGCAGCTGTTCCAGCCCTGCAGCCCACGGGGGATGTGTTGCACTGGAAGCCTGGGATCCATGAAGAAGAGGGGTTGTGTTAAATCCTGTGGGTGGAATTAATTAATTAACTGTTTTACTGACCGACAATCCACGTTCTGCAGCAGTAACTGAGGATCTGGGCTTATCCAAGCTTGCCAAACCCTTCCAGGAATGAAGCCTAAAGCCCTGCACCTCAAATGTGGTGATATTAAAAAATTTATCATATATTTTGTCTATTTTAGAAGGTAACATCCCCAGGTATTCTAATTATGTCGTTCTTGTACTTTGTGTTGCTTTTTAACCTCTAAAGGTAAATACTATGGGTAAAATATCTAAAAATAGGCACAGCACAGGAAAATGAAACCTTCCACAGCTCTGAAAACAAAATCAGTTGGTATTTTGAGGGAGGATGTAATTTACTGAAAGGAAAAAAAATCTGCCAGTTATTGCTGGCCCTCTAATGTTTTTTTATACAGAATTTGCTTTTGCTTATTCTTCATGTATGTTTTTAGAGTGAATGAGATGCTTTCTTCAAGTGTTATCTGAGGAAATATTTAGATATAGTGAAGGAGAAATAGCTAAAAATGTGGCTGGCTCTCAGGCAAGTTTGGACAACAGTGTTTTTGTTATCACCATGACACAGATTTAGCAATTTTGGCCCCCTGCAAAGGTAGCTTGTTATGGGAATTACAGCCCAGGCCTCTTCTAGCATTTAAACCTGGGGAGTTTTGCTATTACTGAATATATTTTTTCCTATTTTATTTAGTAGAAAGACTTTTAAATGACTGCTCCTGCCATCAAGTAGTCAGGAGATTGCAGAAATGGGAAATGCAGCAATTTGTTCAGTTGTCAGTAGCACTGGAGAAGAAATTAGTGCAAAAGTGCTCGTAGAGACACAGAGATTGTTTTAAGAAGCTGCATTAGATCAGCTCTGGGCACCTGGGCCATCAGCTGGGGCAAAACCACTCGAAACGATTTTCCAGAAGTCTCTGTGGTGAAGTGGTTAAGAGGAGGAGTTCTCTGGGTTTGTTTCAGTGGGGCTATTTTTGGGTTTCACCTGGTGAGATGCAGCAGTCATGTGCACTCTGTTCTCTGTTCTACTTCATTTAACCCTGGTGCATTTAAACCCGAAACCACAGTGAGGGATGTGAAGAAAGACTTTCAGGAGGGGCTTGTGAAGGGCTTCAAAGTTAAATAGAGAAACCCTTTCAGATTTCTTAGAAGCCTGCCCTGCTGTGTGATCTTTGCTAAGAGGAGGAATAAATACAGTGCAGAGCAGCTGAACAAGTTTGTGTTAGGTTAGGCCACTGCACTGGGTGATTTTCTGTAACTTTGCAATGGTAGCAGGTCAGGGCTGGGGTTGCAAGGCAGGATGTATTAAGTCAATGTAATTGAAGTTGCTAACTTAATTACAGTTTGAATAAGCAAACAGGAAGTCCTGGTTTTAACCTTGTTGTACATTTGTACACTTCAGCTCTTACAGAGATTTGTTTTCATTGGTTGGATTAATTCTGTGTTATCATGAAGATGGGCTCAATTTATACATTTCTATCTAATGAATCCCATAGCTTGTTTTTTAGGTGCAAAGTCAGTGGTCTTTTTGAGAGTATTTTGATACTTCTGTCAAACAGCATTTGAGTAATATGGAGCTACAGTTACAAATATTTATGGTATTTGAAACTGTATTTAATGTAAATTGTCAATAATTCTGGCTATACAGCACATGTTTTATAAAGCATGTTTCATTGTTTGGTTTGCCTTTAAAATCCTGTCTTTCCAATAGAGCAGAGAATCAAAGTAAATGAGTTGATGAAATGATGAGAAACAGAACTTCAGGATGGATTTCATCCTTCTGCATACCTGACTGCTATTCGTACTTTGGGTTATGACGTGAGAGTCAGACCAAAGCAAGAAAGTTTGTTTTTCCTCTTTCAACTGGGTTTTCAAGTGCAAACAGACTAATTGAATGGACTGTTTTAAAAGGAAGAAAGTGTTCTTTGTGCTGGGGGAAGATGAAGCAGAGCTGAAGCATATGGGGTCAAGGCTTGCTAAGCCTGCAGTCCCTACTGGGTGGCTTTTCCTTAAGCTTCATCAGAGTTTGTGATGTTCAGAAATGCTCCTTTTTTAAGTAAATGTAAACTATTAGCATTTTATACAAAAGGCAGTGCAGTGGTTTGAGATTTTTTTTAACCTTAGTATAGGTTATCTTTATTTTCTAAAGCTTATCTGGGGTTTGAAAACCTGTGGTTTTTTACATAGTTATGGTACAATATTTCTGTGATGTGGACAGTGGCATTACAATTTCCATGTCCTTTTGAGCAGCTCATTATATCAAGTGCATCATAATCCACCTCTAAAAGATTGTGCAGCTTTACTGTGGATCATTTCTCTTCATCCCAGTAAAGAGGAGGAAGAGGATGAACACTGGGTGTCCAAATCCCTTCAGCTTAGATGGTCCTTTGGTCACTGTCCTGATAACAGAGCCCCTTTCTCCAGCCTCGGAGGGATCCGTGGTTGGATTTATTCCCTGAAGGTCTTTGGACTCAAGGAACAGCAGGAGTTGGAATTGATTCTCTGGGTCTCTTCCAACTCAGAGTATTCTGTAATTGAATAATTTATTCTTTATTGTCTTTTGCTAATCCATCTGTATTATCTGCTTCTCTTTCCATGCTTTTTGTCCAATGTGGAGGTGAGTTAGGATTGTGTTCCTGCCAATTTGTGAATTTGTGAATTTGTGAATTGTTGTTGTGAAAGTTGTCAGGATGGGAGAAGGCTGCCCAACACCTGCTCTCTGTACTTGGCACTGCTGGGACTGTGGGGGACTGCAGCCTAGGGGGTCAGACAACGTAAAGGGACTTCAAATGTATAAATAATTCGATTTTTTTCAACTAATGAAGCACCATTAGTGGCTCAGTGTCTATCCCTGGGTTTAAGGCAAGTACCCAGGAGCAGCTGATGCTGGAACCAAGGGCTGTTAGATAATACAAAACAGATCTGCCTGTGGCTTTGCTCTTCACTTGAATTCTCAGTCTGCTGCTAAAGGCCTGCAAACAATTCTGTCACCAGTACATCAACAACCCCTACATCCTTTCAGGGTATGAAAACGATTCTGTGGAGGATTTGAAAGAAATGACTGCAATATCCTGTCGGAAAAGAGGCAAGAGGAGATACTTCTGGGAGTACAGCGAGCAGCTGACGCCGTCCCAGCAGGAGAGGATGCTGCGGCCGTCCGAGTGGAGCCGGGACACGCTGCCCAGCAACCTGTACCAGAAGAACGGGCTCCACCACGGTAAGGGACAGTCCTGGCCACGAGTGACAGCCTGCTCCTTGTGGCACCTTCGGCAGCCAAACCCCCTCCTTGCAGCTGCAGGGAAGTTGTGTTTTGGCCGTGGAAATTCAGACACTGTGAGGCTGTTGCTCAGCTGCCAGGGCTCTGCGGTGCCCCGGGGAGGCCCAGTGAACACACAGTAGGGACTTTCAGCGTGGTTTCTTCCCGAGGAGGGTGGATGAATTGAGGATTGTGACTTGCAAGGGCTCTCAGTGGAAACCCCGGAGTTGAGAGGTTTCTCGGTGGGATGCTGTAAACGCTGGATGGGCGGCTCGCTGCTGTGGGCTCCGGGGGCCGTGCCCTCAGTGCTGCCTGTGCCCGCAGGGGCTGCGAGGGCTCCGGGCTGCCGAGGTCGGGGTCTCTGCTGGGAGCTGAGGACAAGCACCAGGGCACAACTGCCTCTCTCTGCTGCTCCCTCCTCGTTTTCCCCTGTGAATGCAGCACAGTGAAGCACTCGCTCCTCTGGGAATCAACTATTTCCTTAAGATGCCCTCTTAGAAACTTAAACCAGTTGCTCTAATAACGGTGATTTATTCCCAGTGAGCAATTCCTGCACCACAAACACAACTAACATCACCCAAAACAAACCACTCTTAGGGGTGTTTTTGTTTTCTTGTCACAGGACCTCTTTTAGGCTGCTCCATTTGATTTTGGCTTTGAAGAAGCAAATTAAACCAACTTCCCTGGTTGTAAGGTTAATGTTCCCTTAGAGTTGAAAATTACTGCTTTTAACATGGCAATTGGCCTTCTCTTAAATCAAAAGATTTATTTTTTTTATTGTTAGTTATAGATTTATTCTGGGAAGAAAGCATTTTTTTCTTTAAATCTCCTTACTTTTTAAAAGCTTGTTTATCCTGTAGTGAAGTATCAGTACCTGAAGTCCCTATCACTGCTTTTTCTCATGATGGAGCTCTGAGCAACCTGGTTTAGTGGAAGGTGTCCCTGCCCATGGCAGGGGGTAGAAAAAGATGAGTTCAAGGTCCCTTCCAACCCAAGTCATTCTGTGATTGCATTATTTTACATTTGTTATTGCACAACAAATAACCAAACATGCCTGGAGGACTCAGTCCCACCAGACACTTGGACACTTGACCTTCAAGTCAAGTGCAAAACTAGGCCTTAAAGAGCTTCAAATACAAATAATAAAAGGGGTTAACTGGCCTTTATGTGGCCTTTATTTCATCTCAGCATCACTGAAGATTGTTTCAGTACCAGGCCTCAGCACTGTTTTTTAGTACAGAACTTTAGCAATAAGATTATTTGGGAATTTAATCCCCTTCAGTGTGCAGGAGGATATTTGGGCTGAATGTGAGTTAAGAAGTTTAAAACTGGAGCAAAACAACAGGGTTTGAACTTGTGACATACATTTTTCAGCACAGTTGTGTGCATGCTCTCTGTCACATCCAGTGGCCTGGCCAGCAGTATTTGCTCTTATCTGATCTGGATAGAATATGAATTGTACAAAGCTCTTTGTCTGGAAATGCTCTTTTTATTGTGAGAGGCCACAGGGATCACCTGATTCCGGCCCTTTCTCCTCTCCTCAACAAAGGAATTTAAACTGCACCCAAAAAATGCCTATTTAAGAGTGTGTTCTCACAGTATTGTGTCACTTCCTACCCATTTTTCTGCATCTTTAAAACAGGAAAATATGCAGCAAAGAAGTCACGGAGGACTGATGTAGAAGATCTGACTCCCAACCCCAGAAAACTGCTCCAGATTGGCAACGAGCTGAGGAAGCTGAATAAGGTGATCAGTGACCTGACACCCGTCAGTGAACTCCCCTTAACGGCCAGACCCAGGTCGAGGAAAGAAAAGAACAAGCTGGCTTCCAGGTAGGCCTTGGGTAAAGCTGCAGGGATGAGAAAATTTGGGTTGCTACAACTCATCTAAATAATTTCTAAATCCTGCTTCGTGTGGCAGCTCCTGCAATGGGAGTTGCAGTTTATCAAATGGGAATTACCAGTTTATCAAACAGCAGGGCAGCTGGCACCGTGGGAGCTGTGGGTTGTCTGTCCCCTAGATAAGGATGTGCTTCCACTGGAATTGGCTTCCTTGGCTGTGGGGCAAACAGTGATAAAACCCACAAGTGTCAAATGTGAGCAGATGCAGGTAGCAGAGAGTTTTCAGTGAAGGTGAGTGAGGATGGATGAGTTTGTGCATCTCAGCTCTGGGAGGTTTGGTTGATAAGTTCGTGTGGCTCTTACTATTCTGGAATTTGTGGTAGTGTTCTAATTTTTCCCCTCTTCTTGCTACAGGGCTTGTAGACTAAAAAAGAAAGCCCAGTATGAAGCCAATAAAGTAAAACTCTGGGGCCTCAACACGGAATATGGTAAATACAACTCTTCACATCTTAATTTTGCTTTTGTTCAGGTCTGTGTTTTGCACCTTGATGTAACCTGGCTCGTAGAGAAAAGAGTTGGTACAAACCCAGCAATTCTGTTGGTACAAAGCCAGTCCATTGACTAAAGTGAATGTACATTGGATTACCTGCAGTGTTGAGCTACTTTGCAGATGTAAATTATGTGAATGTATGCATGTGCTGTAAATGTTATTGAAAATATTGGTAATATTTGATGTATTACATTTAATTTTACAGTACGTGTGATGTGACACCCTTGACACTTACAGATAGCTGTGTGTAGATCACTGTGAATCTCTTCCTGGGGAATGTGCTGTAAAGCTAATCCTTTTTTTTTCTTTGCAGATAATTTACTCTTTGTCATCAACTCCATTAAACAAGAAATAGTTAACCGGGTGCAGGTACCTAAAGATGACAGAGGAATCAACATGGAACAAAAGTTGAACATACTTATTAAAGACACTCTTGGTGAGCAGTGAACTCCATGTGTTTGTCTGGATATGAAGATATAGAATCATAAATGCCCTGAGTTGGAAGGGACCCCAAAGCTCCTCTCATTCCACCAGGGACACCTCGCACTGTCCCAGGCTGCTCCAAGCCCCATCCAGCCTGGCCTTGGGCACTGCCAGGGATCCAGGGGCAGCCACAGCTGCTCTGGGCACCCTGTGCCAGGGCCTGCCCACCCTCCCAGGGAAGGATTTATTCCCAATATCCCATCTAGCCCTGCCCTCTGGCAGTGTGAAACCATCTCCCCTTGTCCTGTCCTTCCAGGCCCTTACAAAAAGTCTCTCTCCATCCTGTTGGCTCCTTCAGGCCCTGCAAGGCCACACTGAGGTCACCCCAGAGCTTCTCCTCTCCAGGTGAACAATCCCAGCTCTCCCAGCAGAGCTGCTCCATCCCTCTGCTCCCACCACATTCGATTGCAAACAATTCCTGAAACAGAGGAAAGAATGAACCNATGAAAGAATGAGCCCTGTCCTGATATCAGCTGTCCCACCCACGGTGTCCCCTGGCGTTGTGCCCCCCTGGGAACGTGCCGTGAGCAGGGACCTGACCAGCTTCTCTCCCGTCCCCTTCCAGGACTTCCCGTGGCTGGGCAGACGTCGGAGTTCGTGAACCAGGTGCTGGAGAAGACGGCGGAGGGAGACCCGACGGGCGGGCTGGTGGGGCTGCGGCTGCCGCTGGCCAAGGTCTAGGGCGGGGCAGAGCTGCCCGGCCCGGC
>VZRO01005358.1:934106-983822 GCA_013397915.1 Daphoenositta chrysoptera | reverse complement strand
TTCCCGCCCGCCGCCCGCAGGGGGCGCGCGCGGGCCCGGCCCGGCCCTGCCCGCCCAAGATGGCGGCGGTGCCGCTGCGCGTCTGCCACCAGGAGATCGTCAAGTTCGACCTGGAGATCAAGGCGGCCGTGCAGGTACCGCCGCCAGCCCCGGGACACTCCGGCCCGGCCGCGGGGCGAGCCGGGGCCGCGCTGACCGCGCCGTTGTGTTCCAGGATATCCGGGACTGCCCGGGGCCGCTCAGCGCCCTCACGGAGCTCAATGCCGCCGTGAAGGAGAAGTTCCGGCACCTCCGCGGCCGCATCCAGGTGAGGGACCCGGCCGGGGTCGCTGAGGGCACCGAGCCGCGCTCCGGGCCCGCCGGCTGTGGTTTGGGAGTCCCGGCTGTGGTTTGGGAGTCCCGGCTGTGGTTTAGGAGTCCCGGCTGTGTTGGGGGGGTGCCGGCCCAGGGCGGGAGGATCCCGGCTGTGGATTCCTGCCGGGGTTTGGGGTGTTCTGACTGCGATTTGGAGGATCCCGGCCTTGGGTTTGGGGTGTTCTGACAGTGTTTTGGAGGATCCCGGCCTTAGGTTTGGGGGTCCCGGCTGTGATTTGGTGAGTCGCAGCCGTGGATTGGGGGTTTATCAGATAAATCTGCCCCGAATCCGCTCTCCGGGCGGGGGTGGTTGGTGAGGTTCTGGTGTTTGTGCTCTCCGCCGAAGGACCTGGAGGAGATGGCGAAGGAGCAGGACAAGGAGTCCGAGAAACAAGCCTTGCTGCGGGAGGTGGAGAACCACAAGAAGCAAATGCTCAGGTGGGTCTGGCAGCTGGTGCTGTTGCCAAGTCCCCTGTAAGCAGAGAAAGCCTGGCTTTGGTGCAGCGTCTGCCAGTCTGTTTGGAAGTACAAACACTGACACGTGTTTTGCCCCAGAGCAAGAGGTCAGGGACAGAAAGGGTACAACTCTCTTTTCCTGTCCTGACTTCCTAACTCTGGTCTGTCCCTTTGAGCACTTGAGCTCAAAGAAGGTGGCTTAGGAGTCTGTTGTTTGACAGCTGGCACAGGTTTCTTCCTCCCTTGCTTCATAAATGCTACACGGAGGAATGTCAGGATAGAATGTTGTTGTTGTGTATAGTGATACACAGAAAGTGAGCGGCTGAGGGGGCTGGGAAAGGGGCTCAGGCTGGAGAAAAGGGGGATCAGGGGGGCCCTTGTGGCTCTGCACAACTCCCTGACAGGAGGGGGCAGCCGGGGGGGTCGGGCTCTGCTCCCAGGGAACAGGGACAGGAGCAGAGGGAACGGCCTCAGGCTGGGCCAGGGGAGGCTCAGGGTGGGCAGCAGCAGGAATTTCCCCATGGAAAGGGTGCTCAGGCCTTGGCAGGGGCTGCCCAGGGAGGTTTGGAGTGCCCATCCCTGGAGGTGTCCCAGGAAGGGCTGGAGGTGGCACTCAGAGCTCTGGGCTGGGGACAAGCTGGGGATGGGGCACAGCTTGGACTCGATGGTCTTGGAAGTATTTTCCAACCCAAATGATTCTGGGATTCTGAGGGTCCTTGCATGTATCTGGGGTGCCCAGTTACAGCGGTGGTTGCTTTGTGAAAATTGTGCTTGCAAGGTGTTACCATCACATTACAACACTCTGCTCTTGTGATTTCAGCAATCAGGCAGCCTGGAGAAAGGCAAATCTGGCCTGCAAAATTGCTATTGACAACTCTGAGAAAGATCAGCTGCTGCAGGGAAGAGACATCTTAAGACAAAGGTATGGGACTGTCCTGCTGTACTGTGGGATTTAAGCAGTGTCTCCTATACTCACTAGTTTTAAATTGAAGTGACATCATATTTTTAAGTTATTTCATTATATCTGGAGTGTAGCTTTTCTTCTATGAGTGCTTTTCCCTTTTGTGAAGATTTGAACTGTTAAGGATCCTGATCAATTCAGGTTTTCTTGGCATTGGCATATCTTACCAGAAAAGGGGGTAAATTAACCTTCATAGCTTTACATATTGTCTTTTACAATAATTCCAGATAGGTTCTAAACAAGAACTGGATCATTATCCAAGCTGTTTCCACATGCAGAACTGGATGTCAGTGTGCAGGCTGTGTATTGAAAGCAACAGCTGGGATACTCAGCATAATAAAGTGGGTTTGTGTTGGTGCTCCCACAGCAGCCCATGGAGTTACCCAGTCCTGGGTGAACAGTGGTGAAATATGGGCCCCTGTGAGATTCTGGGCTGTTGTTTGGGCTCAGGACTTTTATATTTTGTGATTATTTTTTATTGTTTAGTGAAGATAATCTGGATTTCTCATGCAGTGAAAACCAGTTGTGTCTTTTGTACACTGGAGAGATGTTTCATGCCAAGCTCTGTTCTAATCTCCCTATCAGCAGCATTTTCCCAGAGGACCCAAAAAAGTAATTTTACCCCTTTCTGCTTTGCTTTGTTCCCTTTTCAGGAAGACCACAAAGGAAAGTCTGGCAGAGAGTGCAAGCAACATCACAGAGAGTCTGATGAGCATCAGCAGGATGATGTCCCAGCAGGTGCAGCAGAGCGAGGAGACCGTGCAGACCTTAGGTACAGCTGGAATTTGGGCACGGATGGGGTGATGGAAGCACCTTTGGTCACTTCTGTCAGCATGGGGAGAGGAGCAGAGTAGGAGAATGTGCTCCAGTGGTGAGTAAAGGACTGGCCAGCAGAACTCCTGTAGCAGCTGGACATAAACAGGAAATCACAGAGTACTTTGTGAGGAGTTTTCTGTTTGTTGAAGTTTCTTTTTCATGATCACGAGAAGGAAGAGGGGTCAGGATGAGGTTTAGTTTCATGTAAGTGCAGTTGTAAAAGCAAGGTGATCTCACACGGTGCCCTGAGTGCGTTTGGTGTTACTCTGTGCCACTGTCCTGGCATGGATTTGGGAATGGCAGGGGAAACAAAAGCATGGATACAAGTCCCTGCAGAGAGGAAGGAGTGTCTGGAAGGCTGCTCCCAGCCAGGCTGCAGCTGGGATGGCTGAGACACGGAGATCAAGTGCCTTGAACCCGAGGTCACTTGCTCTGTCAGCAGTGCATCAGGGACTGAAGCCAGGATTTCACCCAGTTCCTTGGCCTGGACTCCTAGAACAATAAATCAAGGGACCTGTCAGAGCTGGTGATTCATGGAGCATTTAGAAGTTGTTGCCTGGGCCTCTTCCTAGCTGTGCTTCTGGGCAGGAGAGGGAACTTTAAAGACAAGGATAAATAACCCAAGTTTGCCCTCCTTGCTTTCTGCCCCATCTGAGGGTGGCAGCTGGGCACAGTTTGTTGCTGCAGAAGCAGCATGTTCCTTCTCCCATTAAAAAGACAGTTTGGCAGGCACTTTTTCACCCTGTTTCTGAATGAACAGCACTTGGAATTCATCAAGGGAAAAACTACCAAAGGTCATCTACAAAACCCAGCTGCAAGTTCTGAGTTAGTAGTGGGAATTCCTGTTTCCTGAGCAAGTCCTTCCCTAGGATGCACGGAATGTTTGAGGCTGTGGAGCAGGGAAGTTCTGCTTTGTCATTAACTCTGGGAAACAAGTTTTCTGTTTTCACTTGGATCAAAATGCCTCTTGGAATGGGATGGGACAAAATGTTTTGCAAAATGCTACAGACCTATTTCTACTCTGGTTTTTTTTTTTTTTTGTGAACCAGACCATGCTGGATTTGAGCTTTCTGTGAGCAACCAGGGCAGTGTAGGGTGAGGCACTGTCCTACAGGCTGTGCTTTCTGTCAAGCAGGAAAAAGGGGTTTCCGGGGCTTTTGCTTTCATTTAGCAATTTGAAAGGAGCAAAGCTGGGAAGTTCGGGGCATGTCTTTGTTTTCTCACAAAGAAAGACAACTTGAGACTAATCCACACACTTCTAGTTGGCCCTTCTCATTTTTATTAGGCAAAAAATTGCTGTGTGTGTCAAAAATGACTATTAAAAACTGTTTGGGCTGAATAATTCTGCAAGCCCATTTGAGTCACACTGATTTACTGCTGGGGCTTGGGGGAACACTTCCAGTGCTGCAATTAATATATTCAAATACTGCCCAGTCCTGCTGCTGCTGGTGACTTCTCTCTTGAGCACCATTCCTATTCCACCCTGCTTCCAGCAGCGTGGACTGAAAAACCTGAACTAGATTTGACCTGCTAACCCAAAAATTCAAAATCCAGGGACTTTAGTAGGATCTTTAAGCTTTCCAGTGCTCTTATTTCGCTTTGCACTTTTCCTCAGCACATCAGCACCCCTGAGCTGTGAGAACTCTGTCTCACCCACACCTCAGCCTGACCCAGGAGGATCCCTCGGGTGCTCTCTGTGTTGCCAGACATCTCATCCTTACACACTTTGCTGTGTATTTTTGAAGCACACCCTGCTGATTTAAATTTTTTTTTGTTCCCCTTCAATTTCAGCCAATTCTTCCCGAACCATCCTGGAAGCAAATGAGGAATTCAAGTCGATGTCGGGGACGATCCAGCTGGGGAGGAAGCTGATCACCAAGTACAACCGCCGGGAGCTGACGGACAAGCTGCTCATCTTCCTGGCCCTCGCCCTCTTCCTGGCCACAGTGCTCTATATCCTCAAAAAGAGACTCTTCCCCTTTTTGTAAAATTCCAACAATCACTGAACTATTAAAAAAAAAAATCAGAAAGAGATGGATGATAACGGTGGGGCTTTTAAATGGATTGATGACAGGGTACTGCAATGGCTGGAGGAGCGTTAGAGCAGGCAGGAGTTCGTGCTGTCCCCACGGAGCTTGTGGCCTGCCACAGAGGAGCTTCACAGATCGTGGTGTGGAGAGAAGAAATGCCAGCTTGCCTGTGGGTTTGGGGAATCAAGCACTTGAGGGACTGGGCACTCAAAGGTACCAGTCTGAACTTTCAGCCTCTTGCTGTTTTTTGCCTTGAAATTAAGTTTTGTCCTTGGCTTGGACTGGAAACTGCTCTGCCATCTGTGTGTAAGGTGCTGGGAGTAAGAGGAAGGATGGAAGAGAAAAACTCACACATTCCGTTAATAAAATATTTATTGTATTCTTGTCAACAGAGTTTTGTTTAAAAACAAAGTCTGATGGCTTGAAAGAGCCTTTCAGAGTAAAAATTCTGCTTTTCCTTTAGCAGCAGTGGTTGCTTATGGATTGTTTTTCTGGGAGTATAACACAGCCTGGCTCTGTCCCACTGGCCTTGGGAGGGCTCTGAGCAAAGCAAAAATGGGAACCCCGTTTGTTACCATTAATTCACACAACAGATAAGAGAACTACACTGGCAGCCTGTTAAAATCAAAAGCCCTTTTCCTCCTTTTCTTTATATCATTTCTCTTCATGGTTTGTGTTTGCAGAATTGCTGCCAAGTTGGGCATTTGAAAGTTGTGGAGTTTTGCTCCCGTTTTGTGGCCCTGGAACAGGCAGAGTGGACAGGGTGGGTGTGGTTTTCCATATTGTTTATTCCTTGTATTTCAGGGCAGTTCTTCCTCACCGCCTTTCCCGAGATACAGAATTGCACCAAGAATGAAATAAATTGACAGTGTGCACATTCTGGGTTTGAATGAGAGAAATTACTCTGCTTCAAAAATCCAATCTTTTTGTAAATAAACCTACCTGCACAAACTGTCAATTTGCAGTCTTTAGAGACAAAGGAATTAGGGAAAAAAATATCAAGGACAGCTGGACTTTTTGGGAGAGGGGAAGAGTCGAAATTCCAGGATGCAACAGGTTGCTCTGCAGCACTTGGTACTTGAATAATTTCCTTTCACAGCCTGGAAGGAAATAACCAGTGGAGACAGCGAGATAAATGTTATTTCTCTTCGTGGTGGGCAGGGTGGTTCGGTGCTGGAGCCGAGCAGAGCGGGTGGGTCCCTGGGTGGCTCCTGGCACCCTGGTGGGTGCCCCATCAGCCCCGACTGTGCCCACCTGGGGCTGGCCGGGTGGTGCTTAAACCCTCCCTCCTCTTCCTCCCTGCCTGCCCTGCTCCTCCTGCGTGGATGCTGCTCCTGCTGCAAAGGTAGGACTGCATTCCTCATTTTTTTGGATAAGTGAGAGGAAGCAGCGCTGTGGGAAGAGGCGGTGGTTGTGCCTGGCTCTTTGTTGTCTGATCCCGGGAATGTGGGAAGTTGTGCCCGGGCAGTTTTCTGTGTCTGCAGAGGGTTTGTGTTTGCGCTCGGGGTGCTGGGTCTCGGGTTCTCGCTGCGGTGCGCCTGAGGCTGTGTTGCGCAGGGTAACAAATTGTATCGCGCTGGTTTTTTTGAAAGCGAATTGCATTTTCTAAGGTGTCTGCCCTGACAAGTGCAGCAGAGCCGTCAGGGATGGTGAGAAGGGAATGGCCTCTGTGTTTTTGGGCTTGGGCATGGTGTGGAGGCCAAGAGCTGGAGCCCTTCTGAGACCAGGGACTGCAGGAGCAGAAAGTGTTTGGGAAGGAAGGAAGAAAGAGGGTTTTGGAGAAGTGTTCAGGGCTGTGCTGGAGGGCTCATACGCAAGTGAAAGCAACCAGGAGCTCCTGTTACTCCTGGGCCATCCCTCCCAAAAGGCAGCAGGTACCAGATGTGCTCCCTGCAAGTGGAGGCTGGGATTCACTGTCACAAAACAGTTGCAGTAAAAATGTTTTTTCTTTGAAGACTAATACTCCTTTAAAATGAGGAGTAAGGAACCACAGTGAGAAGGGCTGAAACCTTGCTGTGGAGTTGAGGGGCTGAGGCAGGCAGCTGGCAGCAATCAAGCAGCTGTGGGTAATGAACTCCTGCTCATTAGCTGAGTGCTATCCCTTTAACTGTGTCCTGCAGGCAAAGGGGACTGCAGGGACAGGGGGCGTTTGGCTGTGCAGCTGGAGCCACTTAGGGATGATGATGGGGCAGCTCTGGTGCCTCAGCACATTTACAGGTTTAGAACTTTCCGTTTTGTGGAGTCTGTAAGGTCCTGCTTGTGGTGTCCAACCCACTGAGAGCGATTTGCTTTTTCTGAGCACCTGTGGAGAAAGGGGGAAATGCCTGGAAGCTGCCCCTTGGAGTGTCAGGAGCAGGGCAGTGCTGTTGGACATCTGCTGTGGATCCAGTCCTGGTCTCCATTCCCACACAGCCACCGTGGAAAGCTGCGGGCAGGAGCAGGTGCCTGCCAGGTGTCCATTTATCCCTGAAACCTGCAGCATGAAGGTCACTTCAGAGCATTTAGTTAGGTCTGTGTTTCCTTGGAAAGTCACCTTTCAGTGGTTGCAATAAACGTGGACCTGAGGAGAATTGGGAATTTAACGTACACTGGAACTCTGCTGAGATCGACTGACTTGATTTGACTGATAATTATTTTATTGTTGATTGTGGTGTTATCAAATACAGAAATATTACAGGATAACTCTGGGAAAACAAATGAAGAGGATAATATTATTTATTCCCTCCTCCCCTCCAAGAATCAAGGGGAAATGAAGTTTGTATTTGAAGTCGTGCTTTTGAAATGCTTTCCACATAACTGACTTTACCAGAATGGAAAGGTGAATTCATAGCTTGGAGGTTTCTAAAAATGTCTCTGCCAAATGTGCGTGGCTGCTATCACATGCCAAGTGGCCCAGAGCAAGCCAGGCAAGTCAGGCTGGAATCTTTGGGGGCTGAGAATATCCAGGGGACATGTGCATACTTGTCTGCAAATATGTGGGGCTCTTCTTTGGGAAAAAGGGGGGATGGAAATCAGTTTAGTGTTGCTTCACCTCCCTGTCTGTAATGGTGTGATTCTCACAGAGGCAAGTCTGAAGCAAATTCTTTCCCCAGATGTGGTGTTTTGGTGATTGCACATTGCTGCAAAGCCCTTTCTGTCCCTGGTGCCTGAGTGCCTGTTGTGTTCCTGTCCCACAAAGGTGAGAAGTGTTCTCCAAACAGGCTTGCAGGTGCTTGGTCCCACAGCCAAATGCCAAATCCAGGGGCTCTTAAACCATCCTGCTGCTATCAAAAGCTCTTTGTGGACTTGTTCAGGCTGAGGCTTTGAATGAATACAACTTTATTATTACCTGCTTGCTTATACAAAATGGTACAAACTCTGTGCCACGAAGGCAATGACAGTTCCCCTGAGCTGGGGTTTGGTTTTCTCCCAGGAACCCGTGATGGAGACTCTGTGCCAGTTTCTTTGGGTGATGGATTGAGATTGGTGGTTCACTGTAAACCTTGAGGTTTTGATCCTCTCCTGCACAAAGAGAGCTGCAATCTGAGGAAGGGATTGGCGTCTTTATCAACTTAATTGGGTTTAGACCCGATTCTGGCCTTTCATGTGGTGTTCACTGATATCTCTGCTCGGGTTAGCTCCTCCAAGTGTTGCCTTGGCCACTAAAATGCTGAGGGAATCATGAGGCTCCTGCAGCCTCCAAAGCCACCAAAAATAGTTGGGCTGGAGTTGGTTGGCTCAGTTGGTCAGAGCCTGGTGCTGGGAACACCAAGACTGTGGGTCCTACCCCTGAGTGAGCCATTTACTGAAGAGTTGGTGATCCTTGTGTGTCCCTTCCAACTCAGAACGTTCTGTGACTCTGAATGGAGAAGCAAATCTGGTGAAGGACACCAGACCCTGCTCCAAGACCCATCCAGACCCTGCTCCAAGACCCATCCAGCCCTTCTGGGCTCTGCCCTGCCCGTTCCTGCCTCAGTGCCCTGGGGCAGGCAGTGACCCTGGGGGACAACAATCCCCTGAGTGCACAGCCAGCTGTGACACCTTTCCATGCCTTCAACCGCTTCCATTCGGGCTTCCTTTTATTTTTAACCCCGCAGCGTGAGGCTGATCAGATGTGATCGCTGCCGACCTTTGCCTCCCGCTGCCGCCCGAGCCGCATCCGCGTATCTGGCGGTGCCGGGGCTGTGCCGGGGCGCTGGGGCGGCTCTGCCCGCTCGGGCTGTCGCAGGCGGCATGAAAGGAAAATGCCACTCGCTGCTCCGAGCCCGGCCCGGCGATAAGGCCGCGTGTGTCCCGCGGGGCCCGCGATAAGAGCCCGAGGGGCAGGCGGGGAGAGCGGCCCCGCGGCATCAGCGCACACCAGGCGCTATAGATAGAGCCGCGTATATATAGAACCACATGAAAGCTTTTCGCTTTCCTCTTTTCAACAGCGGCAGGGCTGAGTGTCACATCCCGGGACGCTTTGGGACCTGACCCCGCCGGGGTCTGGGCTCGTTGTCCCCGCGGGTTCTTCAGTTCGCGTCGGCCCGAGGGGATGATGGGGATGTGAAACCCAAACCCAGAGCGATGTTTTGTCGTCCTGATAAAGCCTCAAAGGCCGGGCAGGGCCGGCTCGGTGTCCCTTTATCTTCAGAATGGACAGCGGGACAAAATTCTCCCGTTTGGGTTATTGGCTTTTCGTAGGTGTCACCCAAGCACTGAGCAGCTTTTGCCGCCGCTGATGGGCGATAACTCTGTCAGAGGCATCTGGGTGCTGACATTGTGGCCAGCCAGCCTGAAAGGAAGATAAGATTTTTCTATATTGAGCAAGTCTATTGATCCGGTCGGCCTCCTGTCCTGTGCCTGATGATAACTTGATGTTTCCAAGACAAAAAAGCCTCCCGCTGCTCCGTATATTGAGATATTACAATTTTATATATATATAGCACATATAACTCGCTGTTTCCAACATAAGCAAGCCCTCCCCTGTTCTGTATATTGACGTATATATTTATATTGTGTGTTATATGTATATCACTGTATTTTGGATTAAATTATGAAGGATTCCTTTCTCAGCCGTTTTCTTAAAAGATGCTGCTTTTGCTGCTTCTCATTTGGGTATGAAATTGCAAATGCTGCTAGTAGTCATCATGTTATTCCCATTTGTTTAAATGTCAGAGATGATGTTTGAAAGTAGTTACAGCAGAAATGAAAATAGTTTAATGTCAGTGGCTCCTGGCTTTCACTGACTGGCTTGTGCCAGTAATCTGCTTATCAAAAACCAACCAATAAGAAAGAATTTTAAAAAAATTAATGGAAAAGAAAACCAAATCAGCCATTCTCTTTATCACCAGACTTGTTTAAAATAGTTTTGTCTTTGGTAATTGCAGGCTTTGACCCAAACTTTGTTCCTGATCTTTCACAGAATTAATGGTAAATAACTCTCTAGGCAATAAATAAGGTAATGTCTGTGCTGAAAGAGAACAGGTGAGAATTTACATTCTCATTAATTAATCAAGTTAATTAATTTCTATGAAGATGTGGGTGTATATTTAGATTTGCAGATCCCAACAAGAGCTTCCTGGTTTTATCACCTTGTCAAAAAGATGTGTCTGGCAGAGGATTCCGGAGAGGATAGTGAGGAAATGCCAGCAGGGAAAGCCTCACTCCTGCAACAACAGCAGTAAATACAGAAGGAGAAAAACCTTTTATATGCAGAACTAAACTGCAGATGAACATTTTGTTTCTGCCCCTGCAAGCAGGGAATGGCAGCAGAGCTATTTTGGTGGATTAAAGCCAAAAGATAGCAGCGGTTCTTTCTGCCCTCGCCCGGGGCACTGGATCCAGCGACTTTGTAGCAATAAGCACCCGAGTGTCGGTAATTCACGTATCTCAGCCTCATTCCGGGCGGGTTCCTCGTCCCTGACCCCACGGGAGAAGTTCCTGTGGGTGAGCAGAGCCCGGGGGTCCCTCGGAACGCGTCCCTCACCCCCAGACGCTGCTGGTGACAAATGACATTTTCTCTGCCTTTGTACTCCGGGGCACAAGACGTGACGTTTACATCCAAGATCAATTATTTTTAACTGAAGAATGATAGCCCTGCGTCTAAATTATCTCAGGGCTTAATTCACATCAGTTAAAGCTTTTCAAAGGCTTATTAAAATTCCTTAAGTGTGTCCAGCTTATCAGCAGTTGAGTGTCGATGGCATTATACAAATGCTGCTATTGGAAATGACTGTTTGGCCATTTATTCTCATATACATACATTGTGCCTGGGACTATTAATACTACTTAGTACTTACACGATTCCTTTCATCTGGTGATCCCAAGGCATTGCCCAGGGAAGCAGGGGCTGCTCTCCCCCTTCTAAATATGGGAAAACTGTCACGTCCAGCAGCGGTGTCTCAGGCTTGGATTTAATTCTTCCACTGGATCCTGCCAGCCTTGGCTCTGTCTGAGCTGTCAGATTTTAACAGGACTTGGTTTATTTGTGCTGCTGCAGCACCTAAACCTTGTGTGGTGTGGGCAAACGCAGGGCAGCAGAGCTGCTCCTTTGCCAGGGCACCTGTGGTGCTGGAAAATGCACGGATCAATGTGTAAATCCGCCAAACTGGCAGCGGGAAGGAGGAGATCCTGAGCAGAGCAGAAATTGGTTCAGCAACCCCTGCCATGGAGCAAAGAGGTTTGAGAGGAGAGTGGAAGGGCTTTTGGAGGGGAGGAGGCTTTGTCACTCTGAGTGTCCCCATGCTGGCAGGAAATGTGGGACAGTCTGAGCACAGAGCTGGCATTGCCACAGTGAGGGAGGAGGAGAGGGGCAGGGACAGTCTCTGAAGAGCTGTGGGTGCTCCGTGATCCTGTGCCAGTCCCTGGCAGTGCTGAGGGAGGAAAAATCCTGGTTGTTGCATAAAGGTGCTGCCTGTCCTGGCACCCCAGACTGCTGCAGGAGGTGGGGATGGGGCTGTTGATGTGCATGAATATCTGGTCAGAAACCCTTGGGATTAGTTTGTAAGTGTGCTTTCCTTTTTTTCCTTCTTTCTTCTTCTTTTTTCCCCCTGCAATTGAACTCGTCTCAGGCAGGGGTGGGAGTTTAGATTTTATTACATTGGTATTTTTTTCCCAATGAGGTTCTGTCTGGAGAAGCATTTTGAGGAGCTGATCATTTATTGCAGGAGCCACTAGGTAGCACTGTGAAATAAAGTTCTGCACCACGTTCTGCTTCCCTGAACAAAGACCTGCCAGTCCCAGCGTGGCTGGGTTATTATGGAATAAAGGCAGCAAGGGTGGGTTTAAACTTTCTCCACTCTTGGATTCAGTCAGGTGTGGGAGAAATGAAGCTGTCAGGGGAGATTTAGACCGGATTTTAGGAAAAGGTTCTTTACCCACAGTGTCTGACCACCCTCTGGGGGAAGAACCTTTTCCTAAAATCCAGCCTACCCCTCCCCTGACACAGCTCCAGCCGTTCCCTTTGGTTCTGTATCTGCTCACCAGAGAGAGAATGCAAGGCATTGATCTTATATTGATTTAATATGTTAATGGATTATTCTTCCAAAGGCATAGAGTCAGGTAAAAATTTTGTTTTGATCGTTAACTTGTTTTCATTAAAACAACTTCATTCTTTGGTTTATTAATGCCCCAAAATCACTCAAATAAAGTAACTTGCCAGGTTTCTTCTGTAACTTTTGGGCTTGAACAACAAGTTAGCAGGTTCCCTTTGTGCCTTTCCCCCCAGCTGCAGTCAGTCAGTCAGTGTACAACATCTGAACTGCAGAGCACTCCGTGCCCATTTCTGTTTCAATTCCCAGCAGCCAACTGCAACGTGTGTTCCTGCAGCAGCACCATATCGCTGCTTTTTAAAATTAGCCCTGGCTCGGGCTGCTGAAGGGAGAGGAGACATGATAAAGGGATTGAGCATCACGCTCTGCCAGAGCTGCTGGGCTTAAATCATCCAGTTACAGGAACCCTGAGCTGCTGCTGCTGGAAAGATCTGCCTGCTCCCTGGCTCCAGGGGTCACGGGGGGTGTGTTGGTCACTGTCAGATGCTTTGGGGAACTTCAGGGCTGCCTGATTAGCTGGAGGTTCAGAGGAGGGGATTCTTTTTTGTATCTGCTGTGGCTGTACCTGATGCAGGGGCTTTTTATCTGCAAAATCAAAGAACTGGACGAGATGGTCATTGTAGGTCCCTTCCAACTTAGTTATCCTATTCTAAAATTATTCTAGAAGGGCATGGAACTGTTGGAGCAAGTCCAGAGGAGGCCACGAGGTTGATAAAGGGGTTGAAGCACCTTCCCTTTGGGGACAGGCTGGGAGAGCTGGAAATGTTCAGCCTGGAGAAGAGAAGGGTTTGTGGAGACCCCACAGCACCTTCCAGGATCTGAAGGGAAGTGGGAGAAGGGACCCTGCGTCAGGAACTGGAGTGGCAGGATGAGAAGGAATGGGATCACATTGAAAGAGGGGAAATGCAGGTCAGATGTGGAAGAAATTCCTCTGTGTGAGGGTGGGAGGCCCTGGCACAGAGCAGCTGTGGCTGCCCCTGGATCCCTGGAAGTGTCCCAGACCAGGCTGGACGGGGTTGGAGCACCCTGGGACAGTGGGAGGTGTCCCTGCCCACGGCTGAAGTGGAATAGGATGGATTTAAGGTCCCTTCCAACCCAAACCATTCTGTGATTGTGCACAAAAGCACTTTTCACGTGGGTGTAATTCCCCACGGCCAGGGAAAGCCCTGCCGAGTGCTGACCAAAAGGACAAAGAGGCTGTACTGAGGCTGTCCCTATTCCCGGGCGAGCCAAACGCATCCCAGCCCGTTTTAAAACAAAAGATCTTATTTTGCCCTGACGAGGGCCTGAATTGCTTGATGTTTTCACCTCTTTATAGGTTTGGCCACCCTGGCCTGGAGCAAAACCCCCTCGTGGCCTCACCTGCTGCTCTGAGGGTCTCTGTTAACATTTCTGGGCGGCTCCTTTCCTTTATCTGGCTCCTTCTGCAACATCTGCAAGCGAGTTATGCGGCGTTTTCATCCCCTGAGGATTTATAGCGACCTCTCAGGGACCTTAATCGGAGGATCAATACACTCCTAACACCTGTAGATCAATATAAACTTGACCCTTGGTCTTGACAGATCTGTCACCTCGGTGCCCTTCCTGTAAAGCATCCCCGGGCTGGGAGGGCTCTGGTGGGAGGAAGCAGCGCAGGTGGCACAGCTGAGCCCCTCCATCCCAAGGTCAAGTGTCAAAATGATAAAGGAAGGTGGTACCCAGGCAGAAAATCGGGATAAAAATGAGGGGAGAAGCTCAGGAACGGTCCCTCCAGGTGTCTGGGGTCCAGCCAGGTCCCTGCAGGAGCAGAGACTCGCCCTGTGGGTGATGCTGGAGTGGAGGAAAAGCTCTGTGAAACTCCACGTTCTGTGGAAGAGCTGTTCCCTCCTGGGGATTTGTGGTAAGGAGGGATCTGCTGCTTTAAAAAGCTGCTGCTTGTGCTCATCCTATCTTTAGCTCAGGGCAGCAAAAGCCTTTTCTCTTTTGAAAAGTCAGCTCCTCTCTGTGCAAAGACTTTCCCTCCCTCACCCCCACCCCACCCATTTTTCCATCCAGGCACTCCAAGCAGGGATTTCTGTCTGTCTTTGCAGCCTCTCCAGGGGATGGAGGATCCTTGTTCCTCACCTGAATCCTCTGCCTCTGTAATGCCACTCATGAGGGGAAAGAACCATCTCAGGATTCCACAAATGAATGTCAGAGCTACAGTTAAAATTGTCTTCTCTGTGTCAAGATCCCAAAACTCTTACGTTTACCCAAAAAAACCCAAAGCAACAAGCAGTGGGTGCTGCAGCAATAACAAGCACTCTGCAGAGCTGGATTTTCCCAGACTGATTTTTATTTCAGTTATTTTTTTTTTTTCTCAAGAATTTTTTCACATAGTATTGGTGACAAAAAAAAAAAAAAACAGAATGAAGACCTGAAGTCCACATTTTTTCTCAGCTGATTTTGAACCTCCTCTACTTTCATTCCCCTCAGAAGCTGTCGTGGTTTGAGTGAATAGCATGTTATGAATTTTGAAGGTACACACCAAAATCTGCAAAGTCTGTGATGTTATCTTAATAAGGAGCTGGTGAAAGTGGGAGCTAATTGCTGAAATGGCCTCTCCATTCCCAGCCGCCTTTGCCTCAGTCTGAGCCTCCCTCCTGCCTCTCACCTGAGCCCAGCTCCCGGTTCTGGGTGTTTCGTTTCCCCGGGTGCGAGGTGCTGCTCCCAGCAGCTTGCAGGGACCGTGGTGCTCGGATAAATAACTTTGTGTGTGTGTGGACCTTAGAAAATCGAATCTGAAGGAACTGAGGAAGCGTGGTTAGGAAATACCAACTAACAGGACCCAAGCCAGGTCCTTGCAGGCTGCAGCCGTGGGATGCTGTCGGTGCCCGAGGCTCTGCCCCCCAGGATGATTTTGGGGGGGTGTCATCTGCACAGGCGCTGCCAAAAGCATCCGTCATCTCCCGCCGTGACCTTGCACCAGCTGTCTGTCCCCTGCGAGGCCAGCAATTAAAACACGGGCTAATGAAGGCAGCAGGACATGAAAGGGCTTTTCAGGGCTGATCAAAGGGGCAGAGCACGGCGTTGTCACAGCCAGAAGAGTGAGGCCGATAGGACTGGAAGGGTGGTCAGGAAAGTGAGAAAATTGAAGAGGATATTTAGAAATTAACCCGGGAATGTCCCTGTTGTTCCCATGTGCTGCGTGAGGGGCGATTCTCTCGTGTGCTCTTACTTTTGGGGGTTTTGGTGGGGAAAGTACTGAGTATTTATATTCATCTTGTTACGTGGGAAATAATCTTTGTGTGTACAAAAATAAAATGCTGTAGATAACGCTACCACTGAGGACTCAAGCGGGAAATTTGATTTCCAGTTCGAATGCTTTGTCGTGTAAAAAATTATTTAAGTTTGAGTTCTCAAGGTGAAATGCTGGTGGGCTCTAAACTGGTGCCTAACCAGGCAAATGGTCACCTCAGGCATGGCTCTCAGAGAAGCCAATAACAAGCAGCTCTCACTGGGTTTTTTTAAAATTCATTTATCTGTGTGCATCTAAAAGGAGTTTTGGTGTCAGATAGACACGCTGGATGCCTGTGGGTGTTCGATGGAAGATAAGACAGAACATCTCTTTTTATGGCAGCAATTACACTTGCATTTCTTCAGAATTATGGAGAAATAAAGCAGTTTTTCTGTCATTGCTTGGAAAGGGCTAAAGTTCCTAAAGACAGCCGTGAGGACCCTGCATTCTGAGCAGGGCTGGGTGTTCGTGGCTCCAGGACGGGGGCTCCTGCAATCCCCACGGATGCACAGGCTGGGGATCATTTCCTGGGCATGGAATTGGCTGGTGTCATTCAAATAAAACCCAGAACAAACACGAAAACGCCTCTAACCCTCACAACCAGCAGTAAAGAGCAGGAGGACCCTGGAGCCTCGGCAGGGGAGGGTGCCAGGAGTGAGGCTGAGTGTCAGCCTGGCCATCCCGAAGGAATCTCCAGCGGGATCAGCCGTGGCTGTAAAGTGAAGTGTGTGGAATTGCAGGCTGGATCCTGGGCTGTAAAGTGAAGTGTGTGGAATTGCAGGCTGGATCCTGGGCTGTAAAGTGAAGTGTGTGGAATTGCAGGCTGGATCCCATCTGTAAAGTGAAGTGTGTGGAATTGCAGGATGGATCCCATCTGTAAAGTGAAGTGTGTGGAATTGCAGGCTGGATCCTGGCTGTAAAGTGAAGTGTGTGGAATTGCAGGCTGGATCCTGGCTGTAAAGTGCAGTGTGTGGAATTGCAGGCTGGATCCTGGCTGTAAAGTGAAGAGTGTGGAATTGTAGGCTGGATCAGTACCTGGCTCTCAGGGTGTGTGGAGTGAGGGAAGCAGCAGCTGATGCTGCACAATGCTTAAAGCAGCACATGAGACCTGGGGTCAAGCAAAATTTAAATTTTTCTCCTTTGGAACGGCATAAATCATCATAATATCATTAGATTCTAAGTCAAGGCAGTGGGTTTTCATTCTATTTTTTTTTTTTTTTTGGTGCTTAAAGATATGAGAAACTTGCTTATTTGACTGAAATGCCTTTGAATTTTGGTTTTTTGGGGTTTTTTTTGTGGCCTGTTTTTCAGCAGCTCCTCTTGCTGCCAGCCAGCACTGTGCCCATGTCTGGTGCTGCTCCTCCACTGCTCTGACAGCAGCTTTTCTTCTGCACAGATAATAAGGAATACAAAAACATCCTGGGCCAGGAAGATGGGGTTTGGGGACAATTTCTAGGAGTCAATATTGTGACTTATTCCAAGCTCATGCTGGAGGACAATGCAATCTATTTAGGAAACGTCTGCTGTGCTAAAATAAACTCTGGTGTATTCTTGTGGCAGCAGAGAGCACCAAATCCTGCTGCAAATGCACAGAACCCCTGGAAAATGTCTGAGAGCAGGTGTTTTGGACTGTGGAAGTTAACAAATCTGGTTGTTGAACAAGTTATTGGTTCTGGGACTAAAACTCTAAAATGCCTTTCTAAATTCTGTTTGTTTCTTACTAAGCTGTTGTTAGAGCAGCTCACAGAATTTGAAATACTTGACAAATTCGCTTTTCTTTTCCTATCTGAGCCTGCTAAATCCTGACTTTCCCCACTCCACAGCAGAGTCATTCATGTCTTCAGCTCACCCATCTCCACAAGTAATAATTCAGCTCCAGGACGTCTCCCCAAGACCAGTTAATTTTAACCAACCCTAAGAAATAAAATTATTTTGGCCACTGAGAGATTTATTCCCATTTACAAGTTTTGGGTTGTTTTTTTTTTTTTTCTTTCGGATAACTTATTTCTCCAGCCCTCCAAACTGAGCAGGTATTGAGTGAACTCTGCACGTTGTGTTGGAGAAGCCCTGTCCTGCTCACGGTGGGCAGGACTGAGCTGAACCTGCTGCAAACACCATGCCCCTCCCGAATGGAGTTGGGAAAAATGCCCAATCTCCTGGCTTAGACCTGTGGTTTGGCCATTTGACCGTAATTCTTTTTTGACACCAAAAAAAAAAGTTATTTTAAGCAGGGATGACTTAAGAGATGTGTTAGAGTCTCAGTGGGGTCAGTGCTCGCACACAGATCTGGTTTTAAATGCCCTGCTCTGCTCTTCTGAGTGTGAACTTCTCTCCCCGGGTGCTCAGTTTCTGGGAAGGAGTTTATTTTTTGTCTCAGCCTATTCACCCAGGCTCCACTAAAATAATTTCTATTTCATTTGAAGTTCCAGTAACTCGTTCACGCAAAGACAGAGGAACTGACCTGGTTTTGCTCATCCCAGCAGCCCATCAGCTCCAGCCCCAGTCTGGGGCCGGGCTGTGCAGGACCACAATGGGAAATGTGCCTGATGGGCTGCTCAGGACGAGCTCTAAATGGGTCCTTTTTGCTGCGTGAAACGCTGGAGCCGCAGGAATGAATTTAAAATGACTGCAGGAGACAGGTAGAGATCTTCAAGTAATGTATTCTGTGTCACTTTGCTAAACCTTGATTGATGAACTTTCACAAACGCACGGCCAGTGCTTGATCTGCTGGGTGAAATCCCTGCTTCCCTCTCTTTCTGCGCCAAAATGTAGCGTCAATTTCGTGGTTTAGGCAACGCAAACCACCCAGGAATGAAAACTCGGACTCCAGCCTGAAAGCCCACCCCTTTCTCGCTTTGGAGTGGCGTTTTAAAGGTGTTGATTCTTCTTAATAATCCCCATTAACAAGAAATCACTTACTGCTGATACTGATCTAAAGCGATGTCAGTGAGATGAATTAGGAGCAGGGGCTGGCTGGAGAGGGTTGTTGATCTGTTGTTTTCCTGCCGAGCTTCTCGGGAACATTGAAACACTTAATTCCTGCCAGGACCGTATCTTGTTCTCGGACTCCAGAGAATAACTTCCGATGTGAAAACTCCTTGAACTTAAGGAATAAAATTCTGGCACTTTAGGAACGGCAGGGGTGTTATTTAGCAAAAACAATTACTTCGGTTCCTACAAAACTGCTTAAGGCAAGGGACTTGGTATCAGTCCCTTACAGCTGACAACTTGTTCCTGTACAAATTGTGTGAATTCCAAAGGGTTTGGATAAACTTGCCGTGTGCAGTTCGTCTCAAGAAGACTGAGCTGCTCTTGCCCTGTCACCTTCAAGTGGAGCTGGGGCACTGAATTCTCAAAAAAAAAGCTGGGTTTGAACAGAGCAGTGAATGCCAGTGCCGGATTTTGTAATCCCCAAAAAATCTGAGGGAAGAGCGAGATCAAATCCAAGTGCAAATCTTATTAAAAGCTCTTTTCCTACACCCCCTAGCATGCCCCCGGGCACTGGGAGGATCTCTGATTTCAGGTTCCCTGGGGAAACGCCAGGATCCTGCACTTGCCTCTGGAACAACCTTTCCTAAGCACGGGCTCTTCGTGTTGCTCTAGAGATGGGAAGCACTTCAGGCTCAGGAGCAGCTCAGATTTGAGACGTGCAGTTTTCCTGAGCCTTTGAGAGGGCTGAACTCAGGGGAGCACGGCCCCGGTGCCTTTGGAAGTCCTGGGGGGACCTTTTGGCCCCGCCTGACCCTGTGGAGCTGCAGCTGGAGCTGGGGCTGAACTGGGGAGCAGGAACGGGAGCAGTGGGGTGCCTGTGAACCCGGGGAGCCCCCCTTGGCCAATCTCAGCGTGCTGGGGGTTAATTCCCGCTGGATCTCCCTTCCCATTAATCCCGTTAATGGAAGGTCTCTGGCCGCGGCTGCCGGTGCCCCCGGCCGCGCTGCCCGCCTGGCCTCAGCCAGCTGTGCTCGCCTCCTCTGCCCAAATCACTTCCTGAACCGCCTCCAAGGCTCCGGCTGCTCTTCCAAGCCCCCGTCTTGTCCTGCCCTGCATCTGCTCGTGATGCAATTCCCGCAGGACCAGGGAAGCTCGGGGAGGAGGGGAGCGTGTGAGCAGGAGCTGTAGGACATTCATCCCTGCTGAGAACGAGCACAGTCCTGGCAATCGGACCCAGAGCTGGTGCCCAGAACAGCCACTGCAGGGAAAATCCCGCTGTTTTCGCAGATTTCTTGATAGCTGTAGCTCTGAGATATTATGGGAGGAAAATAAACATGTTTGAAGAAAATAATTGGGTCTGAGGAAGGGAAAGGATGTTGGGAGTATGTGAGAAGGGTTCTCCGTTGATGTGGGGAGTTACTTGTTCCTGTGGCTTTTCCTGGAGTTTCACTGCTGTCTATCTTGTTTGTCCACTTAATGAAGGGCCCAGCTCAGGGCCAGCTCCAGAGAGTTCAAGTTTTAGCTAAATCTTGGTGCCTTGCTCCATGTTAACTCAGGACTTGTCCTTCCGAGGGCTCCGTGTGTGCTCTGGCCCTGGGCAGCCCTGCAGAGGTGACACGAGGTGCCTGGAGGGGGGTGGCACCACCGTGACCATTGGGCACCGCAGGCAAATCGTGGCCCCAAACTGTGACTCCCCCCACTCATCAGTTTAAGCCCAGCTTTCTCCTGCCCCCCTCCACTCTCTTTTCCTGGAGTTCTCGGGAAGGTGGGCACCTTTGGCTCTCTCCAGGCAGGACATTTTCTGGGTGATCTGCCTCTCTCCCATCTGGAGCCTGTGTGGGAAGATGGCAAAGCCATCACGGAGCCTTGGAGATGGTTCCAAAGGAGGGGAAGTGGCTCTTGCTTCTCCCTGGCCTGCCCAGGTGCCCCGTGTCCCTGCTTCAGGCTGGCAGACTGGTCCCGTTGTCACAGACCCCACGGCTCTCTGGGGTGAGACCCCGAGGCAGATCCTCCCTGGGATGAGGCTGAAGGTCCCTCTTTGCCCAGCCCTGAGCCCCGGCCAGGTGCCTACCCTGCACTGGGGGCTTTGTGAGCGCACCCAGGGCTCCTCCTGCCTTTGCAGAGATCGGCAGGAGGTGGGAGCTCCTTATCGGTGCAATCCTACCTCGGGGGGTGTGTGGGCTTGGGAGGGAGGGAGAGAGGCTGCAGGCAGCTTCCATTCCCCGGCAGCCTTTCATCCTCTGTCCCAGGGCCACAGCCACCCTGTCTCCATCCCTGTTTACTGATGGGGCCGATACGGCCGAGGCGGGAGGGGTTGCAGGTCCCCTTAATCGCCCTGTCACCGGCCGGACAGGCTCAGACACTCTCAGAGGATGTTGTGACTGCGCTGAATTACAATGTTTGTTGTTTCTCACTCCCAATAATTGACATTTGATAGCGACTACTGTAAAAGCGGCCGAGGGGCTGGGGCTGAGGCAGAGGAGAGGCAGGAGCCCCGCTCGCTGTCCCTGGGCGGTTCGAGGGCGGGCGGGGGCTCCTTGGCCCCTCTCCCCACGGGTCAGGATGTGGAGGGGCTGTGAAAACCTCCCGCGGGTGGGCTGGGGGCTTTGGTTTATGACTTGGGGTGCCGGTACCTCTCCTCGCATTGCTTTTTTGTGCAGGGAAGAAATCGGTACCTCGGCACATGCTCCCAGAGCCTGGGAAGGACGGGGTCGGTCCCGATCCCAGCCCGGGAGCACGGGCCGGTGCTTAGCGCTTCTGCCAGGCTGTGAGCTCGAAAAGCGGCGTTCAAAATTATTTTTTAAATTCCTTAAAACACAAACACCGTTTTGCAAGGGGCAAAACGGGAATGCCGAACACACGGGAGGGCTACACAAACCCGGGGGGGACCGGCAGGGAAAGGAAAGGCTCCCGGGACGGGCGAATCCGCATCCACAGCCCCCCTCCCGGGATGCCCGGGATGCGCAAGGAACGCCAGGGACGCCAAGGTTCAGCCACTCTCTTTAATGACAACTCGCTGATCTCCGTCAGCTTGTACAGCAAAGGGCAACACGTACCAAGGGGCGGACAGTGCATTTCCATACTAACTCACGTTTTAGTGCATAACCCTACGGGACCTGGCGGGCCGGAGTGTCCGTGTCCCTCGGCCGGGGCGTGGGGGTCTGTCTGTCCTCATCCCTGCCCAGGCCGGCGGTAGCAGCCTCGCAAGGGAGACCTGGGGGTGGCGAGATGCTGAACTGACCGAACAGCGGGGACCGTACGGGAAGTGCAAGAGTTAAATGTGGATGTCAATATAATTAGTATAGAGTAAAAGTTAAAAAAAAAAAAAAATAGAGAGTTGCGGGGCTTGGCTGGGTGTTGTTGGGAACAAGTCAAGCGAAATTACCGGCTGGTTTGTAGGAAGGAAGGAGGGGAATTATCAGGAGACCCGGGCGGAGGGGGAGCGAGAGGGGCCGGGAAATGCGGGCAAACCCCGCCGGTGCCCGCCTGGCCCCGCACGGAGCGCGGCCCCCGCACGAAATACCGCAAACCCCCGCGCCCAGGGCCCCCGCACCCCTGAGCTCCGCCGGGCTGCTCCGCTGACCCGCCCGCACCCCGCAAACGTCCCGAGCCCGCCTCCTCCGTGCCCGGCGCTCCGCGGGGACAGCGGGGACAGCGCGGGCGGCTCTACCACGCTCGGATCCCGTGCAAGGTGGAGATGCCCGCGTTGCCCTGCGGGATGGGCGTTTGCACCGAATTCAAGTCCCCCACGCCGAAGTTCATGAAGTTGTTGGCGGGCGCCGAGGGCTGCATGGGCTGCATGGAGGGGTAGCTGCAGTTGTAGTTGGCGTTGCAGGCGGGGCTGTTGTAGTTGCTGTAGGCGGGGTAGGCGTTGTAGCTGTAGGGGTTGATGCTGACATTGTAGGGCGAGCTGTAGGGCGAGGATTCCCCCAGGCAGGGCTTCCCATCGCGCACCAGCACCGGCACCGCGATCCGCCGCGGGGGAGGGATCCCCACCATTTCCAGCGTCTGGTCCTGTCTCTGCCTTTTGCATTTGTACCTTCGGTTCTGGAACCAAATTTTCACCTGGGTGGAGGTGAGCTTTAGGACGTTCGCTAGGTGGTCCCTCTCGGGGGCCGAGAGGTATTTCTGCTGCTTGAACCTTCTCTCCAGTTCGTACACTTGGGCTTGAGAAAAGAGGACGCGAGGTTTCCTCCTTTTCCTCTGTCTGGGGCGCTCGGGATCTTCCAGGTCTCTTTTCTCCTGCTCCAGGCTCTTGTGTAGGGAACACAGTTCTGCGGCAAAATAAACGGGCGAAGGAAAAGGGGGAGGAAAAAATTGTGTAAAAAAATTATAAATCAGTATTTAATAAATAGCGTGCAACGTGAGCGAGCCCCGGCCCTTCCTCGGCCTCGCAGGCCGCCGTGGCCACCCGCTCCTGCGGCACCGGGACCGGCCCTGCCCCGCTCTCTAAGTACCTCTTCGGCAAACTTTCCGTCTTTTTTGTTTGAAAAGAGCGGTGCCCCGTGCACTGATGGGAGTCTTGCCCGCCTGTGCCCCAGCCTGGATTTATTTATTTTCAGCTTTGTGCTGAAACGCGCCCCGGCCCCCGAGCGGGTCAGGAATGGGATTTGTCACCCGGTTTCTGTACGAGCTCGAGGCCTCGCGTGTCACCCCGCACTCGGCCCGTGCCGGTGGGCAGGGGCACAGCCCCAGCCCGGTCTGGGGGCGCGGTGGGCTCAGCCCCGCTCCTGCATCCTGCGAGGGGATGAAGATGCTGCCGCTCCCCGAGACCGAGCGCGGCCCCGCGCCGTCCCCCGGTCCCCGCTGCCCTGGGGACCCCCGCCCGACCCTGGCCGCGGGTCCCCATCCCCCCGCCCTCCCTTTCCCTCCGAGCCCCGGGCAGCAGCGTTTGGCTTCACCTTTCTTGTCTGCCTTGGCCTCCTTGGCCGAGTCCATCTCCGCGTAGCTCCTCACGTAGCAGGAGCCCGGGAAAGCGGCCGCGCTTTTGCCGGGGGGCGGCTCGGGCAGCTCCTCCCGCAGCTCGGGCAGCGCCGGGGGCTCGGCGCCGAACGCCTCCTGCTTGAAGGTGGCCAGCATGCAGGACGGGGAGGGCAGCGACGCCAGCTCCATGGAGCCCAGGCCGCTCTGCTGCTGCTCCAGGTTGAGAATATCCTTCACCGAGAAGGGGGTGGTTGTCACAGGGCTAGGAAACATTGCGGAGGGCAGCGGGGCAGCGGCCGCAGCCCAGGGTCATGGAAAAGTAGGTGGGGAGCAGGCAAGGTGGCGCGGTGGTGGAGCGTGGGCTCCCGGAGGGGGCACATAGCATTCCCGGGAGTAGCCTCGACTTGTGCACTGCGGGCAGGTAGGAGCGGACCATAAGGCCGGGGAAGGAGGGACTAGGCAGTTTTTGGGTGACTTTAGCTTTCTATTGGCCAACATTGCGGTGATGGTATGAGAGATGCAAAGTTCCATGTCACCTAATATAGTAATACATCTCAAAAACAGCTCCGCTCTTTTAAAGGGGCGGCACTGCATTTATCCGGCTTTTCAGCGCCGAGTTTGTTCGTCCATTTGAAATTTTAAAAAAAGAGAAACAGGACGGCCTAATGTGTACAAAGTCACTATCTGACGCTATCTATCATACAGTCAGATTAAATAAACAGGCCGGGAGGAAACCATCAACCAAATATGTGCTGATTTAATTCTTTTTTTTTTTTTTTAAGCAAGAGAACGGAGGTTTCGTTTTTAGTATTCTGCAATATCCGATGGCAGGAACTAAAAACCGGGAGTTCACCGCTGTGTGAAGCGCGCTCAAGGGGAAATCCGCCCCTAGGGTTTACACAGATATTCTGAAGCAGCACAGCGCTTGCAATGTCCAGTTGACAGGAGAGAGACCCTGAACAGCCCCTGCTTGGCTTTGGAGAGGGAAATGCCGCTTGGGTTTTCCTCACGTTTGTTTGTGAAGCTTTCAAACAAAAAACAACATTCTCTGGGGGGGAAAAAAATATTTTAAAACGACCGAAACAAAGGCGGGTTGATGTTGTTGCGAAATATCCAGGGGGAAAGAGAGGAGTAGGCCAAGCCAGCGGCCGCGGGGCTGCTGTCCCCGGCCGGGTCCCCGCAGCTCGGGCGGACGCGCGGCCCCGGGTTCACGGGGCAGGGGTGGCCGCTCATTCATTTAACGCGCCTGAAGTCGCTGAAATAAACCTTAGCTGCAAAATCGCAGGTTGAGGATGGGCGTTTCGGGACTTTGTGGGTTCGAGGGGCGAGAAAAAAATATTAAAAATAAATAAAGAATCTCCTTTAGCGCTCCAGCGCCCGGCTGAGAGAAGCACGGGGATGGGCTCGGCCCCGGGCGGTGGGAGCAGAGCAGGGAAAACCCGAAAGGGATGCGGTGAATTTGGGGGTCCCTTGGCTGAGCCCCTCTCTGGGAAGCGGTGGGGTCACCGCTGTGCAAATCCTCTCCTCCCGCAGGAAGGGACCCTCCGGGGCGGGTGGAAAGGTGAGCCCCTGCCCACCCCCGGGCTGCCCCCGAGGTTCTGTGCCTTGGCACCTCGGGCTCCCTTCAGGGGAGTTCAATTCTGGGTGTTTTTGCGGGCGCTGCCGCTGTGCAAATCAGCACCCCCGGCGCTCGCAGCCCCTCGCTGCAGCGCCCGCGGCTCTGCCGGGAGCGCGGCGCTGGCGAAGCGGCCCCGGCCCCGGGATGGCACTCGGAGCGATCCCTGAACGCGGAGATGGAAATATTGCGATTTAATGAGGGGAGGGGTCGGCCGGGCGGCAGCTCCATCTGTGCGGCGGCGCTTCCTGCAGAATTCCCTGGGAAACAGCTCGAGGGGATGGATGCGCCTCCGCTGCGGGAGAAGGGGTGAAGTGCCCGGGAAGGTGAAGGTGGAGGCAGCCGCGGGAGAGGGGCCTGTGGAGGGGCTTTGCAGAGTGTTTGGGGCACCCCTGGCCCTCCGCGGGCTTTCTTAACCTCGTTGTCTCCTTTTTGTTTACAAGCTGATAGGGATGGGTTAGAGACAGACTAAAATAGTGATCCCGATCCTCCCCAAACCCAGAGCCGCGTCTCAGGTTCGCCTTGGCGACATCCCCATCCTACAGGATGGGAGAAACGGCTTTCAGCGCTCCCTTCCTTTATCCCGGGCCAAAACGCCCTTCCCAGGTCAGGCCCGGAGGTTTCCCGGTGCCCGGAGAACGCGGCGGGGTCCGACCTGGTCCCCTCGGGGCCCGCAGCGCGTCCCGGCGGGGCGGGAGCTGCCGGCCGGCAATCCGGGATGAATTTAGGATTGCCGGGCTCCCTCCAGCCCCCAGTCACACGGCGGCTGCCCATCGATGTGGGCCCGGCTGCCGAGGGTGGAAGTGATTAATTGAACGATAAGCCGGAGCTATCATTTGGAATGTCATTAATGCGTCGGGGAGACATTCATTGGAGACAGACAGCGTTATCTCCGCTTTATCTTCAACAATGCATCACTTTTAATACTGCAGTTTAGAAACAAATGGGGGCTTTAGCCTTAGCCCTTCTCTTCGTGTTTATATTTTTGGAAGAATCACAACTAGTGGGAGTCCCGGGCTCGGCCCCCTGATAAATGAACATTAGCACTTTTTAGAACTACTGTATCAACAAAAAGAGCTGCAGGGCCGCAATAATTGGTGAAAAAGCAAACACTCCGCAAGGAGAGGCCAGGTCTGCTCTGTGTCCGGCTGATTGATGAATAAGTTACTGACACACAGCAGCTCACGGACTTTCCGGGTCGGGGCTCAGCACCCCTTCCTCCCCCCTTTCCCACCCCCTCTCGCCCTTTCCCGGGGCTCTCCAGCAGCCCTCTGAAGCCAGGCTCCGGCTGTCCAGCGGAAGGGACAAAGGGGACCGTGTCCCCCAGCTCCGGACCCTGCTCGCAGCCCGGGGGACCTGCCCAGCCCGGGGGACCTGCCCCGGTGTCCCGGGGGAGCCGCGGGTCGGGACGCCGACCTCTCCCGCATCACTTTTCCCTTCTGGGGACTCGTTTTTGATTGCGTTTAAATAACATGCAAAATTTTTTTTTTTTTTTTAAAGAGTAAAGCGAGACAGGACCCCGAAGAGCGCCCTGAAACTTTTTGCAGAGCCAGGCCCCAGGGGTGTGAGGGAGACGGGGCGAAAACCCCGCTGATATTTTTGTGGCTGTCAGGGGAAAGTAGGGGTGTCCTGTTCCGTCCCCCGCCAGTTTCACGCTGTTTGCAGGTTGTTCTCGCTGCCCCCTCGGGACTGAGCCTGCCCTGGCTCCTCGCAAGCGAAGGTTGTCGTCCACACCCGCTCGTTGCTTCTCTCCGGGACTGCTAAATGTGACTAGTGTTGGGTTTACTGTGGTTTTGTTCGGTTTTGTTTTTTGTGGGTTTTTTGTTTTTGTTTTTGTTTTTTTTTTGTGCTTTCTTCTTTTTTTTTAAAAAAAAAAAAAAAAGGACACCAAAAAGTTTCTTGCTGAAACCAACCAAACAAAGAGAAAAAATTCCCAACCCCGCAATTAGCTCCAGAGGGCACATCCTCTCTCCCTCTGAGCTTTCGACACCTCGGACTGTTTAGAGAGAGAGAGATGGTACCTTTTAAAAAAGTTTTCCTCTTAATCCCAGCCGGTTAAGATGTCCAGGCCCCCCTCCCGTTCTAATTCCCAGCTATCTCCCGAGGACTCTGTTTATACCTCGCCAGTAAACGCCGGGGTTTGAAACCTTGTCACTAATTGAGTGCGAACACTTCAGGTGCTATAGATTTGTTAAGAGCCAGTAGTCCAGAAATAGCCTATTAGGGTTTCCTTGCGAGAGCCGGTGCCAATCTCCCGCTTCCCATCGCGGCGCCGGGAGCCGCACCCCGGGATCGCTGCGGGTCCCCGAGGGCTGCGGGGGCTTTTGGGCACTTTCCTTTCGAACGCTTGGGAAGGGGCTGCCAGCCGGCGAGCCCTGCCTGGAGGAATTCTGCCGGCGGGATCGCGGTGCCGGCGGGGTCCCACTGAGGGTCCCGGAGGGCGACTGGGGCCAGGGAAGGTTTTGCTTTCACCCCTCTGGAATTCTGTAGAGGGAAAAGGCTTTGGAGCTGTCCAGGCACTCCGCTCCGCCGCAGCTAAAACCTCCTTTTCTTCCTATATTTTTCCGCCTTTACTTCCCCCATTTAAAAAAAAAAAAATAATTTTTATTCTCTTCTTTTCCCCCGGGTGCTTTCAAGCTCTAACGAAGCTCGCCTTTTCCGGCCGTCACAAAAAAGAGTTTTGACCTTGACGTGCAGGCGGCCTTGGCGAGGGGCCTCTCCTGTGCCCGGTGCTCGGCACCGCTGCGAGTCNACCATCCCCGCCACCATCCCCGCCACCGCGGCCGGATCCAGCGCACCCCGCCGGGCATTGAGGAGATAATCGGGCCCCTTCCCTCCGCGCAAACCGGAGGCAGAGCGCGGTGCAGCCGGGGGTCAGGGCACAGCACGAAACGCAGCAGCCGGACAGACCCAAAGGGGCTTCCCTTTCTGACAGCAGAGTTGGTGCCGAGTCCCGGATAAACCTCCCCGCTGCTGTTCGGGTTTGGGCTCCCCAGCCCCGCTCCCGGGCGGGCCGGGGGTGGCCCGGTGGCCTCTTCCCGCCTCCGTCGGTGACTCGGGTGGGGTGAGCTGGGCAGGAGGGCTTGGATAGGGAATGCCTCCGTGGAGTTTTCCCTCTTGCCCTGGGCTCCGTGCCTGGAATCTGACAATTCAGCTGGTTCTTGCACCTCGGGTGCTGGAAGTGTTCTTCCCCCCCGGCTGAAGCGAAAGCTGGGAGCCGGGCAGATAAATGAAAAGCTTTAATTTTACACTGCCTGTAACATTTTTTTCCTGCCTGTAACTGTGCTGGGTTCGCTGGTGCAGAGAGCGCGGTGGGGGAGTTCTCCGACCTTCCCGCCGCCCTCTCCTCGTCCCCGAGCAGCGGGCGCGTTATTTGCGATTGTTTTGGACCCGCCGCTTTTCTGCGCTCCAGAAAAAGTTTTTTAAGGCGTCCAGGTAATTCCCAAAGCGCTTGTTCGTTACGTTTCCATGGGGAGCGCCCTCAGGGCAAGAGCCACACGGTGATTTTTAGGGACGGGCAATTAAACGACCGAAGAGACTTTCATGCGACAACGCTTTGTCACACGCGTTCTAATTGTCACACCGGTGTCTGGTGCTGGACAGGAAAAGTGTTTGAAAAACGAGAGCCCTCCCGGGCACTGTGAAGTCTGGGCTGCCTCGAAGGACAAGCGCGGCCGGGCTGTGTCCCCATCGCCTCCCGCGGGCGGAGGGTCCCCCCGGCTCCGGTGGGAACGGGAGCAGCTCCCGGCCGGGAAGCCCGAAACTGCCGCAGGATTTCAGGGTGTTTGCGGCTTGTCTGTCCGCACGATGTTTTCCAGAGGAGATAAAGGTCTGACTTCTCGGGTGCTTCCTGCTGGCCGTGTAAAATCCGATCCGTCTTGCGATGTCACCGTGCGCGCTTGGCGCTCCTCGGGAGCCGGGGGGGCCGCGCCGGGGAGTCACGTTTGATATGAGACGGTGTTTGGGCTTTATTTGTCTTAAAAGTGTTCTGTCCTCCCCAAAACACCCGCAGAGGACGGGCCGCGTTCCCGGCATGGCCGTGCCCGGGGGTGCCGGCTCTGCCCCTCGGGCTGCGCCATCCCCGGGGCTCCCGCAGCGGGATCCACCCCGGACCCTGCCCTCTGGAAAAGCCGCTTCCCGAGGGATCAGCCCCGCCGAGACGGAGGGGAGGATGAACCCGGGCGAGTTGAGTTACAGAGCCCTGACCCCGGCTCCTCTTCGGCGTCTCCCGGCCGTGCCCCCTTTGCCCGTGAGCACAACCGGAGAGCCGTGAAATCACTGCCTGTCCCGGCAGACGGCGGGCGGGAGGGCTGTGTGTCCCTGTCCCTGTCCCCGTCCCTGTCCCCGTCCCTGTCCCCTCCGCTCCCTGGGCCCGGTCGGGGTGGCCGCTCTGCCTTTCCTGCCCGTCCCCTCGCTCCAGAAAGGCGAATTCCCGCTTTGGCCCCGGTTTTTTTGGCGCTGGGCTGTCCCGGGGGAGCCTCTCCGCTGTCCTGGAAAATGCCAGCGCTCCCCAGGGTGACGCTCCCGCTGGGAGCGCCGCGCCTCTTTCAGGTAATTATAAATAATTTCAAAAAAGCACAACAACCCCCCTGAAAAACCAACATCCCCTCCGAATTCGACAAACCAAGGAGTACCAAACATTTATCTTTTTAAAGGAAGAAAGAAAGGAATACCCGCCGCTACCTCGGAGCTCTCGGACCCGCGATTATTTTTGCCCTGAGAGGGGCGTTTGGCAGAGCCGGTTCCTCCTTTCCCGCTCCCGAACTCCGCAAACGGAGGCACCGGGAAAAGCTCGGCCCCGCCGGGGCTCCCGGACGATTCATGCCCGGAGCAGGATCAGGACTTTGAGCCGGTTTTTTTTTTTGAAGTGGTGAAATTATCCGTTGTTGTGTTTTGTAAAGGTCTGACGGGGAATAGATCGGTTTCTCCGAATTGTTCCGTTTTTACATCCTCTCCGGAAAGCTAAAACTCCGGGTGCTCTCGCGGCTTCTTTTACAGAAAGAAAATGTTTGGGAAGAAATCCCTGCAAAATTAAAATATATAAAAAAGAGAAACCGGTAAATACATGCACGAGAAAGTGTTTTCATCAACCTGATGAATGTATAATTTACCGTACATAAAACACAGATATTTCAAGTGAATGGCAAGAAGAAAAGGGTAGAAAGAAACGAAAATCTTGTAAAAGTTCTTCTAAATGTTTGCTTTTTTTTTTTTTTCTATTCTAGGTAAAATTTTCGAGGTTTTGCTATCTTCGTCAGTATTTATTATTATTATTACTATTATCAGTATTTCAAAGGAATGTCGCATAAATAAAACCAGATCTGAATTTTTATTCCCAAATTTTTGCATCGATTGTCAGCCCGTTTTTCAGCGGTAGAGGGGAAAGCACCTTTTAAATGGCAGCCTTTATTTTTTTCTTGGAGCCCCGGCAATCCAACAAAAAGAACTGGAGGAAAGGAGGGAGAAGTGCCCGGGTGCCTCGGTGCTTTCTTCCCTGCCAGCTCTGTGCGATCCCTGCCCAGATCCAGCCCAGCCGCGGCCGCCTTTTCTATTTGCCAGTTACAGAACAAAAAAAAAAAATCCAAGTGAAATGCACTAAACGTTAATTACCCTTTAATTTCGCGGGCAGGGTTTATTTGTTACAGAATCGACAGGATTTGGGGTTGGCTGTTGCCGCTTTCTTACTCTTTTGTCCGCTCTTCTCCCGGGCGGTCCTTGGGAGTTACTTCTGGTTTTTAATTACATCGTATCTTCCGCGCCTGGAAGCTAAAATTACTGAGAGGAGGCGGCGGGGGCCGCGCTGTTTTTGGGAAAGGGGGGTCGGCGGGAAGGATGAATCCCGAGGAGCTGCCCGGGAGAAGGGACTGTTGGATCCTGGCTTTGGGATGCGGGGCTTTGTGTCACCCGGGGATCCTTCAGAGCTGGTTTTGTAAGCCAGGAGAGGGATCCGCAGCCCCGGGCTGGGTTCCGGCTCCGCTCAGTCCCCCTGCAATCCCCGTCTGAGGGTCTGCAGGGCTCTGCAGCTCCCGGGCTGTGTCCGCGGGGCTGTTCCTGGGGCAGCACCTGCTGCGGGGGGAGGGAGGAGAGCAGGGGAGGGGGTGATGGTGCTGCAGAAACACCGCCGCGGCCCCAGGCCCTGAGTCTCCAGCTCTCGGATCTGCGAGAAGGTCCCCGGGGAGGCACCGCAGCTTTTCGGGGCACCTTCACGTTTAAGGTTAGAGCTGGAGCCGGAAAAGATCCCTTCCTCTCGTTTCTGTCGTGTTTCTGACCCTGGCCCAGCGCGGTTTTAATGCGCAGCCTTGATCAGAGCTCAAGAGGACATTTCCTCCTCCAGCGTTTCTCTGGGCAAAGAGGCACCACCAGATTTTTTCCATAATGATGAAAACATCTGGCCGGCTCCGAGCTGTCAGGCTCTGCTCTGCTCTTCCCAGCCGCCTCCCCAGCGCAGCTGCCCCAGCTCAGCCCCTCCGTGCCCGCGGCATTCCCGACCCCCAGCCCCAGCTCGGGGACTCTCGGCACTGCCCACACAGAGGGACCGACTCCTCCAGCATCCTCATTCCTCGGGTTTGGATTTTAGGCACAGCCAGCCCAGGGAGGTGGAAATCTCTACCCTGAATTATTTTCTGAGTTTTTTTCCCTTCGCTGTGTCCAACAGAAGTTGTTTCCACCATTACCTCTGGGTGTGTAGTTCAGGATTAGCTGCTCCGTGGTTTCCATCCTGGGATGAGGGGGTACAGCCGTGCTTTCAGCCAGGATCTTCACTGTCAAAAGTGCTTTGATAAAAATGTGCCCTTGGTTTTGTGTGTGTCAGAATTAGATCATACATCCACTTTAAAAGAAAGTAAAAAGACAATAAACTCCCTAAAGAGAAATAAGGAAATATGTAAGCACTGATTCAATAAGATCCTAAAGCGTTGGTCAAATTTTAAATATCTGAATTACAAGGATCACTCGTGTGCTTGAACTTTCATGACAGAACTGAGGTGAAAAATTAGAAACTTTATTGACATATTGTGATTTAAAAGAAAGAAAGTCATGAAACCGAACCGCCCCTGGAAAGTGAAGAAAGGTACATCCAAGTGGAATGACTGAAAAAATAAATACATTCTTAGGCCACAAGAAAACACTCTGAAAGATGCATTTGGCTCCAAGTAGTCAGAGCAGCCTGAGCCCTGTCCAGAGCAACTCTCAGGATTTCAGCATATAAAAGGAAAGGGGGCGATGTCCTATGTTTAAAAATATGACTTTACTTAGTCCCAAGGAAGAATAAACAAAGCAAAGGCAAAACCCTCAATGTCTCTAGAGAAAAAAAGTGTTTAACCACAATTCTAAACTATCCTTTTCCTTGTCCCTCCCCACTTTTTAAAAAATGGACAAATAACAGCCAAGCTCCAAAGCCTTGTGTCGTATTCCAGCCTCTCCAGCTTCACTCTCATTGATGCCAAAGTTCGTGGAAGAACAATAATATTTACAAAACACGAACCTGATCCAGTAGTTCACATTCAACGTTCTGCACTTAAGGTGATGGAAGCTGTGGCAAAACAGAGCGGAAAATCCCCACGGATCTCCTGTCCTGGGAACTTCCATTCCATCGGGGCTGTGAGAGCTCTGCTGGGCTGATCCTCGGCCAGTTTGGTGCTGAGGATTTCGGTGTTGTGCAGGAGGAGGCAGTGGACTGGTAACTCCATGGTGGAGATCTAATGGAAAGAGAGTGTGTCCTGTCCTCATTCCCACCGCATTTATTCTGAATGACTCGTTAGCGTTAGCTGGATTAAAGTTCCAGTAGGATAAAATGTCCTGCAGTAGGGATTTCTGCTCTACGTTTTGAGGGCAGTAAATGCTGTTGTCTCTGGGCACATTTTTATTGTAAGCTCCACCAGCCCTGAGGTAAATCCTCATTTTGAAAAAGCCCCTTGCAGGGCTGGAGGCACTCTGAGCTGTGTTTTATGTGTATCACACACGAGCAGAAGCGAGGGGAAAGGGACACTGTGCGAGCTGCAAAGTCAGGCCCTGGGCGCTCAGGATGTGACTCTGTTGTGTACATTCCCTGTCAGGCTTTTGGGTTTATTTCAGCTTTGCCTTTTTCCCCTAAAGCCTGTGTCTCCCCAAGTGCACAGGATGCACAGTGCTTGTGCAGCAAATAATTCAGTATTTAGTTTTATCCTGGCTGTTGAGCTCCCGGCCTTGCTCCTAAACCTCAGAGTTTCTCAGTTCCTCTTTCATTTCAGGGATGTCCAAGTGCTCTGAAGGTATGAGAGGTTCTGCCTTTGCCTATCCCATGTGTGGGGAGGAAATAACCCAGGAGTTTCACCCCTGGATTTGAGGTGCAGAGTTTGAGGTTGAAAGCATCCGTGGATTTGGAGATGGTTGCAGTGAGAATGAAAAGCATTTTGGAGGTTAAAAGATGCTACAGTATTCCAGGCATGGAGAAAGCCTGGAGGAATTGCTATTTAGTGGAGGGTAACTTGGTTATGTTTAGGTGATTCTCATGTAGATGACAAAAATCCTGGTCCTATCACAAAGGTCAAATCTTTTCCTAAATGCACAGATGGGCTACAGTTGCTCAAAGCAAAAGTCCCCACGATTTTTCTGATGTTTGGTTTTCCAGCCTTGTTCTCCCCTGAGATTTTCCAAATAAAGCAGGAAGATACAGGTTCCAAAAAAGGCAGGTACCTTCTGGCTCAGCTGCTCAAAAGTGTTTAGCAAGTGAAAATAATGGAAATATGAGGCAAGTCTCCATGAGGTGGAGAGCCAGGGATGAGAGGCTTCTCCAGCTGGCCAGCCTGGAAAGCTTTTGTGCTTGAAAGAGGCAAAAAAAGGAGTTTTCCTTGGGTAAAAGCCTGACCTGATAGTTTACAAATTGTCCCCCCACTCAGGCAGCCCCTTTTTTTGGGCTGAGAAAATCTGCTGCAGACAGGTGCCACCAACACAGGCATCTGCTCCACCTGCAGACACTTGGACGGCTCTAGAGCCAGAAAAAAGAGGAGCTCTTTGCTTGCTTTTTGTTTACTTTCCATTTTGTAAATTTAAATCCCCCTGATTACGGTTCTCCAAGAGAACAGTCCGTTTGTACAGACTTGCAGCCTCCTGCCTGTCACAGGGAATGAGATCTCAGCCTGCTCGCTGCCAGCTCCGTCTGCTTTGGGACACCCCGTCCGTGCAGTGGCTTCCCTTTTTTGGGTCCTGGTGGGACATTTCTCTCCCGGGAAAGGCTGTCCCTGGGAACAGAGGCTGTTACCTCATCAGAAAGGTGTGAGGTGGGCCCGGCTTTTGATCACTTGATTAACTCAGGCTCGATGTGAGCGCCGTGGCAATTCCACCGCCAAAACACCACCGCATCCTGTCAAACCCATCCCGTTCTCCTTCCTGCCACCCAAGGCTCGAGATAAGCAGCAGTGAGATGTCTGTCTGTCTGTCTGTCTGGCTGGGTGATGGAACCAGCAGTTTCTGGTCTAATCCACGCTGGGCTGCAGCACAAGTGTCTACCAAGGATCACAGAGTATTATGTTTTATACAATACATGCTGGTGGGTAAATTTAGAGTTGACAAGTCCCTTCCACAATTGGAGGACTCAAGGACAGTCCTATCAGGTGGCAACTGGCTGGGGGAGTATTTATAATCCATTTGCTGACTGGAATTAATATGAATCTGTCATCCCTTGTGCCACTTGGGAAACCACGTAACCGAGGGCTGATGGTGCCAATAGCTGTGGGAGATCTTTTTTGGCAATAGCTGGACGTGTTTTTCAGAAAAAGTTGTCACTGAGATAAAGCACTGTCTGGATCCTCTGTTTCCTGAGCCCTGCAGGCTTGGGGAAACGGGACATTTGACACGGGCAGTAGATTGTGGTGTGGGGGCAGCCAAGGCACAGCTGGTGTGTCCGAGGAGCTGACAGCTGTCTGGGGAGCAAACTCAGAGCTCTGTCACTGCAGAGCAGCATCTCGGGCTCCTGGCTGATTTTAGCAGGTAATGCTCCCTGTTATCTGTGCCCGCATGTGGGAACTGGGACTTCCCCTGCTCTAATCAGGTGAAATACAGCCAGGGCAGCTTCTCCAAGGAAGGGACGTCCTTAGCTCCTTTCTTGGCAGCTGGAGCCACACATTCGCTCACTTTCCCCTGTTTGATGTGAATGCCTCGATGGAGTTCCTTACCTCGGCCATTTGGTTTTTGTGTGCTGAAAACAGCTGTGAGTGTTACCCAGGGGAGTTCCCCCCAACGCTGGGCTCCTACAAACACCCAAGGGCTGCTGCTCAGCAGCCACGGCCGGGCTGGAGCTGGGGCTCCCTGGGAGCAATGGAAGCCGCGTCTCGAGGTTTCCTGACAAAAAACATCCCTCGGCTTTGCAGCTGGGGGACCCTGGGTGAATGTTTGTGCTCCAGCACCCCCAGCACCCATCCTCCTCTGGTGGGAAAGCTGCTGCAGGATGTGGAGCAAATCCCTCCTGTGGTGGGTGCTCAGGCCTTCCACGTTATGTAATTGTCATTTATGTAACAAATGACAATAAAAGTTGGGACTGTTATAGCTGAAAGGAAGTTTATAAAGGAATAATTTCTCCTGGGTTTTGATGTTTATTTTTGCATTTCATTGTGTTCACAAAGGCAGAGAGACTCCCTCCTTCTTTTCCTCTACCCAGACACAAACCTCCTTTACTTGGAAATAGTGTTTAGCCCCATTTTATCTCCAAGCAATAAAAGCCAGGCTATTTTTAATCCATTGATAACACACTCCAAGACCAGATACCCAAATTTTAGACACAGAAGGAGGAGACCTTGAAGAAAAAAGTTTTATTCAGAGTTTCCTGGAGACTTTTCTGAGGAATAACAGGAGGCTGGTGGCATTCCCTAGGGATCCATGTGGTGTCCTCTGCCTGATCTCTGGTGACCCCGAGCCTGGAGAGCCCAGCTCCCCTCCTGCTGATGCTCTCCCAGGCCGTGGCTGGGCAGCTCCTTGCCCATCCCAGATGGACACGGCCAGATTTCTGAACTCTGTCATGAGGGACATTTGGAAAAAAGATCAGAAATCTGGCCTGAAGTTCCCAAGGAGGGAATTAAGTTTCATTTCCTATTTTCTGCCCCCAGACTGGGCGGAACTGGGACTGGATGGTTACAGAGGCAGTGCAGGTCATTGGAGGAGCCTTTTTCCCCCTGCTTGTGTCTCCAAGGCTCTGTGTGTGCACCGATGGCTGAGCTCGGGCACTACAGTTCAGCTCTTAAAAGTTTCAGATGTCACCTCTAAAATGAGCACAGGGAGAATTGTTCTTCCTTTGGGATAGTCCTTCTAGACTCCCACACCCTCCTGAAATGGGAGGTTTTGCCCCTCAGACCTCTTAGCTTCTTGCAGAGATGTTTTATTCTATTTTTAAAGAAAATTTAATTGACTGTGATTGCGCCTGCTAAATCTGAGGAGGATCTTTCATCTTACAGTTCCAAATGAAAGCTCCTAGGAGTTTTAAACGAGACTTCAGACAGCTTGATGTGCTCAGGGCAGGTAAAATAACTGCGGATAATATCCAGATTTTACCATTTGGCCTGAGACTGCATGGAAAGGGATGCAAATCTCTCTAGTTTGGCACATTGCATGCACAGAGAGAAAATTGTGCTGTAACCCACAGCTTGCTTCACACCAGATCTTTTCACTGTCTGAATTTGACTCCAAGCCCACGCACATTTCAGAAGAGAACTATATTCTGCATCCCTAAATCACATGAACTGCTGGAAGTTTGTCACAGGTTTGTCCCCAAACAGAAACCAGAGAAAAGGCTTCCTTCCAGAAAATCTCTTGCCAGATGGTCGTTTTGAGCAGAAGGAGAAGAAGAAAATGTTAAATACTGCTCTGCTTTGAAGAGGGGTTTCATAAACGCAGCTTCATGCACAGTAATGTTATTGGCTGTTCTTCCCAAAGTAGTGTCAAGGGGTGGATGTGTGTAATTCATCAATGTGCCTGCTCCCTGAAATTAATGGAAAAGACAAATTTAAAACCTTGGACTCCTAAATTCTTCTGTATTGCATCTCCTTTTATTCTTTTCCTGTGCACAAACCCCGTTACCATGCGCCACTCACTCCTGGCCATTTCACAGGCCCTGCTGCTCATCTTGGGCTTTTTCAGGTATTTATTTCTCCTGGTGCTTTTTCCTGGCATCACAGGCAGGTCTGTAATTGCCTGGCTGCTCTGGTGCCCTGCTCGGGAGGACGGACACTGCCTTTGCCCTTTGCCCCCTGCTGTATCTCACCTGTCCCTCACAAGTTCCCTAATGGCCGAGATAAGCAGCTCCACGAGCATCCAGGGATAAAATTCCTCGGGGACGGCTGATTAGGAAATGTCCCTCTCTCCAGCTGGTCCTGTCCCCACTCAGAACTGAGCTGTCCCTGCTGCTGTGGTCACTGTCGATGCTTTAGGTGGGGAGAGGAGCCAGGGCAGGGGCTGTTTGTGCCCCTGTGTTTGTTCCCCTGCAGCTGCCGATCCTCCTCTCCCTGCTCCTTGCAGGGCTGTGAGCAGAGAGGGGTTAAACCACCTTCAGAGGAGCTAAGTGGAAGGTCAGCAGTGTTCAAATATTGATTAATCAGATTTTATAAAAGCAATTAGGCTGGTTTTCCCTGTGTCTGAGCCCTGTTACACCTGTGAGAGCTCTGAGGCTCGGCCCCGGGGGCCGGCAAAGGGACGAGAGGGATGGGCAGGGATTGATCCCAGAGAGTTCCACCTGGATGAGAGGAAAAACCTCTGCCCTGGGCAGTGCCCAGCCCTGAGCAGAACCCAGAGAGGCTGTGGGGTCCCTCCTGGGGACATTGCAGAGCTGTGGGGACACCCTGCTGTGCCCTGAGCTCTGGGGTGGCCCTGCTGGAGCAGGGAGGTGGCACCAGTGACCCTCTGTGTCCCCTCCAGCCTGACCCATCCTGGGATTTTGGGATCCCTGCGGCTGCAGCAGCTGCGGCGCTGCCCCAGCCCCTTTTTCTCTCCGTGAGCAGCGCAAGGTTGCCTTCAAGTGAAAGCAGAAAGGAACTGCAGGGAGGGAGGGATGAGGGCTGTGGGAGCTCACTCCCAGCTGCAGCTCTGGAGTTCAGAGGACCAGAGCGTTTGTGAATAAAAAAGACGCAGGAAATAAACGCCACCCCAATAATTTGAGAAAATGCCCGTAACTCTGGTAATCCCGACCAGAATCTGTGGCCTGATGACTCCCTGAGTTCAGAGAATTGATACCTCTTTCCCACTGCTGCACAGAGATCCGAGCTGGGGCTTCGTGGGAAAAGCTGGTGCTGCCAAAAGGAGCCGAAGCTTCTGCTTTGAGAGTCAACACTTGACGTGGTGGCTGTTCTCACCCTCCTCTGGTTTTCTTTAGTAGAAATAAGTTTTTATGTGCACCCACTCTGCCTGACACCAAGGGGCAGATTCTCCCTGAGTGTGCAGCAGGATGAGCTTTGCTCTCCCTGCCAGCACCCATTGTTCTGCTCTTCTTTTAATGGAGAATTAATTTAAATTTTTTTAATTAAAAAACCTCATGTCTTAGTGACAGGTAATTTTAGTCCATTTGGATTATTTTTCTCCTAAAAAAATGCAACTGACTTCAGAGCTAAAGGCCTGAGTGTAACACTTGTGAAAATAACCTTCTTAAATTTTATTTTCTTTTACTAAAATAGCTCTTGAAATAATATCTCAGAGTTTACTTGTAGTTAATATCGAGTTTCAGAGCCCACTGTCCATTTTTTGGGAGGTTCTAAATTAATATTATTCATATTTTAACTCCTTGCACTTCCTCTTTCTGTTACTCTCAGAGTTATAGGAGAAATCTGGATATTGACAGAAGGCTGAGCTCCTCTCCAGAAATGAGGAGACCTAACTAGGAGTGTCACCAAACAAACTGAAAACCTGCAGCAAGCACCTGCAGGTGCTTTGTGTCCTCTCCCCATCCTTGTTGCTTTAAGCAGTCGGGAGGTAGAAAAGTGTGAAGGGTCTTTTGTTTTTCCTGCTGCTCTAAATCCGCATGGGAGAGACTGTGGGAATTTTGGGAGTGGGGAACAGCATGTTAGAGGTTGTGGGGCCATATTTGACTGTTTAGGCTCTGGACAAGTCACGTTTGTTTCCTTCCTGTCGTGGCTGTGGATGTGCAGGGCAGGTTGGTGGCTGCTGGAGGGCTGTGCTGGGAACAAACTCAAGAAGAGAATTTAGCAGATAATTAGGTTTTAGCTGGCTGAAAAGCAGCCTAATGCTGCTTTCCTGTAGGCAGAAAAGGGGCTGTGAGGGCAGAGGAGTTTAACAATAAAATACCAAATCCCACAAACTGTTCCCAAATTCGGGGTTTTTTTGGGATGCCGTAACTCCCCATCCCCGATCCAAACCTTCCATCTGTCGCAGTTTTGCTCCTGGGTGTAACCGCAGCTCCTTCGGGTCCACCCTCGGCGCTGCCGCCTGCCGAAGGTGTTTTCCTCCCTCTTGCTGAAGATGGTGCTGCAGAACAGGGAATTGCGGCTGCGGGAGCGGCGCGCGGGTGGGCAGCGCTGCCGGGCACAGGGCGTGCCCCAAACCCGTCCCCAGGGCTCGGAGCGGGGCAGGAGCCGCTGGCAGCGCTGCTGAGCCCCGCCAGAGCTGGGGGACGCTGCTGTCCTTCCTTTCCTTCCCAGGGAAATCCCGCTCGCTGCTGGTCCTTGCACCCCCGCCTGCCCCACGCGCGTGGGGGTGTCAGGGCAGGAAGGGTGGAAATCCCTTCCCCGTGATGCTGTGCCTGTTCTGCCCCGTGCCCAGGAGCGAGGGCAGCTTTGGGTCGGGCACGGGGCTGCTCCAGAGCCAGAGGGTTCACTGACATCGTCCTGCTTTAAATCCAGATATCCGTGGTTTGAGCGCCAGCCCTGTCCCAGCCCCGTGATTTCCTTGCAGCCGCCCTGGGTCGCAGTCTGCAGCCAGATTTCCTTGATGTGCTCGGGGAATCTCATGGCAGCGATTTAGGGAATTGCTGCCCCCAGATTCCCCCACTTCGTGTTCTTTGGGACAGCACAAGCTGCACTTGCGCTTTCTCCGGTCTAAAAACTTGTGGGGTTTTTTTGTGGGGGACAAACTGACCTTTGCCCATGGGTTCAGCTGATGAACCAAACTCCTCCCGAGATGGAGGCCTGGGTCCCACGGGACAGGTTTTGCTCCAGGAGTGGTTTCCCTCAGCAAAATCCTGTAGGATCCTCATCTGGCCTGCTCTGTCTGACCAGAGAATGTCAGTCAGAGCCCTAAATACAGTCCTTGCACTGCATTTCTTCTGGGTTTTCCATACCTGCACACATTCACTTTGTTCCACTTATCAAGGGTTTTATTCAGATTTTTAGGAGGATGATTTATTCTGTAAGAAAATGACGAGTGGCATCTTTTTTTTTTGTTTGTTTTCCCTTTTTTTTTTTTCTGCAATACTGGTGTTTCTTTTGTGATTTATCACAAAATTTATCAGGGTTGAAATGGGAATTCAGAAAAGAAGTCATGAGAAGGAATTGCTATCTAAATTAAACGGTCTGATGTGTCAACTACAGATGTAAAATACAGTGTATAAAGGCCTGTTTTGTGTACAAAGCTGATTTCTTGAGGTTATTTTTATGTAGGGAGTGAAATGAAGTATTTTTGCTGGTCATGGTCTTCACAGTTTTAGTAACAGCAGAATATATTTTTGACTTTTTTATGTCTAGAAGTGGAAAATAAAGTTTCCTGCTTCTTAATTAATTAATTAACACCTCAATGATAAAGTACCCCAGTCAAACTAATTGAATAAATCAAAATTAACATTTCTGATAGTTTTTTCCATACTTGCAGTGAAAATTACTTTCCTCAAAACTTGAGTTTTTTGGCATGTTCAGGTCATGCTCTGTGGCTTCCACCATTTCAGCAGTCTGACTTCCCTTTAAAACATTGTCATCAGGTATAATTTGTGCAATTTTTCTCTGTAGTGCAAAGGATTTCAAGAGATGATGGTATAATTTTGATTCTATTTCTGATGTCATTTTAAATTCAAGTAGGCGAAATGAAAAAAAAAACCCCAAAATGTAATAATTCAATGTACATCTCCACCAGGAGCCCCCACTGGCTGCCTGTGCATAACCCAGCGGGTATTTTCAGGCTGGCACTGGTTTTGTTGGCATTGACCTTGACTGGGGAGGGTTTCTTATTTTCTACTCTCCCCCTCATGGCATTTATTCCTGAAGCACACGGCTCTGAGAGTTGTTGTGAGGGGTTTGGACTTTTTCCATCTAAGCCTAAAGGATTCTGCTTCCAAATACCAGCCAGAGGTGGTTTTGCAGTGCCCAGAGCCTGGCACGGGGAGACCTGGGGCACCCAGCACTGCTCTGTGTTAATTTTGCTAATTCAGGAGTCCTGCTTGAAGCCACCGGCCTCCAGGAGGTCCTGGGCCGTACCTGGAGCCCCAGCTGGGTGTCTTGGAAAACAAAACACGTATCAGCTGGCTCCTGCCATCTGTATTTTGGCAACAAACCCCTTCCATCCCTGGCCAGGCGCTGCCCTTGTGCTACGTGTGTTTGGGCAAGTCGCTTCTCCCTGCTCTTTCATCCTTGTTCCCAGCGTCGCCTCCCGGGCCCAGGGACTCTCGTACCGTGTATTTACCGGGCTGTGGGGAGGAGGACCAAGGGCAATAATCGTGTGGGCAGCGGCAGCAGGTCCGACAGGTCCGGCGGGCCGAGCACGGGCACAGCTCGGGCACCGCGCAGCGCCCGCAGCTCCTTCCTGCTTGGAGCTGGGGCGGCCCAAACCTGGAAGCTGGGTAGGACAAAGGGCACCAGAGAACTGCTGGATGGTTGCGGGAATAGCAGGACGTGGCGGTAGTGGATGCTAAGTTGTCAGTGTCCTGGCTTTCCCCGCCTTTCCCACCGGACAGGCACAGCCCTCGGCTCTTGGGGCAGTTTTTAGGGACCAGAGCAGCCTCCCCTCTGCGCTCTACTGTGTGCACAGGCTAAGCCTCATTAGCAGCTCATTAGTAATCAGTGGAGAGGTAAAGTCTCCGGAGTAATTTCTTTACTCCCTGTGCCTTCCACATAACGCCGGTCTCTCCGTGCAGAGGATGGATGTCCTCAGGGAAGGGTCGAGCTGAGTTTGCCTCTCGAAATACACCCACAGTGAGCAATTTCTGCCGTCAGCTCCGCTCTCCTGGAACCCCTGTAAGAGGGAATTGTGGAGCAGCCGAGAGTCCCCATTTGCCTTCTCATCTTCCCGTATCTTCTCTGTTCCTCCCCTTTCTGTCTTGTCTGTTCTTACACTTTCCTTTCCACTCGTTCCTCGCCTCTCTTTTCCTTTCTTCCTCATTTTATCCTCTCTCCTTTCTACCCCCTTCTCTTCCTCTCGCTCTCTGCTGCTGGATATTCTGAGCAGTGACAGCAGCCGCTGGGAGCTGGAATCCAGGCAGATAACAGCACTGCCATGAGAATCAGCCTGCTCAGCTACAATTAGCCCTGCTGATATCTTTCACCTGGGCAGAGCTGCCTTATCATCGCTACTTCTTGGAAAATGAAGGGTCACCGATACTGATCGCAGATAGCACGACTCTGGCATTTCCCTCTGGTTTTCATGTTGCTGGAATCCCTTTCTGGCTCCCCTCTCCCCACGATTAGTTCTGCATCCCTCTGGTTCAGCTGTGCTGCTGTCAGATGGAAAGCAGGCACCGAAGCTTCCCAGCGCTGCCCGGCTGGAACAGAGACCCCGGGAAAATACACCTGGTGTGAGCGACCCCACATCCAGGAATCCTGTCAGGTCCTGGAGTTCAAAGCCAGAAATAAAATAACACATCAGTGCTCCGGGGCCTCCTTCTGTTAAATCGTTGCCCTGGCTTTGGAAACTCTTGAAGGGCAGGAGGCAGAGGCGCTGGGATTGTTCTGTGGGGCTGATCCAATCCCACCCTGCTCCTGGCTGACCGTGCAGCTCCTCACCAGGGATATGGACATGTTGGCAAATGCTCCCACAAATTTTTTTTCCTACCCTGGATGGGCTTTAGCATCTGTTTCTAAAGCCTGGAGACAGCGGGGTTGTCCTTCCTGGCCTGTGTTTTAGTGGCGGTTTCACCCATCTGATAAAGGGAAACCAGAGCCAGCTTTGTGCTTTTGTGCTGTTGTTTCTCTGGGTCGTAGGATTGCAATCAGAATAAGTTTTGCTTTATCCCAATAGCAGACTGAGGGCCCCAGCCCTCCTGTGACATCAGCGTGGCCTTGCCAGTGCCACAGGAGGGTCCCTGGGTCTGGCCCCGCTGTTTTTGTGCCGGAGGAGTAAACTGTGAGTGTGGGGGTGTGTGTCCTGGAGCGTATGAGAGCAGGGGTTGTGCAAGCCCTACTACGGGTGCAGCTGCACCTGCGGCACTGCAGTGGCAGCCAGGGCCCCGTGGCAGGGCTGGGGCATCTCCTGGACCGAGCTGACCCGTGCCTTTCATGTGCCGTCCCTGCGGCCGCCTGTGCGTCACCGCCGGGCTGCTGCTCCGGCTGCTGGGCACACGCCGTGCCTGCTGCAGAGAGCCACCGCCCTGGAAGAGCCCTGGAAAAGCCCTCCTTTCCCTGCTGCTGTGGCTCCAAAGCGAGCCCTCAGTGGCAGCACCTGGTTTTGTGGCCCCTGAAAGGTTTGAAGTTCGCTCGTTTTCTCGTCCTGGAGAGAATTGCTGAGATGGGAGAATACTCGTGGTTTTCTTTTGAGGATAAGGACAGGTGTCGCATTGGGGAATTTGTTTTTCATGTGAGGTCTGGGCTTCCCATTGCAGCCTCTGCGCTCTCTGTCCTGCCTGTGCCTCGTGCTGGTTGAGAACATGATCCTCCTGTGAGCTGCCCACAGCCCTCCGTCCCGACAGAAGAAAACATAGGTGAATCGCCAGAGGAATGTGAATCCAATAAATTGCAACACTTGGATGTTTATCTGACCTTCAGTGTTTACAAGGTTGGCTGGCAGTGGCACGAGAGCGGGTTTGACCAATTTGTTGGTCAATTGGACTGAAATGCTGTTCTTGTCTCTGGTCAGTCTGGCAGTGCCCTAAGAACAGCTTGTTCCAAGCAAGCTCCTAAATGAGTTTATGTGCTGAAATGGCATCATCACGTGTTCTCACTACTGTCCCTGCTCCTTTCTCACTCCACCCTTTCAGGTTTTTGATTTCCATGCTACTGCTCAGAATAATTGCTATATTTTCTCCCCAAATGGTATCATCCTGCTACCATTTTCCTTGGGGAGATACAGCTGTCTTTTCTCCTTTGAAGAGAGGGCCTGGCCTTTTTTCCAGGCTGTGCTAAAGCTGTCATATGTGACCAGCAGAAGGAAAGTGTAGGATGGCCAGAATTCAAGCAATAGGGTACACAATGTCATAAACCCTAGGAAACTTTACTGCAGATTTTAAAAAGTAATATTCAGGTCTTTGTTTTACTTAAAGCATTGTGCAATTCTGGATTCTGTGGAAAGGCACTACGGATTTCCTGCTTTTCCATGGTTTGCAAATGGGCTGTGCTTAGGGAGTGCTGCATGAAAACCCCGTGCCTCAGATCAGGCATCTCTGAATGTGGGAAGTTTGAGAACAGATTATTTTCAGCCGCATCTATTTTCTGGTTTTGACAAGACCATCCCTGATAAGCGCCAGGAGTCAGGAAACCTTCAGTGATTTGGCAAAAGCCTAATCCTAATGTCCTGCTATTATCCGTAAGATGTTTCATCAGAGGTTTTGATGAACCCAAGATTGGGTCTTTAATTATCATCCAGACTCATTCCCCAGCCCTGGGTTGTTGGCTGTGGCCAGTCTCCCAGCCCATGTCCCACACAGAACACATCTCCTTTTCCAGGAATCTGCAGAGTCAGAGTCATGGGCTGCCGGGACCCTCAGGAGCCCATCCCTGCTGCAGAGCATTTCCAGCCTCCCTGGGCACCCTCTGCCCCCTCCAAGCCATCCTGGCTGCTTTAAACCCCTCTTTCTGTACAGGCTAAAATGCTTTTAATGAGCTTCTGCAGACTCATCATCAGTTAGTGGGCAGCTTTTGGGTCAGCAAGTGTAGGTGGGAGAAAACCACGTAATTCCTGTCATTGCTGTTGCAAAGCATCTTGTGCAGGGAGTTACTGCGGAGTGCCCAGGCAGGCACTATTTCATTTTCTGCATGGGGAGGCAAAGGGCAATGTTTCCTTCTACCAGTGGAATCTTTTTTTGGCCAGGGTTCTCTCCTGTGATACACGGATCAGTAGCCCCAAGGTTGGAGCTTGCTGACAGCCAGGAGCTACTGCAATCATAAATAATAATAATAATATTTTATAGAAGGCTTCAAGCATGTGCACAGCATCCCTCTGCAAACTGATTTTGTAGTGACTTGGTTTCATGTCAGTTTAGCAAAATGCTGAATGTGCATAGTTCCTCTTCATTTTATCTTAAAATAGGACATCTAAATAAGGAGCTCTGTAGGCCTTTCCCAGTCTCTCCTGGCTGTCAGCTTTCACTGAGCTTCCCCACACCTCCCACTGCATTTTTCTCCAGGGTAGGAAGAGACTCTGCAATGTAAGTGGGATTATTCATGGGTGACAAATGTAGCCCGGTGTGACTGTGGGATATAGAAAAGCAGCTACAAACTGCAGAAAATCTGAGAAATGGAAGCGGGGTTTATAGAAGGGATTTCGTGCCATAATGGCTCAGATAGCAGAGGGCTGATCCTGTGCTGTGTTAAAATGCAGCCTGGTTTTAGCTTTTCCATGAGCTGCTGTTTCCAGTGACACCGGGGAAGCTGGTGCTGCCTGTGCCACGGGGGCACTTTGCTCCTGCTCTGTGTCAGCCGAGCCAGCCCTGCTCTTAGCCCTGCCGAGGCTCCTCTTGCAGAACCACGTCAGGGCTGGAGTCTGTGGTGTCACCAGAGCCACCGAGATGCACGGCAGCATATCCAGCACTGCCCCTGGGGCACTTTCTTCCTGCAGAATACCTTGAAAAAGCCTCAATCGACACGGAGAACCTCACAGCAGACTCTCCAAAGAACGACTTCTTACTTGAAAAGAATTTCTAAATAAACTCCAAGCCACGTTTTTATAGGGAAGGATGGTATTTGCAGAAAAGGTCAAGGCTGTAACAGGCAGTATTCTTGGAGATAGGAATTCTCAGCCCCTGCAGCTTCCCATAATTTGACATGTCTTTCAACCCTCGAGTCCCCGTTTCACATTCACAATCAAGAAAGACACCGGGATTTCATTTCAAAATGCAATGCTCCACTGCCTGGGAGGTTCTTCTCCTATAGAAAACGTACAGGAACAATAAATGGGCCAGGATTTCACTAATTATAAGGTTATGCTTAGCCCCAACCCCGTGCCAGGACCTGTCAGCGCTGGTGCTGCAGGACCAGACCTGGGAAAGACCTTGGGAGGCATCGGTGGAACTCCTGCCTTGGGGGTGTCCAGCTGCACCCCGGCATCCCCTCTCCAAAATTCGGTTTTGGCCGGGCGCAGGGCAGCTGCCCAGGGTGGCTCAAGGCTGGAGATGTGCTGAACTTGTCCCTGGGGGAACAGGCAGCAATTTGTGCCTGGAGCAGGTGTGAGAGAAGCCTTTCCTGTGAGTCTCCGAGGGGAGCATGGAAACACGAACAGAACTAGCAGTGAAAACTGAGTGGGATTTGTGTTTCTGGTGAGATGTCAGGAAATAGCTTTAAAAATGCTCTGCTGAGAGGCTTCCCAGCAAGCTTTTAACTATTCCCTGACCTGGGAAGATCGCTGAGGATGGATGGATTCCTCAGGCGTGACGCAGCACGGAGCTGCTCGGGAGCTGCCGGGGCTCTCCTGGCATCTCCAGGCGAGGGAGGAGAGCGCAGGGCAGGACCTGGGAACCTGGGCAGAGCCAGGGAACCTGGCAGCAGCTCTGACTCGGCTCACCGTGTGGGCTGACAGGTGTCGATTGCCGTATACATTTGTAAATGTTTTGGTATGCCTGAGCAAGCCAATATCTGGAATTAATTTTGTTCTTTTGGGAGGCAAGACAGGGAGCCCGTGAAGAGGATAAGTCCAAATGGACCACAAGCATGGATGCTGGTGGGGTTTGTTCAGCTGGCTGGGAGCTGTGTGTGGATGTGCTTTTGCAGTTTGAATTTGCTGGGTTTGGTTTTCCTCGCCTCACTTGTAAAGGGACTCGGAGCAAATTGAACTAAGATCGCTCCAGCCTTGAAGCAGACTTGCATGCTGGTATTAAACATATTTTAGTGGGTTGTGCAATGCAGAATCCTTGCTCTGCAGTCTGTTTTAGTGTTTCTTTTTCTCCCTGTGCTTCTGCACTTTTTAATGTCAGCACTCTGTGACTGACTGTGCTATTTTGTGAGACGAGATGCCCTAAGGGCAGCTGGGGGTCATTTCTCCATCACTAACGTTTGCCACTGTTGAGAGCAGAATGCAGGCTCACCATTTGACACGTTAGGAGGTGAAAAAGAACTTTTTTGGTTGAAATTGTGGGGAGGATGGTAGAGGCAGGATGCAGCTACCTCAGCTGCATCGCAGCCATGGTGAGGAGCAGCTCCTGCAAAAAAAAATGCACTGGGATGGTGAATGCCAGAGAAGGGTCCAGCACAAGTGATTCCTTGGCTGTTGCCTGAGTGCAGGTTGGTCTGAGCTCACATCCCAGCAAACTCGGTGACAGCTCTGCTGGCAGGATGCACTCTCCCGTTGGTGTTTGACAGTGCATGACAGGATTATAAAGAGCTGCTGCACCTACAGGCAAAGAAATGCTACAGGTCCTACATTGCTGCAAATCACATTCAGGCTTGTGAAGCCCATCTCATCCAAAGGCTTCAACTGGATTAGTTATTTTTAAACCCCGCAGAAGGAGTGTTAAAAATGTGCTTTTTCATGCAAGCAGCCTTAAAAAAAAAAAAATCCGTGCTTTATGTTCTGAGGTGCTTTCTCATAATTTCCCCATCCATCCCTTTGCTGCCTACACCCCGACACTGTATGAAAATGACTTTGGAGACAACACAAAGGGCTGTTTCTGCAGCTTGCTTTTTGTAAACCATAGGATTTTGCTTTTCTCTTTTGCTGAAACTCCAGTAAGCATCTAGGATTTCGATATTTGATTTAAGAGAGAATTACAGCTCCTGTCACATCCCTATACAGAGCCACAGGCTGGTACTTATTGATAGATTATTAATAGCTGACAGTGGGGAGTGAAAATGGATGTCCTCTGGTTTTAAGGTAAAATCTTGAAGGGATAACTCTCGCTGTGCCATGAACTGAGTGTCTCATACATGCAGGACAAATCTTATCAGCTCTCTCAGCTTGTAGAAAGGGTTGCTGCTGTGTTTGTTCGTGGGTCTGGCTGGGATCCAGCGCTTGGGGCTTTGGGGGCTGCCAACACCTCGCCCACAGGCAGGTGCTGTGGTCAGCCACAGATCCCCTCCCTGGCTCCCGCGGGATGCACTTGTGGATGCCGGGCTGTGCCTGAAGCCAGCCTGGCTGAGCAGTGCGCCAGTCCCGAGGGGCTCTGGGAACCGGGATCTTCAGGGCAGTGAGGAGAGACCCCGGCAGCTGCACCCCCTGCTCCTCCCCGACCTGAACCCGCTGGTTTGAAGCGATGGGTGGCTCTGCCCGGCTGCAGTGACCCCAACCCAGGGCTCCTGCTGCACCCCCTGCTCCTCCCTGACCTGAACCCGCTGGTTTGAAGCGATGGGTGGCTCTGAGCAGCTGCAGTGACCCCAATCCAGGGCTCCTGCTGAGGGAAAACCTCCTGGAGGGGCTTTGTCTGAGCCCGAGAAGGGCACTTCTGCTGTTTTTCACCGAGTTGGTTCTGCACCTCCCTTTCTGCCTCAAGCCGAGCTCCAGCAGCAGCAGCGAGGTCTCCTCTCCCGGGGGATGACAAGGGACGAGGGCTCTGCCCTGCTCAGAGGAAGGGGGGCTCTGTCCCCGTGTCCCTCTGTCCCTGCCCGGCTGTGGGGGACGAGCAGCCGAGGAATCACCTCTGTCCCCCTTGGCTGCAGCTGCTGGCTCCGCTTCTGAGGGCTTTTCCTACCCCCTTATCTCACAGCAGCCGAAATTCCAGCTAAACAAAACCCAGCCACAGACTTATTCAAAACATTTATTAGTGTTTAAGGAAAATAATAGTGTGTGAAAGGTACAGAGCTTTGTCTAAAGCCATATGCATTTTCTTTATTTACAAGCTTATTTGGCTGCAAACTCTACACGAGATAAAACTAGTATGTTTTTCTCCCAGAGATTTGGAATTAAGGACAGTTTGTCTTTTATTTATTTATTTCTTTTATTTTTTTTTCTCCTTTTAGTTCAGCACTGTAAGTTAGGACAGCATTTTCCAGGGTTTACTGCTATCTTTTTTCCTGTAGGCGTTTTGCTTCTCTCGCAGTATTTTCATTCCAGAACAAGGCTCATTCCAGATGCAAAGCATAAAGGAAACATTCATACCTTGGCTTTTAAGCTAAACCTCCTTCATGAACAGCAAGTTCATAAGGAATGTTAATTAAAGCATCATACAGTATCTAAATGGACTTTTTTTTTTTTCTCCTTTTTTGTTTTATAAAGAATTAAGGCTATGTAGATGTCACAATAAAATAATCTCAGGTAAAACGCACCCTATCTGTTAGATATGAAAGAAAGGTTTAACAATAAATAAATGATTTATGCTGTCAATAACATTATGGAACTGTATAAAACTATATTTACGCAGCTTTAAACATAAAAAAAACCATACTAGTGGCATGAATATATACAACACAGGTCATGACATACGTTTAAATTATCATAGCCAGCAGTGTTCTTTTTTTAAACGGGGACACTATAATAAATAGAAATGTTAAATATTTACAATAATAGCATATGTGGAATCAGTAGATGAACACATAAAATCTTCACACACAGAGGAAAAAAAAAAATGATGCCTTATACAAAAATCCCTCCCACCCACAGCTTGTCCCCCA
>VZRO01005358.1:922773-934062 GCA_013397915.1 Daphoenositta chrysoptera | reverse complement strand
GGGGAACACACAATTTTCCCCACAGAACCAATGAATACAAATAAAACTGTATGCATGCTGAGGTGATATGTTGACTGAGACATTCAAAGATGTAGATCTCTGTTTGGTTCCCATTGATGAATCAAGACCTCTAATGACAGAGGGATCTTATTTTAGTTCAATGCAAGAACATTGGTAGCAAGTTGTTGTTTCTGGTTTGCGTTTTTGTGTTTGCTTTTTTTTTTATTGTTTTTTTTTTGTGCTAAAATGCTTGGATTGTCTTTTTGGTTTGAGCTTGTTCTTCGTGGTGGTTCTGTGCCACCAAGGGGGAGAGGACACTTGCAGGGAACCCACGGAGGCACGCGCCAGAAACCCTCTTAGGGTACCACCAGCAGGTTTTTGGAGCAGAGGAGGTGGCCAAGAGAGTCAGACCCAAACCAAGCTGCTCTGTGGGACAGCCTGGGTGCCCCAGGGGTGGCAGAGCTGTCACCAGCCCCACGGGGCAGATGCCACACTCACTGCACCATCACCACGGTCTTTGCTGCTACAGCACCTGGCCTGATCCCAGCTCTTCCCACTGAAACCAAACGAGAATTCCACCACAGAACTTTGCTAAAATCGGGCAGGATCAAGGCCGTGTCTCTAAGCAAAGACCTGGTGATCACAGAGACACCTTTTCAACTCAGCTGTCCCCTCTTGCCTCCTACGTGGCTGCTATTTAAAGCGGTGCCTCCAAGTTCTGCGGGTGGATCCCTGCATTAAACCCTGAATGTAGCTATTAGGAGCCGTGCTCACTTAGCAGGAACTGAAATCTGAGTTGGAAATTGTAGCCAAATTCCAACACCCTCTCCTGCTTATGCAGCTCCTTCCCACCATGCGGCAAGACGTACGTTAGTTCACCGGGTACGTTCTGTCTCTGCTGAACCTCCTTGCTGCCCCCACAGCTTTACTCCCAAACTTTCTAAATGAGAAGGCTCCAATCCCCGGTGTGATTCCCACTTTCTAAGAAAAACTCCCTTCTTTTCTCTAGAGGAAGCTGAGAGCTCACCCTCCTGTCCCTGTGGGTGCTGTAGCCTCCACTTCCAGTACAATATCTGGGAATATAGGATTGCAGAGCTGCAACCTGAGAATTACAATTGCATAGGGGGTAGGAGAGATATGGCCAAACACCTCATTCACACTTGAAACTGCTTAAAGACAATAAGCTCTTGACACTCTTCACCTTAACTAACTCATTCTGTGGAGATTGGTCGTCATTACCTGCACAAGAATTAAAAAACCCAAGTCAATCCCCTCTCCTTGTCTTTGGCATTTGGATAAACCAAGCTGTAGGCAGGTTAGAGTGGGGCTCCACATCCCAGCAAACCACACCACACCTGCTAAGGAGAGACAGGCTTCTGATGGGCCTTCAGTGCAGCCCTGATAAGAACTAAATATATGGGGATATAGAGGGTCCTTTGCTGTCTGAGCCCACACCTGCCCCTTTAGGCTTGGGCTGCAGGGGTGGAAGACCTGTATCACTGAGGGGGCAGACGGAAGCAGAGAGTATGCACAGGGTTTTCAGAGGTCCATGAAAATACTTTTGGGGGTCCTCCACCCTGTGCAAGTCTTAACAGTCACGTTGCCTTGTCTGGAAGCTGATTACTTGCCTGTGAAGTGACTGGGTATGGTTCTGTGATCAGCAAGTGTCAAGTGATGCAGTGGTTAAAAACTAACAGGGGGCACTAAAGACCAGGCAGCGTCACCCAGGTGGGAGCAATGGCTCAGAAGGTACTTCAGAGAAAGTGGTGGAGCTCCAGACCACGGTTCCTGTGCCAGAGACGGGGCAGCTACTTCTTTAGAGAGCTTCACATAGAGAGAGAGCCCTGAGCTCTGGCGTTCCCAGCCACAGGCAGAAACCAAATCCCCCTGGAATTCAGCCATCTGCTGTAAGGCTGTGCCCTAAACCTTCGGAGGTGCTAAGCCACAAGCAGCCACATGCAGTCTGGCAGAGCCCGCTTGGAACCTTCTCCCCTGCCAAGGAGACCAAGGGGAAAAAAAAAACAACAAACCAAAACAAAAAAAAAATCCCAAAACCAAACCCCAAACCCAACCCAACAACCCCCAAACAAGATCCTAAATTTCAGATGATGTCCATTTCATAAAAAAGGGGGAAAGAATTTAGCTGGAGACATTTTGCCACCCGAGTGTCGAGTTTGCTGGATCGATAACCCATTGCCACTGCTCTCCCTTTGCTACTATATACACACTGATGCCGAGGTCCATAGATATCTTGCAATGCCCTGTGCTTGACCTCTGAATGGGAAATGCTTTGGAATGTCCATAGACGGGAGGATGGAACTCGAGGGAGGAGGGCAGGGGGGAAGGGGGAGCTGGTGCCTTTTTTCACCTCCGGATGTCGGAGAAGTCGGACAGTTCGTCCGCCCGGTCCAGGATCCCGTGGGCCCCTTTGGGACTGTGGCCCCCAGCTTTGACCCGGGCGTTGGAGTGGCCCTTGGTACCTCTCTCTCCCTTGGCTGCTCGCGAGCTCTCCCTGTGCTCGGGCTCGGCGTGGGCCACCATGTCCCCACGGCCAGCACCGGCCCTGCTGCCTTCCCCCGCCTTCCTCTCGGCTCCCAGGACGGCGTCTCCGTGCACGGCCGAGGTGCAGAAGCTCAGGATGGAGCAGAGGCTTCCCCAGTTCTGTTCACACTGGGCCTGGACGCTCCTCGTTATTGCCTTTTTCACCTCCTCGCCACAGGTGAGCAGGATGTTCACTAGGTCAACGTAAGGCCTGGAGGTAAAGGAACAGTGAGAGCAGAGTCAAAAGCCGTCCCTGGGAATCTGTGAAGAATCTGCCTCGGCCTCCCCGGGCACAGCAAATCCAGTGGTGTGAGCCCCTGGCACGCCCTGACTCAGCAGCAACTCTGCACCACGTCAGGTATGCAAAATCCCATCTTCTGATCAGCCATTTGGCTGCAGGCAATGCACAGTGGCATCCTCTCAAAGCCTCTCTGGACTGATCTTGCCTGCTCTCCCCCTGGAGATACTCTGGGAGAACTGGAATGTTCACCAGAGGAACAGATGAGGTCTTGCTTGGCCAGTGGAAGAACTATCTCACAATTTCTGCCTCCATCTCTTTCCATACCCTGCCACATAAAAATACCTTTATTACTCGGGACACACGGCAAAGGACACTTGCTCCTGTCCAGAGCCATCAGCTTCACCAAACAGGCTCTACCTCTGGGTGAAAGGCAGGTACAGAGCATTCACCAGCCACCAGTCTGCATTTTCTCACCTCTATGAAAGCAATAAATACTCAGCTAGAGATTCTCTGGCTTTCCTCATCATCTCTGGAGCACTGGGTGTTGATCTCCATCACAGGCAAGATCCTATCTGGACCCAGGATCTGCCTGAACAGAGCTCACATTCATGGAATCCACTTTGGTGGCACTTTTTCTTCCCACACCAAGTTTGATTTCTTAATTTCCTTACAGAGCTTTCAGCATCTACCTTTTCCCAGCCACACAAGGCCTTGGAACATGCCATGGCTCAGTCCCCTCTGTGCTTCCCACCCACCCTGAGTGTCCCCACGGCACCAGCAGCTCGAGCACAGCACTTGGGCTTCTCAGCCACAGGTCACCGAGTGCAGCAATTTTAAAATAGTTGTGGTCACAAGTTTTGTGGGTCAATATTGATGTTGTCTATTGACACAACTGCTCAGCTGCTTGCAGGCCCAGAAGGACGTGCTTAAAAATCTTCCACGGCAGGAACCATCCACAGGACAAGTGGAAAACTGCCTGGGGTCAGCAGTGGTGGCTGTGTGGGGTGGGTGGTGGGGGTGAACCTCCTGGGCACCAGCTCTGGTGGCTGTGGACAAGCTTAAATCTCTTCTTACTAACTGAAGTCAGAAGAAACGAGGAAAGCCAACAGATTATGATCAGCGTCTGACCTTACCCGACTGCTTAAACTCATTTTGAATCGCTAATCTTGGAGAGCCACCTATTCCCCTATCTCAAAATATTTCCCATGGTTGGATTGTTCCCGCTGCTCAAAAAAAAAAAAAAAAAAAAAAAAGTTACTTGGAATGCAGCAGGGACCAATCTGCCAAGGCCTGTCACCACTTCCACCATGGCAAATCAGCCTGACCCCCACAGCTGACTCAGGAGGAGGCTTCGCTGCCCGACTGCGTTCCCAACACTCATCGGGAGAGAACAGTCAGAACAAAGCAGAGAACAAGCCTGAGAGCTGCCACTTGCTTCTCTGCTCTTAGGGTTTTGTTTTAAATGTAAAGTAGGAGATAAGAGAGAGCTGAGCACGTTGCATACAAAGTGATCCAGCAAAAGGGTACAAAAAACACCCCCCAAAGAAATGAGTCCTTGAAATCGGGCATAACCTTTGCAGAAATCTTTGTAAGGAAAAAGGTCGCTGGTATGACTAAAAAGTGGCTCAGCTGCCAAATATTTCAGGTATTCAGAGCCTGCCAGAGCCCTGTGGATTAATACTGGCCCATTTCTCCTTGCCTGTTTTACTTTCTGCATTTCAGCCGGCCTGACCAGAGTACCTGAACTGAGCACAAGGCTGCAAGTCAGCAGACGTGATTTTATTTCCAGCTCTGCCACACTTGCCTATTGATCTCGAACAAGTTCCTTAGTTCAAGAGCTTCAGAGATGGCCTCTAAATTTAGGGGAGGGGAGGAGGCTGGCTGGTTCTATTTGGGGAGTCCCGCATAGGAGAGCCGAGCTCCCACTCCGGGAGATGCTGGAGTGTAGGAAGCGCTAAATGAGATCATGCAAATTATAGGTGTTCAGCTGAATGACCCTCTCTTCTCCACCAACAACCCCCCAGTTCAGCTCCCCAGAAATAAGCAGCTGCCTCTGAGCATTCCTGCTTGAGCCTGTTCATAAAACAAGGATAACTCACTCCTCTCTGGACAGGTTTTTGGCTCGCACAGTTCTTTTCATCCCCAAATGATGGGGGGGTTAATTGGTGCCAAGTACCCAATTTATAGCTGCTGACACAGCCCAGGCAGTGCCCAGAGAGGTGCTGCTGGGCAGGATGGAGCCTTGCTGCCCTTCTCCCCCAGCCAGCAGGATGCTGCCCATGGCCCTGGGCACAGCAGCTCTGCCCCCAGCCATGCCTTTGATCCCAGCCTCAGGAATGTCCAGGGAAAGGGCCTTGCTTTCAGGCCACCATGTCCAGCTTGGACAAACCACAGCATGGGATTTATGTGACTAAACTGGCATTGAAGCATCTCTCTGCGACTGCAGCTGAAGTATTAGTGGGGAGTGGCTTTCAGCACCAAGGGAATCAGAGCACAGCTCCTTTGGATAGTCAGGAAAATCAAATGCAAGGCTAAAATTCCCAAAGAAGTGACTCTGTAAAAAAAATTTGTCTGTCATGACTGCTGGGATTTGCAGTTTCTGTGCTAATATCAAGGCACAGAGGTGTGGTAGGAAGATGCTCTAAGGTTAAGCCTGATGCCAGGCTGTGGCTCAGCTTTCTTGTTTCGGGAGTGAGACGTTCACCTGCAAGAAAAACAGGCTCTGATTTCTGCATTTGTGCACAAAGAGGCAGTACAAACAGCTTGTGCTGGGTTTGTCGCTGTCATGTAGCAGCTTTGATCAATTCCAAGCAGGATTTGTGCCTGCCATTCCTCGGAGGACAGCTGTGCTCCCAGTCAGAGGAATGAAGTCCTCAAAAATCTGACTTGTGCCTTCATTTTGTACAAGCCCATGTTTTATTAAAAAGCATCTGAGATTAATAAAGAGTAAGATGAATGGGAGATTACCTGGGGGACTGCAGCTCTTTCAGGGACAATTAACTACAAGACATTTCAAAGTATGTATTTAAAGAAGAAATTACCATCTTGCTGACAACTTTGCATAAACCTTCTTCCCCCTTCTTTAGCTGTCACCTCTAACAGGATACTGGGGTCAAAATGATGCCTTTGAGCTCAGAAAGCAAAAAACCCATTGTGAGATGCCTCTGGAAATGGCAGACACTGACGGTGCATTTGCCAGAGCACCAACAGGGACTGGCAGATCCAACTTCAACCCATTTCACCTCCTTCCACAGTCACATCTCACCCTCTGCACACAAACTTCAAGGGGCCCTGCAAAGAAAGCTTTACCTCGGTGTTGTACATGGGAAAACAAAAGGTGCTTAAGGCCAGAAGGAGGTGAAACAGCTCCTGGGCAGATGCACAGCCCACTGGCACTCCTGGAAGGAGCTCCCACGCTCTGACTGCACCAGCACGGAGGCACTTACTCATGCTGCAGCAGGTCTTTGAAGTGAATCATCTCCACAATGACCTGGACGTTCTCCTTGGCAGCAGAGCAGAGGTCATGCTTCAGGTAGCACTCCCGCTGTAACTGGAACACCATCTCTTTAATGGCAGGGCACTTACGGCTGATGCAGCTGAATTTATGCCTCAAGGCATGAGCCTTACACTTCAGAGCGTCTTTAATGAAGGATTTTCCCTGAGAAGGAAAGAAATGGAGTAGGTCTGTATTTTTGTCCATTAAGCACAGCAGCTGATTTATGCCCAGCCAGCTGCTTCTCTGCAGGACAATGTCAGGGGTTATTACAGTGCTAAGGATATCACTTAATGGCTTTCCCCTTCTTCTCTGTTTCTCTGCCCTTAAAGACCATGCCAAGTTACCCAGCTTTGCTATCCCACTGGACCTGAAACACCCAGGGATTCCTCACTGGTACTTTGAGGTTTCCTCTGCCCCAACAGCTGAACACCCAACGAGAGAAAGAGCAAAAGCGAGCACCTTGAAGTAATTCAGTGCTGGAGTTACTGGGTTAATTTGCTTCCAGGGTGGCAGAACAACAGGTTCACACAAAGGAAGGGCATCCTGCCATGGCTGAGCTCCTCAGGATCACAAGCAGATACCCATTCAGTAACTGCAGGATTTTTTTTTTCCATTTTAAAACTAGTTCACTAACTCAGAGACATGTATGCACAATCTATATGCACCTGCCCTATTCCCCAGCTATCAGTATTTTCTTCCTCAGAGAGGGACTCAAATCAGCACTAATAATAATTACTATTATTAATAATAATCCTACTGTGTCTTCATGTCTGTTGCAAGAAATTTTAAGTGAGATTAAGAAAATCAAATCAAGAAGCTAAAAAATAAGGTGGAGGAAAGCTGTTTTAGCAACATCTCTTTAACAACTGTTTGGGATTCCTTCATTCAGTTGCTTGGTGGGCATCAAACCCATTCCTTCCTTTCCTCTTTCCTTGGATCCTGCAGCTCTGCTCAGACTCCCTTTACTCTGCTGAGCAATAGGCCCATGGAAGCCTCCTGCACTGCCTCCACCTCTTCATCAGCCTCAGATTCTTTGACACAGGTGCTCCATGTAGACCAAATCCTTGCTCCCCTTTATCCCAAGAGTGCACTGGCCCAGCTCCACTGACACTAAATAAGATTCACCCAGACCTGCAAGCAGATGTTGTCCCCAGATTGTTTCAAGCCAGAAATGTTTCTTGCTGATCAAAGAGCTGCTTCAGTCATCACCCCTATTTCCTAAACCAAAGGCCTTCCCTTCAGGAACAAACACACACAGCACAGTAGGCAAATAGGGATGAAAAAGAGAATTCTTACATAAGCCCAAACTGACATCAATTCTCAGGTTTCAGAGCAGAGAACAGAAAATGGCCAGTGTTAGTCTTGTCATTTAATGCAGCTTGAAATAACTGGAGATGATACAGAGAGGAGCTGTGAAAAGCCATGTCATAGCAGAGGCTAAAGTCACCTTCATGTTAAATAAAGCTCCAGGGGTTTAAATCTTCTGCCTGGATGTGAAGCAGGCTGGATTTGATGAGCAGTATCTGGGGATCTGGCATCCGTGGCTACTCTCAGCCTCCACAGGCACCATTCCCTGCCTTCCCAGCTTTCCTTCCCTACTTCTTTGGTCAACTCTGTTCACTGACAGAAATACTGTGCAAAAATAAACGAGTGTTTTCTGGAAGCCGCTTGGAAACTAAGTTTCCAAAAAGCAGCAATTCTCACTTTAATGAGTAACCAGGCCCTTCCTACCTACATCCTTGAGCATTTGAACCTAAAGCTGCAGCCCTTCAAAAGTGCTCCCTCCTGGGTGGTCCCACCACCCCTCATGGGACAGGCTGGATCCTGAGGACAGCTCTGCTTTGTCCCTTGTAGCTGGGTGCTTTTAGTCGAGTTATTCTGTAAACTGCCTGGTCAAGCCAAATGCCGCTGGCCCGTCGGAATGTTCCCTTCCCTCCGCACTGAAATGGGAGAGGAGCTTTACAGGACATAATAACAGGATGTCTCAATGATGCATAAATGGTCTGGGGAGAAAATGAAGGAGACAAACTTCATCCCACATACCATGGAAGTAACGTATTTTCACGTCAGTGCTCGAACCCGAGGCTTGTTTGAGTTCAGCAGCTTTAGGGGGTTGCCTGGGCTGGTTGTGTGCAAGTCTTGAGGGCCAACTTTAGTAACTGCCCGTTGGGAAATCCTGAGATAATTCTAAATGAATTGGGAGCCCAAGCTGCGCCTCTGAGTTGGCTTTGAGCAAACATGGTGTAGAGGCTTAAGCCGCCCAGTGTTTCTTAAAACCATGTTTGGCTCCATGAAGGGCTCTGCTGGAGTTATCCTGGGTACAGTAGGTGGAAGGGATCCAGGGAGCTGCAGCCTGTCTCCTGGGACAGGTTGCACACCGCTGCTTTATTACTGTCCTGAGGTCCTGGTTCTGGACCTTTCACCAGAAAAATTCCCAGTGAATTAGTCAATCACGGCAAAAGTAGACTCGCTCTGGGAATTTTTTGTGCAGAGACGTGTTAAGGAACTGCAGGAGGTGCCAAGTGTGTGTCAGAAGCAGGCAGACAGGTAGGACATTCCCCCGAGTTACCTGGGCATCGAATTTTCCAGCGTTGTGCAGGAATGTCATGCAGATCTCGTGTAAGCCTCGGATCTCGCAGGAGTTGTTCTCAAAGCACTCAAACACTCCACATCCCACATCGCCAGCATTTACCAGGCAGTGCTGGATTTCAGCTAAAACGAGTATTGGTTAGAGTTAATTTGGAGAACTCTTCACAGAAACTGGTGGCGGGTAGGGGGGAGAGAGTTGTTTTGCTACCAACATCAGTTTGAGAGAAAAATGCGTGACAATGGTCAATTGTACCGGCAGCGTGCCCGTTTTTTGCAGGAATTAGGCCAAAACTTGGGTGTATTACGTTATGAAAGTGATATCCAAGAAGTAAATGCCAAATCCACTATGCTTACGTCAAGCTATTTCACTTGAGAACTGTCTCATGCTCTTGAATTCCTCAGGAGCAAAGGACAGGCATGATTTTTGCGCTCTGGCTTGTGCAAAGCCCCCCCAGCAAATTTAAGTGCCAAAACAAGAAGCCCAGGACCCAGCTAGCCAAAATTTATCATTTTTGGTACTTTGAGGAAGGTTCTGAGCATTTAGCACAATGTTTTTTACAGACCACTGGGTGTTGCCTGTCAGGGTATCTGTCAAGTTGATGGCAAAACTCCCACTGATACATAAAGTCTTTTGCACCAAGTGTTGTACAAAAATGCAACTGTGTGCTCAGCTATGCAGAAATCAGTAGAAAAGATTTATATTTACATATAATATATACATATAGTGCATAAAGTAGATGTACTGGGGCTAGCAGTTACATATGTGTTTATTCTGCCCTTTCAGATGTTATGTAATACTGCAAAAAATGCTGTCTAATACTCACTTTCCAAAAAAAAAAAAAAAAAAAAAGAAACAACCCCTCCAACCCAAAAATCTAATTCTTAACACGACAGCTTCTGGTCCTTTAAAAAAAAAAATGGATGTAGTAGTACTGCCAGAGGGAAGGTGGTTGCTGAAAAAGCCTGGGGATAAAGTTAAACAGGGGCAGCTTTTAGACCAGAACTGAGGATGCTAAGAATTCCTGCACTCTGTGCCCTGTGGTACCTTTAATTAAAGTTCGCCCTTGGGAGCCAGCCTAATCCCCCTCGAACCGCAGCGTGTTTCAGCCATCCCCAGCCTCCCCCTCTGCCATGCGGTCCATTTGCAAGTCTTTACAGCAACTTTCGGTCTCATTCCCACCCGCTGCAAGGCGGAGAGCGGAGCCGCGGATGTGAATGCGGAGCCCGCCGGAGTTCTCACGGCCCCCCCACCAGCTCAAACCCAAATCACCGCCGCCGCACTTGGGTTTTTTCCCTTCTACCTGCCCTGAAGCGCATCTGGGGGCGGCGGAGGGGAGCCCCGGGGTGGGATCCGGGGATTGCCGGAGGCACAGGCGGAAAGCTGCGCGAACACGGCCGCACCGAGGGGCGAGAGGGGCACTGGAGCCCTTTGTGGAGCGCTCGGGGCCGGGCGCGCTCGGGGCCGGGAGCGCGGCTCTGGTGCTTGTGTTGGCATCCGGATGCAAACCCTTTGCCGGATCACATGTCCTGGCTCCAGCGTGCTGAGAACTGCACAGTGCCGTGATTCACATGTGGCAGTCCCTAATGGGCATTCGTGCATTCCTGCTCGTGTGTGTTTAAACACGTCTCGCAGCACGGAGAGTGTGAAAAAAAAAAAAAAAAAAAAAGGCAAAGGAGAAGGAATGACGAGAAAACCAGCGAGCAAATGGAGAATTATTAGGAGACTGGGGAAAACTACAGACATCTTCAATAAAGATCCCTAAATGCTGGCTCAGGAGGTTTTATTTTCCATCCTCTCACACCGTGGTATATGGTGGTGGTGTAAAACATCCCCTCTTTGCACTCCCTGAAAGACTCCGCAGCAAAGGAGGTGAAATCAGATTTGGCAGGGCCAGCAGAGCAGGCAGCCAGCTCTGTAAATTACCTGCTCTCAGCAGCCTGCCAAGGCAGGGAAAAAGAAACGGGAACAGGGATCCGTGGTGCATCCTGACAGACAAATCCAGGGGAGTCAGAAACACTGATTTTTAAAAATGGGGTTTTTTTGAAGTTTAACAAAAACTTCATAAATCTGAGCTTTCCCGAGCCTCTGGGCTGAGCCCAGATCCTGCAGGACGTGATGGGTCCAACTCTGAGCTCACGAGGAGCCTCACTGAGCTCACGGGAGCTGCTGGTCTGGAGATTACAGAATCCCAGGATTATTTAGGTGGGAAAAGGCTCCAAGATCGAGTCTGAGCTGTTCCTGATCCCCACCTTGTCACGAACCAGGGCCCTGAGTGCCACATCCAGGGGTTTCTTGGACGCCTCCAGGGATGGGGACTCCAAACCAACATGGGCAGCCCCTTCCAATGCCTGACAATCCTTTCCATGAAGAAATTCCTCCTGAATTGGGGAAATTCTTGTTTCTCCTCTATCAAAAGTGTTC
>VZRO01005358.1:872580-922669 GCA_013397915.1 Daphoenositta chrysoptera | reverse complement strand
CAGGTTGCGGCCGCCCGCCCCCGCCCCACCCGCGCCGGATCCGTGGGGTGCGGGGGGCAGCGGGCACCCGCCGGGGCGGGGGGAGGGATGGGGGGAAAAAAAATTATATTAAAAAAAAAGAGGTGCAAAAGCGGGATTTTGGCACGCTTTGGAGGGAGGCGGCAGAGAGCGGCCGGTCCCCCCGCCCCCTCCGCGGGCAACTTCGGGGCGCTCCAGCCGCCGCTGGCCTTGCGCGGGGAGCAGCGGGGTGCCCGTGCCCGGAGCCGGCTGTCAGCGCCGGCCGTCCTGCGGCACTGCCGCCTCATGGCAAGACTTGATTTAAAAGGAAAAAAAAAAAAAAAATCTCTCTCCGAAGCAGCTATTGCAATGACTTTCTTGGAAACCCCCCACTCCTTCGGTTTTTTCTCCCCCCACCCTGGGATTTTGTACCCTGCTTGCTGCGAGGGGATTTGGGCCAAATACATCACTTGAGGGGGGAGAGTGGTACCCTGGGTGCAGACTCGGATGGGCGAACAGGGACGGGCGCTGCTTTCCCGGGGGGAAGAACCCCCCTAGACCGCCGTCACCGCGGGGAGAGCATCACCCCTGCAGCCCCCCCAGCCGGCTCTGGCTGGTCCTTTTGTCCGGTAGCTGGAGCGGGGTGCGGGGGACACGCACACAACACAGGACGACGTAGGAAAATCCGTAGCAGGTGATGAGAAGTGCCGCGCTGGCTGGGGAGGGGCGAGCGCGTCTCCCCTTGCCCTGCCGTAATGCACATCAGATGTTTCATCAGACCCCGCAGGCCCCTGCGCTCCTGCCCCCTCCCCCGCAGCCCCGAGCCCCCGGCCGGGCCGGGGNGGCCGGGGCGCGCAGTGCCGGGGGCGGGGGTCCCGCCGGGGGGGCGCAGCCAGGAATGTCTCCAGCTGCTGCTGCCGCCCGCTTCCTCACAGCTGTCAAAATGCACTTGAGGAAATCCACTCACACCTCCCCGAGCAAGGGTCTCCTCGGCGGGACGTGACACCGCGCCGCAGGACCATGGCTCCACGGCTACGCACCAGCAGGCACGTCCTGACACCCCCTCGCAGCCCCCGGCCAGCCCCGCTCGCCTCGGCCTTCCCTGGTTTTGTCTCTTCCCGCGGGTTTGTGTGCTGGGGTTGAGCCGTGCGAAGTTTCATTTGATTTTTTTTTTTTTAATCCTTCCGGAGGGTTTGACATCGCAACGTCTTTTTAAGGTTGAAATTCTTAACGGTGGTGCCAAGCTCGTGTGGAAATTCCCTTTTATCAACATGCTGCTGCCTTCGGAACTGCAACTTGCAGCTTTCCTCTAAGGAGCTGGCTGTGCCAGTGCGGATGTCTGCAAAGCCCCCGTGCCCCTGGGATGGGCTCTGCCCTTTCTGACAGCAGGGCTATTAAAGGAATAGGTTTTTCTTCTTCATTTGTACCTCACCCGGAGTGCCTGGCCCTTCTTTTGTCCTTGTTCTCTTACTATTTATACTGCTGGAGAGTTTTGCTATTTAATTGCCTTTGCTAGGTCTAACTTAGCTCGAGTGTTCAAAGACCAGGGCTGAATGAGCTGAACTCGGGCAGGAGAATTTAAGGGATGCCAGGTTTTCTCTGTTGCAGGAGGTAACAGCCAGCGCACTGCTCCTAACCAGCAAGTTTGTATTATATATAAAATATATATTTTTCCCTGGTGCCTCACAAATGATGCTTTCTCCTAATGCCTTTTCCCTGCTGCTTTCGGTCTGATGCCCCCCTGCAGCCATTCCTCATCAATCTTTCTGCCTCTTTTTAAAGTTACAATTTTTGGACGGGTTTTGCCCCTTTGACTTTGAATTCTGTGCAGTCTCCATCCTCCAGACCCCATGTTCCTCCCTCTGGTTGATTTCTCTAGGCAGGTCTCGTAATTTCTTGGAGCGTGTCCTTCAAACCCCGCACTCCTAGCTGCCCTAGTGGGCTGCTCCTCCCTTTCAGCCCATATTGTATTAATCGCTCCAATCAAGGTTATTTTAACATCTTTTCCTTACCAAAACCGTGCCTAAAATAGCCCCTCCTCGTGTCACTTTGGGGAAGAAATCTGCCGGCTGTCAGCACGTTGAGCACTTCCCATCTCCTCCTGCTCAGCAGAGCTGGGCGGCGGGTGGCACTCAGAGCTGCGGGATTTTCCCCTGCTTTCCTCTCTCGAGGTCACTCCTCAGGGTGCTCCTGGGGCTGGAGGAGCTGCTCCCATCTCCAGCCCTTCCCTAGGCGGGCAGGGAGCTGTGGCTGCACTTTGGGGTGAGCGCTGTGAGGGAGAGCGCGCGTGATCCTCAAGTCATGCTCCAGCAAATCTGGCGTCTCTTGGAGCGTGGCGCAACTCGCTCCCTGGCAGCCTGATCAGCTGCCAGTCGGAGTGCCAGGTGATTTTATAGAATAGCTACCAATTCCAGTGATTTAGGGGCTGGTTTCCAGGACACTTGGGATGCCTGGATCCCGAGGCGCCGAGCCTGCAGCTTTGCTCCAGCACTGGGAGCTTGCGTGGCCGCAGGAGCCTGACTGCGGGATGGTTGCGAGGTGTTTGAGGACACATTGGAGCAGTAACGCTCTGGAGAGGATCACGACTCCCTCCAGAAGTCCTGAACACCTGTTGGCTTTCAGGAATACGCTCCGAGCTGCCTTTAGTTAACATACGCAGGTTTTACTTTTCAAGAGTGTTTCATAATTCGATTAAGGCTTCATACGATCAAGCAGTGGCACGAGCGTTTTGCAACTGCCTTGAAATGGGAAGCATTTAATTGTTTGGCGTCTTTAGGGAGATGAGCTGCCCTCATGACTATTAAGAGGGCTGTGTCCCTGCAAGGCCGTTGCAGGCAGGTGAAGGCTGAGGAATGCTGTGCAAGAGGCTCCAGCGCACGGGGAGACAGCGAGCACACCCAGTTCTGAAGGACGGAGAGGCCGATGACTTCAAAAGGGAAGAGGATGCTGTGGGGAAGGTGTGCCAAGGCCTGGATTCCGGGTTTTCTATCTGTGACTAAACACATTTCACAGCAGGGTTAGAGTAAGCTGTGCTGCGCAGCCCCAGCAGCGCAGTGGGATTTCATCAGACTTGGGAAAATAAGCAAGACAGGGGAATTTAGTGTTGCCTCTTCTCCTGGGTAATTTTCCCACCTCGGGGCTTAGTGCAAGGTGCTGACTTGCAAATGACACATCATTACGAAGCCAGCCCAGAGCTGCAAAGCCCTGCTGGGAAAGTGGTCAGGAGAGCAGAGGAAGCTGCCTCTTGGACTTGGTTCCTCCTGGTGTGGGACCTGCTCGGGGAACATGTTGATTTAATTCCCACAAGTTGGTTCTCGGATGGTGCGAATAAAGCTGCTGACAGTGACTGAAATGGGATTCGACACTGGAGAACCTGTTAGGCTCAGTTAATGTAGGTCTGTTGGGAGGCTTTAAAGGGTTGTATTTTAAGCCACTTTTCCCCTCTCATCATCGATTTTGAATTTCTGGTAACTAGTTTTTATGAGGAACAAGCAGAAGTTGACAATAAAGCCACAGAAAATGAAATGCATGAGAAGTCAGAGCTAATTATATTAAAAATGATACCGACCTTCTCTTCCTGATTGCTTGTGTAAAAATCATGTCTTTGAGAAATGTTTTCAATGAGTTATGCACCAGGTTTAAAGCTGATCTGGCTTCTTTGATAAAATATGAACTATTGGAAAGATTTTTATAAGAGTCAGAAATGCTGCTGCATATTTCAGTATTTAGAGCAGCAGGAAACCACTCTGAGATATTTTTAAAACAGGTATTTACTCAAGTAATTGGTCACTTTTCATGTGGACTGAGAAAAACTGGTGCAGCTGTATTGGACTTGACATAAAAGACAGGTATGTAATTTGTGAGCAAAACAGGGTGGAATGTACACATTGTACCTGGGGAGGTATTTCAAGAAAGACAACTCCTTGAGACAAAAAGCCAAAACAACCGACACGCCGGGTTACATGCCAGGATTGCTTATTCCTCAGTTAATCAGCTGTGTAATGAGTGTCCAGAAACAATCCCTTCTGCCCAGGTAGTTTAAGTTTCAAACTTCGTCAGCTTTGTGGCCGTCATAAAATGGATTACATGGAAGTTGGACGAAAAACACATGTTTCTGAGAACATTTTGGTTCAAGTAATAATAATAAAAAAAAAATGTGGCAATGCCTGTGCCAACAATTTACTACAGAATATCTGAACCAGATGCTGTTAAACTGTAATTCCAAACAATTTGCCAGAATTATGTATTTACTTTATTCTTTAAGTTAAACTAAAGATATGCATGTTTTCTATTACTGATGGATATAAACAAAAATGTGATGTGATTACAACTCATATAAAGCAGATAATGCCCAACAGTCAGGATTTCTGGGACTACTGCACGAGCTAAAGAAAAACTGGAAGTTCTGTTGGTAATTATGTGTGACAGGGTCATCAAAATGGGGCTGTTCAGATTGAGACATATCAGACTGCAGTCTGCTTAGTCACCACAGAAAAGCTTTGGCCAAAAATCATCCATTTCTCCCTTTTTCTCACAGTAGTACATTTTTTTCCACCCTGAGAGAACGGGAAAGAGATCTGTAAGATGTGGAGAGTTCAATTCTTAACTAAAATAATCCATGGAAGGGACTCCTCTTTGGAGATACTTGTAGGCAATCCCTAACTCACCAGTTTTTATCCAGATGAGCTGCTCTGTGATGGCTGAAATGACTGACCCTGACGTCAGAATCAGCATCTTGCAAGGATCGCGTGAGTTTTAGCAGGAGTTTTCATGACACTGCATGTCATTGAGGTTATGAAGGCTTCTAGCTGGCACTCCCACAAGCTGAAACAATCTCTACCTACTGTCAAGAGGCTCTCAGAAAACCTCAAATAATTTCCTCGAGTGAAGTGGCTACCTCAGGCAGCTGCAGCCTGACACAGAGCAGTGCTGGACATCCTGTAACGCCCGTCTGCCCAGGTCACCTCCGAATCAGCAGGGAGAAAACCAGATCAGAAACAACCGGAGAGTTTCAAGAAGCAGCTTTGATTCAGAGAATTGTTCAGCGAAGTCACCAAAACCGAATCCTCCGGAGTGCTATAAAGAAAAGAAGGATCTGCAAAAGATTTGTGGTGGAGTCTCTGGTTTCATCCAGACCACGGCCTGCTGGGACACGGCTCCCAACCCGGGGCTGCAGCGTGGGATCCCGCTTGGAGCGGCACGGAGCCTCCTCACAGCTCTTCTGCAGAAATCCTGCTTGGTTTTGGGAAAGAAGAGGACAAAAAAAAGCTCTCTGGGTGCCCCACCTGAAGACCATGTGGCACATAAAGCATCCTCTTTGTTTCACGTGGTTCAAGGTTACCACGGGCTCGGTTATGGGCAGGATCAAATCCAGAGGTGAGCTGGGTTCCACCTGCAACACAGGATGGTTTTGAGTGTTTGAACCCACCAAATCCTGAAGCAGAGGTGAGAATTACCACTATGACATTGATGCCAAAGCCCAATGCACATAATTTAATGCACATATTTATCAGACACACCCAGTTTTTGTGTGTTTACAATGCAGTTACACGAGGCAGAAGTTAAAGATGGGCAAAATTTGCTAATCCCTTCTCCTTTGCAGTGCCAGATCCTTCTAAGGTTCTGGTTCCTCCATTCCTCCTCCTCCTCACCTCCTGAAGGAGCCACAAGTGATACTTGCAGTCGAAGCGGATGTTGACAACATTTTTTTTTCCTCTGGAAAAAAACCCTACCTTGGCATTCCCGGCCTTCCAGTTCGCACTAAACCTACCAGCTTGTGGCCAGACCAAAAGCAAAACGCTCCAGCCCATTGTGGTAGGACTATCAGAAACCCAGGTCAGGTAACGGGACTGTAATTCCGTGGGGCTCGCCAAGAAGGAAACGTGCCAATGTAATTAGAGTGGTAATTATAGCACCGGAGTCACCGCCCACAGAGCACGACTGCACAGAGCAGCGATTCCACAATCAGAGTCCAAACAATACAAAATGCTCTGGAGCTGCCCTGCCTGCCAGTCCTGGCTCCCAGCTGGCCTGACCTGGGATCCACGGCGCATCTGCTTCTCCTGGGAACGGCCGTGCAGAAGCCAACGGCTGCTGCTGAAATTAAGGGTCAGTTTTTGTTTTCATGTTGAACCCAACGAATTCGGTGCAATCCTGCAGGGCTGGTAAGAGCAGTGAGAGAGGAAATCATCTCTGCAGTCTGATCCTGGGTTCTCACTGGCCTTCCATAACCACATTTCACTTCTTACGTATGGATGGTCTTCCCACTGCTTTGGGACTTCTCAGTTGGATCAGACAAGAATTAACCCAGAGGTCCAACTGTTCCTATGTCCAACTGTTCCTATGGCCTGGTAGGACCTCTCTTTTCACTCCTCTGGGATGTGGGCAGATGCTCTGACACCCCACAGCCTGTTAACCATGTTGGCTTAGAGGTATTGCATCCGTGACCTACATGACACAATTTATAGGTTTTTATTCTTCCTGTGGAATAATGAGTACTGTGAGTTGAAATTCACATTAAAAACCAATACACTTTAAAGTAAATAGTTATTTGTCAGTTTATCACTAAAAAGGTTCTCCAAATCTTAACAGTTATGAGCCAGACTTAGAAAAACCAGGGGTCAGTGTAGTGAGCAGAGTCACAGAGCTGTGGTCCTGCTCCAGCTACCAACACTGGAACAGGCAACTTTTAAAATACAAATTAAGGTTCATGGAACCTACTGGGACCACTTGGATGCAGGAACCTGCCTGAACCCCTCTTTTTGCAGGGCTAATGCTGATACCTGCTTTCAAATTGATGTAGTTTTTACCCTCCACAATGTAACTTGCAGTAACTTTGCCACCACCACCAACTTTGCCTCTCGCCTGCATCTCCCCTGTCTGTGCTTATTTAATGTGTTTTGATGATGAATAGTTAAGATTAGATTTTGCTTGTGGTGGAAGCCTTTTACTTTGTGGGGCTGTGGTGACGGGAGCCCTGTCCTGGTGTTTGTACCTTGCCATGTGCTCGCTCTGGGGAAGTTGTGCCCGGCGTATCCACAAATGTTCCCTCCTGCTTCCAGCGGGATCCCATGCCAAGGAAAACACATTCCTTGAAGAGATAGGTAATTTCTTGAGACTTTGTCTAATGTTAGAGCAGGACCAATAGACTATTTGAAGCAGCTTAGTATTCATAATAATACGTGGTTCAGAGCTGACTAAAAGGCTATAATTCTTTTGAGGGGTTCCTCTGACATCATAAACCACCAGAGCTCAGCCAGTCAGCAGAAAGCAAAGACTGGATTATAGCTGGGCTCTTCAGCATGGGACCCTACATGGCCTTTTCTCGTGTCTGCAAAGGGATTATTTCAGAAGGTTTTTTTCTCCTTATTCCAAATGGCTTTATAACCCAAAATGGAAGAATTGCTGGACGCTGTTTTCTGTGCGAAAAACCCCTCAGAGATAATATTCGCTGTTCTCTCTGTCCTGGTGTAATCAGATTTTAATCTGGAAACGTGTCCAGGAGTGCAATTCAAATCCTTTCACCCTCTAAACAAGCTGTGGTGCTGCAGTACAGCTCCAACAGCACATCTGGCTGGTGAACGAATACCCCTCATGAAATTGTCCTCCCATCTCCCCAAGAGTTTTACCCATCCATGCACCAATCCTGGGCCCTATATTTACTGAAATATATTCTGGATATGAGTTTGGTGGGTCCTTTCCTGGGGCTGTTTCAGCTACACCCATTTTCATGGTCAGTAGTGGGTTCCATGTGCCAAGCATGCCTTGATTTTTGGTTGATATCGTATTGCATTTAGAAGTAGCTGGGGAGCATTTCAAAATAGAGATCTGTTTATATAAATATTTATATGTAATTTTCTGATAGCCTCGGGAAACCAAGCCAGTGACTGAGGAAATAAATAGGCATGGAAAAAATCATAAGGGTATTGTTTATGAATATAGACAGATGATAATAACAAGCAGAACGAATTCATTGGAGAGGGAGAACTGACATGATGGATGCTAGCTTTAACACCATGTACTCAACTTTCTGTACATCTTGTTCAGGATTCCTATTTCTTGAAAATCCGCAGGAATAAATTAGTGTGTGGGTAAGAGGTTCAGACAGAGCTGACTGGAGGGTGGAATGTGCAGAACAAGACCACAGACAGGGTGTCCATGGTCTGCTGCTGCCTCCTGGGACTCCTCTGCCTTTTCCAGTCTTTGTGTTGAGTCAAGTGTCTCTTCTGATACCTGGTGGTGCCTTGGCCAGGGTAAAAGCTGCTTTGTGCTTTTGTGTCTTCTGTCACCAGCAGCTTGCTGGGTGCCCTGGAGCCTCTGCTGAGGTTGATCTCTGTCTGTCCTGTCCCCAGCAGGAAGGCTGGGGTGGCTCTCCCCAGTGGCCTGTGCCACACGAGGTGTTTCATCCCAGGTGGAAAACAGGCTCGGATGTGGAGCAGACCCTGCTCCAAGGGGTCAGAGCAGCCCGGAGGGGGACACAGCTCCCCGTGGTGAGTGGCTGGTGACAGGGCTCCCTGTCCACCTGGGTCACCCTTGGGTGCTGGAGAACGGGCACAGCAGCCTCGACCCTGCCAACATCTTTTGGGGAAACTTTGCAGGGCCCAGACTTGAGCCCAGTACAAACTGCACCCAGGCCAACCTCGGCTTGGATGGCACCGGGCTGGGGTTGCCAGGAGGGTTTTCAATAATAACAGCAGCTGTCCGAAGCAGTGACACAGTAATACTCATTTATATGATTTATGGGAACACTGTATGTCATGATTCCAGCATATACAAGCAGGACTGAACTCCTTTTTAGCCTCCTGAATAGAGGCAGTTGTGTAATACCCACAGGAGCTTAGTACTTGTAGGAATATCCGGCACTGCCTGTGGCTGGAGGAGCTGTTTACATCCATCATTTCAGCTGACCCCATTAGGAGTTCTTGAAAGCAGCACAAGGAATTTCCCTGGTGTTGAACCTAGCAGAGCAGGTACCCTGCTATCTTCTGAGGTTTCCACGTCCTTCTGCCCACTTGTGTGCCGTGGTCAGTCATGGGGGTGCAGTTTGTGCTCGGGTCTGGATTATCAGTGAGCATAGAGCTGGTATTGTCTTGGCTGGGCCCATCGTTGTGGGCAGACTGGCTGACTACAGTGGCTTGAGTCCTGAGATCATACCAGCAATTCTTCTTCCACAGCCAGTCTCCCATTATAGGCTGCTGGAACACACTGGGGTATTTCCAAATTCTTTTTTTTTTTCGCATCTGTCTAGGAGGGTTATGGAGTTCCCTCAGCGTTTGCCTCTCTTTCAATGAACATCTCTGACAGGTTTACTGTACTAAGCAGGACCAAATCTTTGGGTTTGTATTTGCTAAAAGTGAGGCTGTTCAATTCTGTCATTGCTGGGTGGGATTTGTTAGGTATGGAAACGTTGGGGTTCCCCTTCCAGAGCCCTCCGGACACAGGGGACCCTCGGAGATGTCTGGATCCACATCTGTGTCCACACACATTCCTCCCCGTGTGCCTGGAAAGCAGAGCTCAGCACAGATGTCCTCAGCTGCCTAAAGAGCCCTGAGGAGAGATTCAAAGTGCCCTTGTGACAGTGATTCACAAGAACAAGTCCGGAGAATATTCTGTCTATCAACAGACCTAAAAAGGAGAGCAGGATATGGGCTGGTGATTTGAGATCAGCTTGGTTTTGAAGTCTTTTGAATTCAGATACATGAGAAATGATTGTTTTAGGCAATTTTGATTGAATGTTCTTTTTTTTCCAGTCAAAAATCTCTATTAATTGGCTGACATAATAGTTCTGTGCCTCTTCTGTGAAGTTTTGAACAAACCTGCACAATTTTTTGGAGCCTACAAATAACTCCTGTGCCAAAATATGTCTCCTGAAATAATCAGATGATTAAATCTCCTGCCAGGAGGATATGATTTCTCTCAAATTGATGTCTAGTCTCTGCAAATTTAATCTTTTGTCTCATTAAAATGATTTGGAGTCTATTATTCTCCTACCAAAAGTTCACTCTGTGTTTTAAGGACAGAAACAACATAACCTGAGTGAGGATGTTTTCATTTCTCAAATCTTGGCTTGGGCTGTGTGTCATTCTCTGACGTCTCTCTTGAACATTTATGGCTTTGAATGACGCTCAGTAGAGCAGGCTATCATTGCTTTACTTTGATATTTGGGTGCTGTTTTAGTCTGATGGCACCACATCTCAACTATGAACATATTTCACTTTGTATCCTCTCCTGAGTGTCTGCTGCAGGGGTAAAAGTGGATTTATTTGTGAATGAAGCCTTCAACAGACAATCCTTGTGCCCAAACGTCTCTTGGCCTCTCTTTCTGCTGCAGTTGGGTCTGCTGAGGGCAGTTCAGGCAGTTCAGAGTTGCCTCTGGCTGTGCTCCAGGATGTGATTTTCTCTTTCCTCGCCATCTGACCAGTGTGATGTTGACAGAGCTTCTGGAGGGCTCGCTCTGGTTTTAGTGCAGCCTCATTTTGGATGAGGGCTGGCTCCCAAATTCTTCAGTTCTGGAGAAGGGACTGACCTTTCACGAGAGCCACATTACACCTTTCTCTTCTTTCTGCTGCTACATCTGCCAGCTTGTACCTCACGGAGCAGTTTCTGACCAGCCTCTTCTCCTGTGACACCAGGTGTGCTGACCTCTGTCCCTGTGACGTGACTTTCCACCAGACACTACCTGGTTATGTCATTTTTCTGCAGAACCTGGTCTTTGGACCAGCATGAACTGGTCCAGCAGCAGCAGCTGATTCCCACCAGTCCCTAGAAATGGCACAAACACGTGGAGGATCATGAATGGGTGTCATGAACAGAATTCACCACAACAGAGCCCACATGAGGAGCAATTAATCTCTGTCACCCTGGAGGGACAGTGAGGAAACCACGAGTTGCCCCCAGAGCCAGCAATTGTTCTTATTCCCACCCACTGGAAATGTCCAGGGGAACACTTAGCCCAGTTGACAGAGAGATGAACCCCCTCCACACCAGCTCCTTTCTCAGTTAATTTAACTACAGTCCACCACGGTAAAACAGCAGGTAGCTGAATTGAGGTCACTCAGAGCCCCACAGCCCTGCAGACAGCAATCATTTCATTGACATATCTGTATAATTTATTATTAGGCAGACATGAACTTGACTAAGAGCTGGATTTCTCCTGATGTGGCTGATAATTATGGTTTATTTAGTTCTTGCAGTTCCCATGGACTCGAGCCGTGCAGGTTTCCGTGGGGCAGAGTTATTCCTGATCAGCAGTGTGGTTTCCAGGCTGTCACTCTCCTACCTTTGGTGGCAGCCGAGTGGCCAGGGCTTTGCCTGGGCCTTGGGGACAGTTGGGGATGGGGACTCTGCTGCTTCAGCAACTTCTGGTTCCCCCCGTGTGGTTTCCTACACTTGGGCAATCCTGTCGCTGGTGACCTTTGCCTCTGCACTGCCTAGAAATGGCATCTGGCCTCAAACCCCTGGGGAAACACAAGGTCTGCTCTGAGCTGTGGGACACCCACCACAAGCTTGCATTTGGGCCTCCTCCAGGTTTCAGCCAGCTCTCTCACACTCCTTTCTGGAAGGGCTTTATCCTGCAGAGAGGGTAGGAATGGAAATTGCACACAGATGGCAGCTAACAGCTGGTGCTTTAGCAAGACCCCTCTTTCTGCTTCCCTGGGGGAATCTGGCTGATTCACCTTCATTCCCTACCTTCATTTTCTTCACCAATGTAGATTTTGGGGTTCCTTTGGTCAGTTGTTTGTGACCTGACTTTCAACAAAAGCTTTTTTTAGTGGAGCCCTGGTATGAACAGGCATCTTTTCCTATTATGAGTTTTGCATTCTGCTCAGTGCGAGCTGCTTCCCAAATCCACTGCTGGGCTCAAGTGCTCCACCAGGACATCCCAAACCAGTCTCCTCACTGCATGTTGTGTGCCAGGTCCATCTCCTCCCTCTGTCTGGCATTTCCAGCAGTTTTCATTGTAGCTGCCTGCAAAACTCCAGTCTGTGCAGGCAACAGGAAAAAAAATAGAGGAAAAAATATTTTACTAATAGCCATTGCTAAGGCATTTTGGTTTAAAGACCTAAGCTCCTTCATGAATATTGCAGTGGCTTCTCGACAGGCCTCCAGTCCACACGGCCCCCATCTGCTGTGCTTTTTCAGACTTCAGTTCATCTGCTCCCTCCTGCACGTCTTGACCAGTGGAATAACTTTTTCCTAGCTGAAAGCCTTTGCCAGCTGTGCTAATACTTGCTTATAAACTTGCTTACAGAGATTTCACAATTCCAGCAGGCAGGACTTTACTCTTAGCCCCTGCTTTAAGTGCAGGCTGAAATCCTGAACTTGGCCCTTTCTGAGAAGTCATTTCTTTCCCTCTGCAGACTCATTGTAGGGAATGCTCATTCCCCAGCTCCCCATGTAAACTGGGCCAGTCTTCTATGCATTGCAGCTGAAAAACAAAAAGTAGATTGTGTTCTTTGCAGAGAAATAAAAAGAAGTTTCTCACAACACATTTCCACCTTATTTAAAGAGAGTATTTTTGTAGTGATTTAAATTTTGGGGTTTAGTGTATTATGTTGGGCAAAGCTTGATAATGAATGCTGGTGTTGTTCAGCTGATCTTGAAGGATCATCATCCCAGAGTAGCCTTTTACCTGCTTATCATGGTTTTCAACCATTTTGCTTTGAGGGCTCTGAGACAGGAGACTGGCAGCCTCCTTTGGGCAGTGCTTGCCCAGGCTGGGTTTGGATTCCCAGGGCAGCTCTGAATCACAGAATGGTTTGGGTTTGAAGGGACCTTAAAGCCCATCCAGTGCCACCCCTGCCATGGCAGGGACACCTCCCACTGTCCCAGGCTGCTCCCAGCCCCAATGTCCAGCCTGGCCTTGGGCACTGCCAGGGATCCAGGGGCAGCCACAGCTGCTCTGGGCACCCTGTGCCAGGGCCTGCCCACCCTCACAAGGAACAATTTCTCCTTAATATCCAATCGAACCCCACTTTTTGTCAGTTTGGAGCGATTCCCCCTCGCCCTGTCACTCCATCCCTTGTAAAGAGTCTCTCCATCTTTCCTGTGGTCTCCTTTCAGCTGCTGGAAGGTCACCCCAAAGCTTTTCTTTTCCAGGCTGAACAACCCCAAACCTGTCATCCTTTGCTCACAGGAGATCACTGAAGAGCTGCATCAGGCCCAGAGGAAGAGCTCGGTCAGGAAGAGATGAGCACAGCCACCACCTGCCGAGGAGAGCGTGCTGGAGGGGGACAGCAGATGCTGCTCCCCCGCTGCCAGGACTGTCCCCCAGCCCAGGGCAGGGCAGGGCAGGACGGGCCACAGCCCCCCTGGAGCAGGGCTGGCTCTGGAGCAGCGTCTGGGAGGGCAGCAGGCACAAATTTGGCTGCCCACCTGCTGCTCCACCTGCACGGCTCCTGCCTCCGCCAAGCGCTGGGGAGGGGGATGCGGAGCAGCCCTGTCCCCGCAGCCTCTGCAGATGTGCTGAACCAGGAAATCACAGAGAGCAGCACATTTGGGGGTTAGGGATGGGGGAGGATAGAGAGGAACGGAGAGAGAGGCTTCCTTCAGTTCTCCACGACACCCACTTTGTGTTCTGTGTCTGCCTCCCCAGCCCTCGGCTGATGTTTTCCCATATTAAAGGGAAATGTATAGGTTTGCTTCTGCTCTTACAGCCCTGATTGTACAAAAATGGGAAATTATCTTCGATTCAGACTCTGCTTTTCTTTTCTGTGAGCTTATTTCCAGGATCAGGTTCTCTTGCCCGCTCATTCATTTGGATCTTCAACCCAGCAGGAATCAGTGCCCTAATGATTAATATCAAGTCTTTCCCTCTCTCTCGTTACTTTTTAGCTTTTTGTTTTAAGCTGGGAGTTCTGGTATTTCTGTGCACCATTTGCACAAGGATGTTGTTGTTTTAAGCTTGGTTTTCCAGTTGAGATAGTGTTCATTGCTGTGTTGGTATTGTGACTGTAAAGGAACAGTATGTTTTCATCCGTGCTGTTCCTTCCCTGGGCAGATCAATCCCAGTGAACTCTTACTCAGCAAAATGATGGGAGTTTTACTAAACATTTGCTCAGAAAATACATTCTGTGGTTAGATACAGTGGCTGATATGACCACACTTCAACAGCACAGTCAGAGCTGACCTGGGATTTAGGGTTGTGGGGTTGATGTAGAGCAAAGGCTTCTTATTGCTTTATTTTAAAAAGCTGGGTAAAGCACAGGGGTAAAAATAAAATCATGCTTAAAAATATAGGAAATTTAAGAACAAAAGACAAAAGTTATTCAGATTTCAGTTCTGTGAAGGTCGACAGTGTCCTTTTGAGCACCCTATGCCAAAAAACCAAACCCCTGGGATTCTCAGGCTGTTTAAAAGAGCAGGAGAGAGAGAGCCAGTCCTTCCTGAGGCTCTGCCAAAGCCTCGAGTGGAGGCAGACGCTGATGTCAGAAAGCTGCTGGGATTGTCTTGTTTGCTACGTGATTGACAATCCCTGTGACACCATCCCTGTGCCCAGCACGGCTCTGCTGGAGTTTTCCACTGGCTTTGGTGAGAACTGGCTGAAGTCCTGCATTTGTCTGATGTGTTAATGTGTTAACTGTGTCAAAAACTTTGTGACACCCTTGCCTATTGTGCAGCTGATGATCTATGGGATGATAACTGTATCTGAGGAGGACAGACGACCACAGGAATTTCTCTCAGTGTCTGTTGCATTGTTATTAAAGACAGAACTATCTGTGGCCCTGACAGTGCAATTGCATTATAACAACAGTAGATTTTCCAGGGAGTTAAATTTTGGATTGCCACTTAATCACCAAACCAACGAAGTGTTGTCTGACTGAATGGAGAACATTTTGCCTTTGACTGGATGGTTATTATTTTTAAGTGCCACACAATTTGCTGTTATTATTTTCGGTCAAGAATGAAAAACAAGTCCCTGGTTTGGGTCCAAGCTTTAGATAAAGAACATCACAACAGAAACTAAGGGAGGAAAGCCCAACATATCCTCTCTGACATTCCTATCATCAAGAGGTTTGTTGTTAAGGGTTGTGTGCGTATGACTGGATGGCTTAAACATTTAATTCATTTAATTTGCATGATAATATTTAATGGATATTACGTAAAAGTAGAATCTCTGTGTTTTCAACAGCTACACTCCCTAAAAACCCTTGTAGGAGCCATGGCTGAACCCCAAGGACCTTTCTTGACTCTGCCTCCTGATCACACCGAGCTCCAGTGGATTTAAGTGGGAGTTTTGCTTGAGGAAAAGGGTGAAATTTGGGATTCAGAGCAGGATGTTCTGTGAAAGGACGTTCACCCATAACCTATATTGCCTAGACTTGGCAGTATTGTTTTATCTTGTATATCTGACACTCTCCCTTTCACTGCTTACGTAAGAAAATAGTTTGTACTGTCAACAGCTCTGTTTAACCTTTAATAATAAAATTAGTAACTCAAACCAAGAGGCCCAAGTCCTGAGGCCCATATTTGGGTAAAGTTTCCACTGAAGCCACTGGTAATTTTGCCAGGGACAGGTCTGGAAAAGCCCTGAATTTTGAACTCACCATTTACCCCAGCAAGCTTTTTTCAGTAGCCTCTGTTTCTGCTCTCCAAAGAGCAACTGGGACTACAGTGGCAGGGAGAGGAAACGTTAGAGGAACCTTCCTGTACTTTCCATGTAATGACTTTATTGGACCAGACATCTGATGATACCAGGTTTTTCTAATTCCCATTTTTATAAGCGATCTAATGCGCGGAAACGTCAGTTCTGGGCATATGTTCCTGTCCCTGGAGTCTTGTTCAGACATTAGAGGAACATTTTCTGACTCAAAAGATAAACACTTCTGCTCGGGTTCAGGGACGGAAATTGTTTTCATCGCAGCAGGTGTTGCCCATTAGTTCTACTAGAACTGAAACCCTAAGCTGGGCTTTAAGGGAGATGCATAATCGAGCTCTTACATCATTGTGAGATGTACCGTACTTGAACCTTTTGCTTGCTGAGACTGTATTTCCTCCAAGAAACATCCTGTTTTGCAATCCCCCAAATTCCCCATGTGCCATACAGCATTAGGGATTTCATCACCTCCCGGGCACACAGGCTGTGCTTTCTGCACAAGACCCGGAGGGAGGGAGAGACAGAGAGCCAGACGAGTCAGAGGTTTCCATATTTCCTGATGGGACCATGTGATCCATGAAAGATGGCTTTATTTTCATTCCCCCCCTCCTTCACTTCACGCTGTTTCCATTCTAGACCTGCTGGAGGCTGCTGATTGCATCATGTCGAGGAAAGGATCATGCTCTCCTCAGTCCTCTTCAATTGTTCCAGGTCCCATCTTGCTTTTAATGGCCTTGGCTGCTTTATTTCTGCCCTTCACCGTGTCATGTCTGAGAACAGGAGATATTTCTTAGCGGTTTTTCATTTTGCACTGTCATTGTAAATCTTCATTTATAACTTTAGGACCTAATTTGATTCATCTGAATCCACTGGGGATCGTTACTCTGGGTTTAAACAGAGGTTTGCCAGACCTCAGCAGGCTCTGACTTCCCTGAGTGGCTCCATCTGGGCACCCACCTGTGCTGGCAGGTCCTGAGCTGCACTTTAGCTCAGCCCCTGGGGCTGTGGGGCTGTTGTGCTGAGCCCTGTCTCTGGACTTTGGGGCTTGCTTTGGATTTCTCTGGAGCGTGGCTGACCCCAGCTGTGGCCACTGGACCTGCTGACCTCTTGCCCAGGTATTGGGAGTTTTATCTTCTCTAGCTGGTGATGCTGCCCTGCTCTCATCCTTGGCCTGCTTGCCTGTCCCTTGCCAAGCACATTTCTGTGGTTGTGGGAAGCAGGGTCCTGCCCTCAGTGGCTGCAAAGCCTTTCAAGAGTGTTTGCCTTAAGGATTGCTCACTTGTTATATTTTGTACTGAGATTTGAGACCTGTTTACAGCTCTGCTGCACTTTCACAGGTTGTGCCCTGACTGCAGTGCTCATTGTTGAACAAAAATGTTCCACTTTTCTAATTACTTTTCAATTATATTGCCCTATTTAATATGTAGAGGAAAATGGGCTAGATTTTTTTTTCCCAAAGCAATTTTGTTTGCTTGTGTGTTTGGTCTTTTCCATATAACAAAAGAAGGGTATGATTGTAAAGTCATTAAGGTGGGAAAGACCTCTGGTATAATTGAGTCCCACCTGTGCCCCATCCCCACCTTGTCCCCAGCCCAGAGCTCCGAGTGCCACCTCCAGCCCTTCCTGGGACACCTCCAGGGATGGGCACTCCAAACCTCCCTGGGCAGCCCCTGCCAAGGCCTGAGCACCCTTTCCATGGGGAAATTCCTGCTGCTGCCCACCCTGAGCCTGCCCTGGCCCAGCCGGAGGCCGCTCCCTCTGCTCCTGTCCCTGTTCCCTGGGAGCAGAGCCCGACCCCCCCGGCTGCCCCCTCTGTCAGGGAGTTGTGCAGAGCCACAAGGGCCCCCCTGATCCCCCTTTTCGCCAGCCTGAGCCCCTTTCCCAGCTCAGTTCCCTTCCCTGGACATGCTCCAGCCCCTGAGTGTCCCCCTGGATTGAGGGTCCCAGAACTGGACACAGCACTCACGGTGTGACCTCAGCAGTGCCCAGCACAGGGGACAGTCACTGCCCTGCTCCTGCTGCCACACGATTTTTGGGACAGAACGATACTTACAGCCACTGATTCCCTGGGTTATCACTGCTTGGCCACCCATAAAAGTGCACTTTAAACGGCCCTGACTCTGCAGCGCACAAAGCAGAGCTCGAAAGGAAAGATCATCCCGGGAGTTTCTTGCTGAAACTCCTCCGGGCTGGAATCATCTCTCAGAGCTAACACGCCTCACGATCCCGCAGAGGTGTGGAGGGTGGAGAGGAGCAGAGAGGGAAGACCTGGGCATGCCCATCCCAAAGGGCGTTCTCCGAGTGCTGCCGCAGCCGCGCCGCGCCCGGGGACGGCTCCGGGCGGAGCAGCTGGAGCAGCACTTTTCCCTCATCCCACTAGAGGGTGGGTGCCGGTTGGACACGGCAGCCCTGGGCTGGAGCTCTGCCCGCCTGGCACGGGCACCGCGGGAGCGGAGCATTAATTCATCACCTAACGAGGGTGGCGGGGCTGCCAGCGCTGCCGGGTGCTGCCTCGCGAAGTATTCGGCTCGGGGATGGAGGCAGGAGTTTTCCCTCTCTGCTTCGGTCTCCGTCATCAGGAGATGCTCTGAGTGTTAATAATAGATAAATTGAGAGAGCCAAATGTTTGGGGGTTTTTTGTTATTTTTAGTAGCTTAAACTAAAAGTGTCTATACTTCGTTTCTAAGTTAATTTGGGTGTGTTTCATGTTGGCAGGTTCTACCAGGCACAGCATTTAAAAAGTGCTTGTTTCAGAGATGGAAAAAAATTAAAGGAATAGTTCAGATCATATTTTCTTTGGGTTTAATATTTGCAAAATCAGGTTTTTTGTGATAAAACGGCATACAAATAAAACGGTCCCCTGATCACCATCTCCACTTTGGAAATGAAGCCTGGTTTGTGCTTTATAACAAATCTCAGTTTAGAAAGGGTGTTTATAGCCATCAATATCATCTCATCAACTTCCCTGAACTCCACTTCAGGTACAAAATACTATTTCAGGTTTTTAATTTTTTTCTTTCTTTAACCTGATCTATTTGTTTGTCCTTTAGGAGCTGAAAATGCAATCTGTGTTTAGGATTGAGCTAAATAATGTAGCTGAACTATATAAATCATGTCTAAGGCAAGATGGAATAAAGGTAGAAAAGAATAAAAGTTTCTGAAGTTTGGAGGGAGAGAATTTATCTACAAAGAAATTGAATGGACCAACATTAATTTGATGTTGAATAGGCAAGGAAAGGAATTAGAACCCTGAGAAACAGGTTAAGGTTAAAAAAAATAATCCTAAGCTACTACTTCTTTGAGAAAAGATATTAATTTAGGTAAGAAAAATATTTTTGACACAAAACTGAATTCATTTGTGAAGTCAAAGACTTGATCTTAAGAAGAGGATGTTCAGTTGCATTAATCATGCTAAAATAAAGAGAGACAAGGGAAGGACAGTCCTCTGACTTGGACATATGTTGCTTTATGCCAGCCCCTGCCAGTCTTTCCTCTCTGGGGTAACATATTGCACACTTGTATGGAGCAGGGGAGTTTTTCCCCGGGTCAAGGGCAAAGTATTGCACAACCAGCCCAGGTGCCTCGCAGGCGTCGTGGATCCATCTTTAACCTCCCGTTCCAACATCAGTGTTGGCCTCTGCTGGAGACAGGGGGAAGATGGATCACCGAGTCTGTTCTGGCCTGATAGTTCCTATGTTTTGTTCCATAGAAAGGGCTGTGATCAACAAAAGCGCTGCCAACGTCGGTCACTTGCCAGTTCATGAGCAATGGGATTGTTTCGCTGGTTTGTGCAGCCCCGGTTGTTTTTGCTGTTATTGAAATGTGACGTTGGCTGACAGCTCTGTGGGATCTCACATATGGAGGCTCTGCTCTGCGGGGATGGGAGAAACTGGACAAATTGTGGAGGGTTTTCACATATGGGGCCAATTCATGCCTGATGAACCCCTGTGGAAGCTGCTGGCGCTGCACCAGCCGAGAGGCTGACCCGTCAGCTCCACTGATTCATTGTGGTGCCGTTGTCATGATTAAAACACTCGAAATTTTCCCCCTAATGGGGGACCATGCTGAGTTTCAGCATGTCCTGCTCTGCTGCCCGCCTGTTTCTGTTGTTGTTACATCTTCTGGGGTTGTTTGTGTTTGTTTAAAAGGAGCACAGTGAACTAAGCTGGTGGTTGGAGCGGCAAATGTGGCTTAGTGGGATTATAAAGACATTTGACGTTCATTGCCACCTTCTTAAATGTGTGACGTGAATGGGTATGAGAACAGGGAATGTGGATAAAGAGGAATCAGATGACAGAAATGAGACCAGAGTGCTGGAAAGCAGAGGAGATGGGAAAACCACTGGGATTTATTTGTTCAAGGGCAGTCCCAATCCATCCTGTGTCCAAGTGGCTGAGAAGAAGGGACATGTGTATCTGGAGAAGATGGTACCTTAAGAAGATGATCAGGGATGGAAGGGAAAGGACCACAGAGGGGTTTGTGGAACTGGGAAGAGAATTCCCAGATGTTTCAGCTGGGCTGAAAGATCTGTATGTGAGCAAGGGCGAGGGAAACTTCCCCAGTGTGCTGTGCACGATTAAATGTGGCCTGGTGGATTTGCAGTTTGTCAGAAGAGCTGATGAGGGCATGGATGCAAAGACACGACTGTTGTGCTGTTTTCCAACAATTTATGGCCATGTTTTAGAAAGCAAGGGAGAGAAGATGTCAGGGTGAGTGATTTAGTAAAACCAAGCTCCAGTCTGTTGTTACACACAGGCTCTCAGGGCGTAATGTGGGGCTTGCTTCCACTGCTTGCAGTGTGCTGTGGAGGAGGGGACTGGAAGAAGAAAAGTAAAACTTCATGAAAATATAAGTGTGAAGCTTGAAAAGAGTAGCAGGGCCATAGGCCCTCAATGAGAAACCAGAGGCATCGCATCTGAATAATGGAAGATGGGCTGGAAGGGTGAATAATAATCTGGTAGCTGAAAGAAGAACTGGGTGGGTTATTTTAATTTCTAAGAGAGCTGGTAGTAATCCCAATTCCAACTAGGAACACCAGTGGAGGCAGCCTGGGAAGGGGCATGGGCAGTGGAAGGAGAGAGTGGCTCAGGTGGTGGAGAGAACTGGAGAGACCTTCCTTTGCAGGGAGTGAGGGCCTGCAAAATAATGAGTCCCACCCCTCATTTCACTGTTTATGCACCTGCTCTGGCTGTTTTATGTGCTGCAGACCTTGGGTGGTGGGAGCCACAGATCACAAAGAGGGATGAGGAATTAAGTGTGGGCCCTGGGCTGTGACTGTCCCTAAGGTGCCACCTTAGTGCTTGCCTTGGAGCTGTCTTCTGCTAATCTTTGCTAACTGGACAGGGATAAACGTGAAGATGTGTAAGCAGATCACATCATCTGTCCAGTAAAACACCAGGCTGTAAGAGAATTCATTCTTTTGTGCTTAAATTTTAGCAAATTGGAGTCAGTGGCAGCTGCTCTCTGCACAGGCTTAAGCTCACGTGTAAATTTTGAATCAGAGAATCTCAGAATGGTTTGGGCTGGAAGGGACCTTAAAACTCATTCAGTGCCACCCCCTGCCATGGGCAGGGACACCTTCCACTATCCCAGGATGCTCCAAGCCCTGTCCAACCTTGTTTGAGGTAGAAGCTGGTGAGGTTTTAGCCTGGAATCCAAAAAAGGGACTGGAGGGTGAGCCAGGGATGACATTCGAGTGGTGTTAGTCCGGATTGTAGGTGCTCCATGAGAGAAGTGAAGAGCCAGGAGGGCAGATAGGTGGCACCTGGAGGGCACAGTGGTGAGATGGAGAAAAAAGGAAGATGCAGAGATGAAAAGAGGATAAGGGGTAAAGTCAAAAGTTGTGGTCACTGTTAGAGACAGCAGGTTGAAGGTGATGGATATTGAGCTGTTCAGTATTAACACCTTCCTCTCTTGAGTTCTCCTCACTCTTTTATGGGTTTTTTTATGTGGTTCAGACCCTTAGACCCTGTTTCACATCCTTTCCACTGAGCACAGCCTTTCCCAGGCAAGCTGGGATGGGAATTACTTGGGCTGGAGCACTCCAGCCCCTCAAAAAGCAGAAAACGCAGCTCCACGCCAGCTCCACCAGTGCTGCTCCAAAGGCCAAAGTTCTTCCTACAAAACTACTGATGTTACACTTAGGATGGATTTTGCCACTGTATTTGAGACCATGTGCAAGCTGGGCATCTTAAAAACTAGTAATAAAATTTTAAAAAAAGTGTTATTGCCTTCCCCATCTCGCTTGTGTAATCTGCCTGCAGAATGTCTGAGCCATCTTCTCTCAATCTGGAGGTAGTTTTGGTTTCACAGAGATGGTTTTTGACGGGCCACCTCCGTCAGCCGCTATGTTTTGGAGCTGTAAAAATAAGAAAAATAATAATTTTGCTCCCCAAAAGCCAAATCAAACCACAGTGCAGATCTGACAGCTGTCCAGGCAACTGAAAACAATCAGTCATAAAATGCCTTTAAATCAACAAATAGAGAACCAAAGAAATATCCAGTGAGATTAATCACTGTCAATTGTTCCAAGATTTTATAACAAAGGGGCAGGAGGAGGAATTAGTCTTGCAGACTTTACACCCCCCTTTTTTCTTTTTTTTTTCAAAGGGTAACAGTTATCCAAGTCAGTAAAAATGAGGTAATTATATTGCAAAATTCTTTGGATGAGAACGAGACTTAGTTCTAAAATCTGAAGCTACATTTACCCACAGCAGAAAATTGCTGGAAATCGGGTGGATAGCAGCTTGCACGTTTATTTTTCCTAGAAGAAAACAATTGACTCTTCAGAACTCGTTTGGAAGTGACTGAAAACAGATGGCAGTGGAGATGATTTGCTACCCAGAAGCATCAGGGTGGTTATGGATTCCTGGGGGCTCCTGTCGTGTTTGTGTCTGCCTTGGGCTTAAACAAATACAAAACTGGGCGGCAAAAGGGGCTTTTCAGGAGTTCTCAGTCACTGGTCCCTCGTACTGGGAGAATGGGAATGCAGCTTTGTTCTTCCTTCTGCTGGGTTCATTACTTTGGTGTGTGCTAGGGGCGAGGCAGAGCTGGCACTACCTTCCCCAAATCCTGAAAAATTGACATTTTTATCCTCTACCAGGGGGAAAAAGGTGTGCAGAATTTCCAGCCAGGAGCTTGATAGAGAGAGGTCCCCTCAGAGTTGTTTGTGGGGTTGATCTTCCTGGTGACTCTCTAGCAGAGTTAATTTGTCCTCCAGGTGTTTGTGACTGTAATTCAGGACTCCACCAAGAATGGAAAAGAATCTCCCTCTATTTTGTGTGCAGAAGCTCTGAGTGGATCCCCCAGTGGTTTTGGGGATCCCCTGTGCTAATGGGGGGAAATAAGGAAGAAGCTATGGAGGTTGGTTTTCTTTATCAGAATAAAGCTGAGTTTTCAGTGTTTGAATAAATCACCTTTTCCTGATGCTTCTTCAGTGTTAATACACCAAGAATTTAACCTCTCTTTCCAAGCCAACAAGTAAAGGCATTAAAAGGGAATTATGCTGTGTTTCCTCTAGCCAGAACACCCAAACTAGGCTTAGTATTTTCCTATTAGCCACTGAGAACAGAGATATAATTACCCTTTTTCTATATCCTGTATATATATACTGTACAAAATGTGGATTCCAATGTATTTTACGCATTAGGCTTCATAATTTCTGTGTCTGTGTGAGTTTCTGCATGATTTTTGCTGTTGTGTCAATAGCATTGACAGAACCAGGTATTCCTTCAATTAACTGTGCAGCCTGAGGACACCCATGGCAACACTCTGCTGATCCAGAAGAGTATTTAAGCAAATGTTTAATGATTTCAGTAATGATGTCTGGGTTAGCAGTGTCCTGTGTTTAAAGGTGAGCTCTTAGATCCCTGCTTTGCTGGATCAGGGAGCAGGTGCACGTTTTCACAATGCTTTTTATTTTTTACAAATTTAAACGATGCTGTGGGGAGATTCTGGAGCAAACTCCCATTTTCAGGTCAGACCTGTAGCGTTGCAAACTGCCTGGGGTCTGAAGGTGGAGCTGTCCCTTTTTTGTCACTCTTTTCATCCCTGCTTTCAAAGATGAAGATGGCCCAGGTTGATCGCCAGTGCTGCAGCCTCTGGGCGGTTCAGGCTTTCAAGGTTTGCTGTTACAAGGTTAATTAGTGTAGAGTTTGACCCCTTGCCCCCCACTTTCTCTCTCTGAAGTCACAGCTAAGCCCTCGGGCCTTTTTATTTACCTTGCATCTTATCTCTCTTTGTTCTCCTCTCCCCAGGAGCCCAGTTCTCTTCATGGCTTCAGCCTCTCTCCCTTTTTCCTTCTCTTGTTGTCACACTGAGCCTCTGGAGCTCTTTTTGCTGAAGAAAGGCCGGAGTGAAAAGTCCCCACTCTCGCATAATCTGAGCTTAATCCAATTTGTCCTGGCAGGGAGTTTTATGGCTGGGATGGGCAGTCTCAGAAAGCAAACCTGTGCTGGCTGCCCCGGGACATTCTCCTGCCTTGTTGTGTCCCAGCCGGCTCGGTCCTGGCCAAGGAGGTGTTGTGGGTTCAGGTTTGTAAGTGAACTAAAAATGGATGGATGGAGAAAGGGCCTGGAATGAGTCTCCAGCAGAGGAAGAAGCTGGGCTGGGCAATTCAGAGCAGTTCAGTGTGTGACTCCAAGGGCACTGAGGGAGAGTGGTTCCTGTGCAAGTCGTTGGCCTTGGAGGCTTCTTCCCAGCTCCACTGCTGCTAGAACCATCTCTGAGGGTTGTCTTGTGGCCCCTGAGGGAGCTGGCTGCTTCTCCCTGCCCTCCTCCCAGGGGCTGGAGGGATGTGACTGCTGGTGGCATCAGCTGGAAGCACTGGTGGGTTGCTTAGATGGATTGGTAGAAGAACCTTTCTACAGAGCATTTTAGTAAATCGGCTGCTGAAGCAGCTCTTGGTCACTGCCATCCACATTTCTCCCCTCACAGCCAGGGAGGAGGATGAGCAGAGCAATCAGACGAAGTTTTTATGGTGGAGGGGATGGGTCTGTCCCCACAGCATCAGCAAAGCTGAGGTTGGCAAGGTCCTTCAAGGACTGCCAGCACTCCTTTACCATTCCCAGAAGGATTCTGAAGGATACTCTTCCTCACTGTGCTCATTTCAGGCTTTTGGGAATTTTGGTGGGAGCAGAGACTGAAGAGGTAGAGGAGGTGGTATAAAACTGCTGCTTCCTGATAGTGCCAGAAACCACGGCTTTTTCCAAGACTTTTGACCCTCTAGAGAGCCTAAACTGTGGTGATGGTGGAAATGTGTGTCCATAATGCAGCTGGGGCCCATCTCTGAACAAAGACTTCTTCAGGGCCTTGCTAATTCAGCACATGGCCAGAGTGGTTTGGATGTGAGGAGTATTTTACCCATGTTTACAAAGGCATGAAATAGTGTTCCTTGTGTTAATGGTCCATTTAATAAAGGCCTTCCAGCTAGGCCATTTCAAGGCATTAATTGAACTTCTTGGGTGCTCAAGGCCATTAACCTTTGATTGTAGCCCACACCAGAGGCAAACTAATCACTCCAAGTTCTCCCCAGCCTTATTGCTCAAGCGCGGCGCAGGAATGTGGTGCACGGTGGATAAATCATTCACCACGATAGCATCAGGGCTGCCGGGCTGCCATCTAATTCTGCTGGGGTACAGAATGTTACAAACCGTGGCAATTAGCATTTGCAGGCGCTGGGAAACCTGCTGGAGTGATATACATTAGTTTAAAAAAAAAAAAAGGGAAAAAAGGGAGGAGGGAGAACAAGAGAAGCAGGGAGCTGAATGTTGGCAGGGAATTGCAGCTTTCCCCCGGGCAGGTGCCTTACCTCTGTGGTAGTTTGCTCTTATCTCTGCTGATCTGGACCATCTGCCAGGTCTTTTCCATCCCTGTGCTGGAGGCAGGGTTTGTTTGTGCCATAATGATGCCTTATAACGGGGAGTGCTGGGATGTAGCTGTGCACGTATCCAGAAAATCCAAAAGGATCCAGAAAAAACACTGGAGACAGTTTAGAGCTCTGTATTATAAAGTTTATTTTCTCTTATGCTCTCCTTGCTGTCTGGGGTAGTTCTCAGGGGGATTTGAATATTTTTAGCAGTGACTTTAAGCTGCAAATCGGAGTTGGTTGGTTGGCTCAGACCAAAGCTGACAGACCTTCCCGAGGTAAAACTCACCCTAGTTCTTATGGGACTGTCTGAGGTGACAGTGTTAAAGATTTCCTTGCTGGTGCTTTCTGGACTTGTTGTAATGAGCAGTCTGTGAGAACACCAAGAAAACAAATAAAAAATTGCATTGACAACTCATTCTTCCCACAGAGTTAAACCAACCAAACAAAAAGACCCTCCCAAACCTTGTTTTCCCATTCTTGTTGGTCTCCTAATTGCTTTTCAAAGAGGGGGGCTTCCTCTCAGTCCCATCTGGCTCCTCCAGGCACCCCCTTTTCCCTGCTCTCCTGCTGGCTGAGTGCTGAGCTATCTGCTCATCTGAACCAGCAGGAGCTGCTTGGAGCTTCTCAGACCTCCAGCGTTGGTTGCATCCCAACTCAATTTTGGTCTTCCAGTGCTGAAACACAAGCAGAGACTATTCTGGGAAGGAAAGGGCTCTGCCTGTCCAAAGCCAGAGGCTGGGACAAGCCCTCAGCATCGATCCCTGCTGATTCCAAGAAGCAGCTTTGGACTGTTCTTGTGTGAAAAGCTGTCTCTGCTGCCCTGGGGCTGGCAGGGATCTGGAGGGGGCTACACGTGGGGTAGCCCCCAATTACCAGTCCTAGTTCCCAGTGAGAGGGACTTTGGTCCCAAGGACAGTAAGAGCAGGATATTCTGTGTATCTGTGTCAATGTGACCTTGGAGCAATAGGACTGGAGGGTGGAGTTCCCAAATTGTGTGGCAAATGGCTCCAGTCCTGAAGGAATCCAAAACCCTCCAGTGTGCTCATGAGCAAAATGAGGAGGAATGTGTAGCTACTGGCTTGGTTCTAGGACACTGCAGTCCCTAAGTCTAGCCTAAACTCATTGCCAGAGCAATGAAAGAGCAGGGATGAGTTTGAGGGAGTGCAAAAGAACATGAGCTCACCCTGGAGGTCTTAGGCTGCCAAGGTTTTCCTGAAAAGGGAGCCGACTCCATGCAGACAGAATACAAGGACTCAAATGTCCCCAATAGGAAAGTTTCTATTAAAAAACCCAAATCCAGACATGTGCTTTTTTATTAATGAGAAAATTCTTCTGTTGTTTATGAGATCAACCCTTTAAGGGGGGCAATGGGAGGAGAAGAAGAAAAGAAGCTGTTTGTTAGCAAAATGAAATCCAGACAAATATTTATAGCTACTTTCAAGTGGCTTGTTCTAACATGAGTCGACTATCCTTAATACCTTCCCTTTAGCACCATTAAGCATCTCGCTGGCACTCAGAACAAATTTATGAATGTCTTATAAAAGTCAACAAGCTGCAGGAAAAAAATAAATAAAAAAGAGCCTTATGCAAACAGTGCTTCATTGCAAGAACTCAAACAAAGAAGGTCACATTCATCATTTGCTCCCGGAGAGGGAAAGCCAAGAAGACGGATGGATGATGACACAAGACCTGGCTGAGTTTAAATCCCCACCTAACTGGAGCTTCTGGAGGTGCTGCCAGGGTGGCCACACTCCTTGCAGGCGGCTCTGCTGCCACATCTCACACGTTCCAGTGATGGCTGCTCTCCATCACAGCTCTCGTGTGGCCTCGGGAGGCTGAGCTGCAAAGTCACTTGAGGAGCTGAATTCCTGTCCAATGGAATGTGCTGGGCCACGGGCTTAATAAAATTAGGTGGAGGTAACTTAGATGGTTGGAGGCTGTCCATCAAGTGGAGGGAAGGGAATTGAGGGCAAATCAGGTGGTCAAATGTGACTTCACTTGAGTATGACCTAAAGGAACAATCATACTTGATTAGGATATAATACAACTCATTCTTCCCACAGAGTTTTGATATAAAGAGTGATATAAGAGTGATATAAAAAGTTTTGGTAGTTGTAGGTGCTGGTTCCCCATTGTGTTCAAGCTGAGATACACAAAATGACAATTCATTATTAGGAGCTTGGTGCAGTTGATGAGTCTTTTTGTCAGTTCTAGAAAGCTCTGAAGCCAGAAGGGTGATTTCACCATGAAAAGGCCATTCTTTCAGTGACACAGTGAAAAGGGGAGGACACCTGCATGGTGGTCCCTAGAGGTTAAAGCTGGGCTCAGCAGGGGCTGTAGGAGGAGCAAGGTTCAGTTCAGAGCATTCCCAGTCATCCACTGTACTGGGGAGATGTTTGGGACTGGGTTCGGGTATGGGGTGTGGGGCTAAGCCTGGCTTTAGGGAAACGTTAAACCAGTGAAGAGATGGGGGTTGTGGGAGGAATAATCCATCCACACATGGAATGAGTGGTGGGGAGGGTTTAGTGTGCACAGAGGGTTGATAAAGCTGGGTTAAACCTGGGGCTGCAAGGACTGTGTGTGCATGGCTGGGGTTTGGCTACACAGCCATTCCAACCAGAGAAATCCTTTCTTGTGGCACCTGTGCAATTTCTGATGAATCCCTGAATTGTTCTTCCAGCTCTCGAACCTGAACTCTGTTTTCCCTTTCTGTAGCTTTGGGAAATCTGCTCAGATTTGGAACAGAGGGGGTTTGTGTTCTTTTCTTGCCATGGTGAAGCAGCAGGTGTGTGCACACAGGTCCCACCCCGACACAAACCCAGCAAACAGAGCTGCTGAAATCAGACTGAAATCAGTCGTGTCCCACCAGGTGATCACTGCTGCAGAAGGGAGCTCCTCCCTTTAGCCTCCAGAGCTGTGAAATCCTTTGAATTCTGGATAAATGCAGATCACATTGAGCACTAAATTACAGAATTCTGCTGTTGCTCTCATTCAAGGGGTGTTGCTCTGTCTTTGCTGTCATGCAAGGGATGCTGAGAAACAGTTTTCCTAAATATAGGTGGGAAAGTCACTTCTTGATGGGGTTTAGTGTGGCCTCCAAGTCAAAAACCTCAGTGGGAGGGGGCACAATTTGCTTGTGTCTGTTCTGGTTTATGCAGGGTGATAACCCAGTGGAAAGGAAGCTGTTGCAGGGTATTTGTCATTTTTACCTGTTAACTCATATTCTAGCAAAACTGGAAGGTCTATGCCTGTGAAGGAGCCTGCAAGTTCATGGGAAGGGGAGTGGAAAAAGCAACCCTGAAACTTTTCATCATTCACACAGAAGACAACTAAAAGAACAAAAAAAAAATCAAGTAAGGGATGCTGAAAGAGTTTCATGGTTTTGAACAGGGTTTTTTGGGGTTAAGTCTGCCTGCTGCAGAGTCAGACTTTCTCCTCCTCTGAAACCATGCAAAAGTTAAACAGTTCAAGAGTATTTGCTGCTGTAAATTGTTATCCAGAACCCCAGTGCTTTTGGCTGCCTGGGCTTTATCTCTCACGTGTGTTTTTTCCTTCAATGTTTAAGGTAATTTTCCACTTTATGGCATGACACAAACTGGTAAGAAACCCCTCAGTAGTTTCTTTAACCACTTGTTTTCTTTCAAACGTTTTGTCTTGCCGAATTATTGAGTCAGCTGGAATGACCTTGAAGTAAACAAATACTCTTGAACTCATGTGAGGATCAAAGACAAAAGAATGTGAAACGAAGGCGGGAATCTGGAAATGATCCACGTGAGGTTGGCATCAGTCTTCCATCTTTTCTTCATTCATTTTTTGTGATATGGAGCCCAGACTAAATTTGCCCTGCTCAAAAGTGAAGAAAAGTGACTTTCGGGCAGCAGCACAATGGTTGCAACACTGGCATTTATAAAAATTAATCTGCTTTGTTTCCTGCTTTAGCATGATCATCACCAATATAAATCATAAATGGTGTGGATTAAAGCCTCTGGTGTTTTCTGATGGCTCTTTTGCTTGGATTCTCTGACTGGACTGGAATTTTAGCTGGAAAAAGTAGCAGATGGCACTTACTGCAGGTTAAGGTCTTTGAGAAAGTGTGATTTTTCTGTAGAAATTCTCTCTGATTCCTTTAAGAAGTGAAGAAATTGAGCGTTCAACATCACTAGGCTGTGTTTATGACTTTTATTTTTTAGCATTACCAGCTTTGAAACAAATGGATCAGCTGTTTGTCATTTCTAAAGGAAGCAGCCAAAACTGCATTTAATAGTAAAGTTAGAATTTTGCTGCACTGCTCAGAAGAAATGAGGGGTGAGTTGTGCTTGCAGGAGCAGTTCTGCTTCACAGTTTTTCTGACTGCTGGCACTGGAATTGAGAGGAGGTTTTGTCATCTATTAAAACTGACATTTAGCTTTGCTTAAGGTGACTTAAAAGTCTAAAAACAAATGCTCTGGAAATTTCATGTGCTGCTGTGTGAGCTGCAGAGAAATAGAAGCCCTTTTCAGAAGCAGCCTCTGATTTTTGTGAACCTCCCCTTTGAAACGCTTGATCTCAAATCCTTGAGCTGAGCTTGGGAGCATCTAAAGCTTTCCTTGGCTTTAGCTGGAAAAGAAAGGTGATTATCTGTGAAAAGCCTGCTTTGTCCCTTAGGTTGGGCACTCAGGACAAGAAGACATTTCAGCACCTGTCTGAAACACTTGCTCGTGTTATGGGGGCAGTCAGAGCTGGAATAACCCAATTTTATCCCATATTTTATCTTGTAGCCTGCTCTTCCCTGTTGTGGGAGGAACAGAAGGCTCTCTGGGGTTAAGGACAAGAGTGGTTTTCTCTTTGAGAAGTTCCCCATATCCCCCTTGATGATGAAATTAATAAAATCCCCACTGTAGCTGTCACATCTCCTTTATAGTTTTCTTATGTTTCCTGTGAGTAACTGTCTATAAATGTTAAATATCTAAGAAGTTGATTTTCCAGGCTTTTAGTGGCATTAAACCGTAGATAGGCTTTTATGGAAACCTGATTCTCCAATAGCTGTAAGTTCCTAACAGAAACAAACAAACAAAAATTTGCTTTTTTTCCAGCCACACAATCTTTAAAATATTAACAGGGTTTTAAAAATTTTATTTGTACTAGCAGTCATTTTTCCAGCTGTTGAGCTGATCAATACCTTCATTTTTCTTCCCTCCCAGCCCATCAGACATTTTATTTTAGTTTTTAACAAGAAGGAAGCTGCGTTGACTTCTTGGTCTTATTCCTAAAAATATATTTCTGAGTGCAATTAAAGGAGTCTTGTCACCAGTTCCTGGATTGCACAGAAGTCCTCTCTGGTACTGCAGGGCAGCATTTTGCAGGCATAAATATGGGAAAGAGACTGCTGCCATTGTGACACAGCCCCGAAATACTTCATATTTATTTGTACATGCCAGCCCCGTTCTGACATCAGTGGCACCAGTGTAGATCTAAATCTTCTTGGGACATTGCAGTCCTGCACTGTGGCGTAACACCGGGACAGAAAAACTCCCAGTAACTTTCCACTTGCCTCATGGAGACCCTCTGCTCACACAAAAAACCCTCTTCCTTGGAAAAGTGGGGGGTTTTTATTGTTTCTTTTGCTTTTGTTGGGACAAGTGATGTCAGTGGGTTGGATGGAGCTCAGAGTAGGGGAAAATGACATTCTCAGGACTCTCCAACTCGAAAAAAACCCACTGCAAAGGACAACTTTGCTCTCCACACTTCTTGAGGGATACAGGGTCAGACGGGAGATTCCTGAGCATCCTTCTGGAGCAGGAAGATGCCTGGGGCTGGAGTGTGGGGAAAAACTGGAAACTGGCCAGGAGCGTGGTGCAGGGGAATTGAGCATCGCCCATGAGCACCAAATCCTTTGGAACTGAGCCTGGCTGTGCCTTTGGAGTGGCCACTGAGCCCTTGGTGTGGCAGAGGGGCTGGAGGAGGGGTGGAGAGGGCAGGGAAGACTCGAGGTGGTGGCTGAGCAGGGACATTGCCTCCTGCTCTCCAGAGCTTGGCTGCAGCTCTGACACCCCTGTCATCTGCCTGGGGACGTTTGACAGATCTGCCCCGATTTGTTGTATAAAAAACTCAGCAAAAAGCACAAATTCAATCACTCATAAGAGCATCAGCCACAACTTCAAAGGGGCAGATGAGGAAACCGATGTCTGCACTGCTGCTGGTAATTTTGGTCCTCTCTGGTTTATAAAAGGAGGTGCAGCGGGGAAGTTGCACAATCTGGGAACTTGAATGGAAAATGAAGAGGATTCACAGAACCAGATAATTCTCCTGAGGGAAAAATAAACTCCCAGGGAAGTGAGTGGCTGGGTATTTTGAGCACGGAGGTTACCAGCAAGTGGGGATGTCCCAGACCTGGCTGTGTGTGGCCCTCAGCTGGGCTGTGCAGCTCAGGGTTTAGGACACCTCTCACCCATGGCCAGGGGGTTTGTGCCGTGGAACAACGTGCCTTTTTCCCGTCCCTGAGTGAAGCTGGGTTGGACTGATGATTCCTGACTTGATCTCAGCATTCCTGCTAATAAAGTGTCTTTCAGCTGGTGTGAGGGATGAAGCAAAGCACCGAGTCAACCCCAGCCAAGTGACACAAGCCCCAGTGCCACCAGTCCTGGTGCATTTCAGCTCCCGGTCACTGCACAGTGGCTTTGGAAATGAGCTGACTTTCACTGATCTGTGTCTGTTCCCTTTCTCCTTCCATCTGCACTCAGGGGGTTCTGGGGCAGCATTCCCACATTCCGTGGAGGAGGCTGCTCTTCACACCCGCTGGTGTTGAACGCTTTGGGACCACATTCTGCAGATCCTCACTGTCCTCTGAAAACTGGGGTGGGACAGGATCCTGCTCTCCTTTGTTTGGTTCTTCTAAGGACTGGGCCTTTTGCTTGGACTGGTGCCCAAGCATTTTTAGAAGTCCAGACTTTCACTCTGCCCTTGAGAGCTGCTAGGGTTTTTTCTCGGGATTTTGTCCATGTATGCCTCTCCCTGGCCTGGATTTTGGGGGAGAGAAATGCACAAAAAACCCGCTAAATTATCTTGATATATATGATAATTAGTTATAATTTGTAAATGAAAAATCAGGCTCTCACTTTGGTCTAATGTCCTTCAACTTCCAAATGTCCCTTCAGGAGGGAATGTGTTACTATTTATTTCTAATCAGATTTTTGTTGTCTTCCCCTTTTACCTTAAATGCCAGAATTAAAATATTTTATATGATGCAGTTGGAAAGAGAATTTGTTGTGTTCAATGTCCTGTTGAGGAGTGACATAACAGATAATAGTCACAGTTATCTGTAGAATTGCACTGCACACAGAGCAAACACAGTTTTTCAAACTGACAAAATTATTACTATTACACCAAATTTGTATTTCATGTATTACTTGAAAATTACCTGCTTATTCCTATTGGAGATGGAGTTCAGCTGATTTGTTTTCTGCATTTCTGTCCTTTGAACTTGAGGCTTGCAGGAGAAGGAGGATAAGCACAGGAATAATTTGTATCTTGGTTTTGTAGACTCATTCCAGCATCTTTGTGCATCTGGTTCTGTGGCGAGTTTTGGGGTGGCACAATGTAAACTGGAAATCTGTGATGAACTCAAATGGAAACTTCGTAGGAGGAAAATAAACAATAAAAGCTTTTTTCTGATTTTCTTTTTTTTTTTTTTTAATGTTTAGGGCCCATCCAAGGCACAAAGATTGGATGAATTATGCCTCTCCTGAGTCCCCCAAATGTAGCAAAAGCAGTTTATATGGAAACTAAGGCAACTTAGATTTCCATAAATAAAGCCATTTACTATGAATTTCCCAATGCCAGAAATGAAAGGATGAGTGAGGGCATGGACAAAGGATCCTCATTACTTCTCTTTTAAAAATTAGGACAAATTAAACCAGTTTGAGCCCTGTCTCTTTCCTTACCTCTGCCTGTTTTTCTGCCATGCTGGTTCTCATGGCAATGGAGCAATTCCAGCCACGTGCCCATCACTTCCTTCTAACTCTGCCTATTTAAGATCCTGGTGCTGGGAATTTGGCTGCTGGGGAATATCAGTTCAGTGGGTTTCTGCAGCTTTGTCAGAATGAGGATGTTGTCCACACCACCAGTGGAGCTGGGCAGAACTGGTCACGATGGTTTTTGGAGAAAGGGGTTTCTTCCATTTCTCCAACGATTTGCTTGGTTTGCCTGTGTGAATTTTTCTAAACCTTCACAAAGACTGTGACCACAGATTGGGGAATTCAAGCAGAGTTTTTGCAGGGAATTGCAATCTTTGCTGCTTGAGTCTGTGGGAAGGAACACAGAGCTGTGCTGTGTCATCCCAGCAGAATTCCTGCAGCTCGGGTCTGATTTGGGTCACAGCAACCGTGTAAGGAGAAATCCATAGCACAGCAAGAACACGGTGATACTTCCCTTGATTATGCCTTCCCAGTCTGCAGCTGGGAAACTTTTTGAAGCAGAGATTTGTTCCTCTTTTTCCCTCTGAGATCAGTGGCAGCTGTGGGCACTCAGTAATCTCTGAAGCCCAGACTACTATATTTAAGTGCCTAAATATAGACACAGAGGCCTAGGAGCCCATGGGTACCATTGAAGTGGACTGGAAACTTCCCATTTGCCTTTCTGAGGATTGGATCAGGCCCTATTTCAGGTACCCAGCTTGAAAAAAAAAAAAGTAAAATTGGATTAAGTAGCTTGTGCAAGATGGTTGAACAAATGGGACAAATGGCTGGCAAGGCTTGGGAGCTCTGGATGCCATTCCTGTGCTCCCACTGCCAAATTAAATTCACTCTTGTATAGAAAGAGCTCGTGCTGGTGAGCCTGTTGTAGAGGTGGAAAGGCATCTTAATTGCATCTTCTCAGGGAACAGAGCTACAGGGGTATTTTGTGCTGCTCTTTCCAGCAGTGTCTGGAGAGCAGCAGCTCACAGGATGCTGTAGCCTGACTTCTGCCTGGTTAACAAAGGGGTTGAGACACAACCTCCATCTGTTGGTCCAGACAAGATTCACTGTTTTCAGTCCTTCTGTTCAGCCTGAAGTGTACACGTGTATCTGGCTACGTAATTCAGTACCTCTGTTTGAAACAAAGGCATTTAGAGAGGGGGAAGGCAGGGAACCAGGATTTGCTGTAACGGTAAATAGGAATAATTTGGGGATTTCTCCTGTTCAGGCTTCAGCTCCTAAACTGGTGGCAGGGAGATGAGCCAGCCTGGCAGGGAGCTGTGCCACAAGCGTGTGCCAAGGCCAGATCCCTCTCCCTTTGAAGGCAGGCAGAGTGAAACCATTGACTTCGCTGCAGTTGGGTTAAGCCTGTAAATAGTTCCTAACACTTGCATATTATTAGTTGCTCTCATGGCCAGATCTAAGCATACTTGATCTCTGGAGGAATTTGACTTTGCATACAGCCAGACATTCCTCATTTCTCATTAGCTGGGTAAACACATGTGCAGAGAAGTTGGGTTTGTCCTCTCAACACAGTTGCTTCTTCCTGAGAGGGTGATGAACGGCCTTGTGGAAACTGTGTGAAATACAACGTTTCTGGAAAGAAATCCATAGTTTGTCTCACAATGAGCTGTGGCTGTGACAGCTGAGCAGGGGAGGCTCAGGCTGTGCATAGGTTGAAGTCTTTTGTGATGTGGGGCCTTTGGCATGTGCTCTGCATGTCACAGGAGGTGAGGACAGCAAGTGGGTGCTTCAACAGCTGGGATGGGAATCCAGGGGAATGGCAGGGAGCTGTCATCTGAGGGCTGCAGCAAAGGCCATGGGAGAGGCTTTGGAATACTGTCTGCAATTGTGTGTGATTTGCTTTTTACTGTATTAAACTTGCATAGAGCTATAGAATGGTTTGGGTTGGAAGGGACCTTAAATTTCACCCAATTTCAACCCCTGCCATGGGCAGGGACACCTTCCACTACACCAGGATGATCCCAGCCCTGTCCAACCTGGCCTTGAACATTTTCAACCTGTGCCAGGCCCTCACCACCCTCACAGGGAACAATTTCTTCCTAGTATTTAGCCTAGTTTCCCCCTCCGCCAGTGTGAACCCATTCCCCTTGTCTCGTCACTCCAGTTCCTGATGAAATTCCCTCTCCAGCTTCCTTGTAGTCCCTTCAGACATTGGAAGGGGCTGTGAGGCCTCAGCACCACCTTCTTTTCTCCAGGCTGAACCCCAGCTTTCTCAGTCTCTCTTCATAAGATCCATCTCTTATTTTTCTTCATCTTCTGCTCCCCAGTCCAATTTTACGCTTATCCTTTCAAAACCATGCACCAAGAGACTTCCCCATGGGTTTCTCAGGAGGAAAAGCAATCAGCAGGTGCACTGGCACCTCACACAAGTGACTGGGCTGCAGTGGCAGTGCTGGAGTAGCAGCCAGAGGTGGGAGGCTGGGTCCACACAAAAGGAGGCTCTCAGGGTCTGAGGTACCTGCGCTCTCCCTTCCTCAGTCGTCACGGGAACGATCACAAGATTTTGGGTGTGGGTGATGCAGCTGGTCCTGAGCTGGGAGATGGCTCAGTGCCCTGGAACAGCCACCCCACTGTGACAGGACAGGGGCAAGGTTCAGATAGGGCTGGACACCTTCTTAGTGCTGCTGAGAGGGCTTCGAGATGGGTTTTATTACTTATCAAGTGCCTGTTTTGATCCTCATTTCAACGAGGCCAAGCTGCTGTGTCTCAGTCAATGCAACGCACTTGTGGTTCGTGTTCCTCTCCTAAGAGCTGAATGAGTTGCATCTTGCCTGATATCTCTGGGCAAATTCCACGCAGAAGGCATTGGGCAGCCACACCCAGGGCCAGAATTTGCTCGAAAACACCAGGGGTTGGTTTTTTCCCCAATGCTCTGCATGCAAATGCAAAACACAAAGCAATCCATTTTAATCTGCAGTTTCCCAGAACAAGGGTTTGGACCTGGACGTGTGGGCACGGAATGAGTCTAAAATTAGACTCACCTAACCTTCAATTAAGCTCGATATCTCAGCGTCCGTGGGAATGATCCCCAGGCCTGGAGTTGTTGCCTGCTGAGAGCTGGGCTGTTTCCCTGGCTGAGGGAAGTGCTGTATTGTTCTCTGGAGGGCTGGGTGAGTCACATCTTACATGAGTTGTTTTATCACTGTAATTAGTCTACATATTCAGGGGAAAAAGAAATAAAAGAAGGGTATACAAAAGGATAAAGGCAGAACGTATTAGGAGCCCCTGTAAAATCGTGGAGCTCTCCACGTGATTTTTTTTTTTAGTTGACAAATAAAACGTTTCTAACTTCTTTCATTTAGCCTTCTGCAGAAATGTCTCTCCCATATGTCAGCGGTGTAATCTACATAATAAAGCTTCACAGATGGACTGGCTGATGCAAGGGACATTCTTCAATATTGACAATTACCAAGCTTTTGCTTCCTATGTTGCATAACTTCAGAAAAGTGCTGTAGTTCTGGGAGGTGCGGTTTTGTTCCAGAATAATCAGTGGCACAAAGTAGCTGGAGGAAAAGTCAGCCATTAAAAAGAGAGGCCCCCAACCAAAACCCTTTTTAGAATGTGTGGGCCCTTTGAAAAACAAATAAATAAACAAACCCCACTCTGATTTCATGCTTTACTTTTTGACCAATGTCCTCAAGTTAATGGCTTTTTTCTCCCCACAGTTTATGCAATGATACAGCTCTTCTCACTGTCTTGGAACTTGTTTGTGCCCTTGGCTTCTGAAGTTTTTAAAACTTGTTTTAGGTTTTATTACAAATGCTTTTTTTAAACTAAAGGCCTTTTAGGAATGCAGGAAAATATTTGTTTTGAAGTCCAGCTTTCACCTTCATTGCTTTCCTTGGCCAAAACTCACCACTTATTCAAATTCACAAAGTTCTAGGACTTCAGATTTTATTTCTGTAACCCTACTTGGTAGGTTAGAGATCAAATCCCTTCTGGATCCTCTCTCTGTCCCTCTCCAAAGATGCTTGGTGGTGACGTGGTTTTAAACTCTGGTTCAATCTCCTCTCCCAGTTATTGCTGGACCAGAGGTGAAGTCAGAAAGGTTGAATTTACTATGACCGTGTGTCCAGGACTTGGAAAAGCTTTGTGGAAAACAAAAGTCTAGTTTGTATGAAAGAGGACATTTTCTTTTGCTGTTTTATTGAGATGGGTCACCCCAGCCAAGAACCTGGAAGACATTAAAGTCACTGTGATTGTCACAAACATTGAGGGTTTCATTTTTTATTTTTATTTTTATGAACCAGCTACACTTTCAGAGAGTCTGAGGTGGAACTGCAGCCCACAAGGAGGTATGAAGGTGACATTTTGGTTATCCAGGAACAACAGTAACTTGCAAGAGTTCTCAGTTCTACGTGTGTGGGGAAAATATAAAATTTTATGAAGTGATGGTTTCCAATATAACGAAAGATATCTCACTCTTGGCGTGAAACTCAGACATCCACCCATCCAGAGCCTTTGCCTGAGGCCTCCCCAAACTCACACTCTCCTCCTCTGTTCCCCAGAGCTGCCTGGTTCCTGGGTCTTCAGCGTTTATTCTGTCCCCCAGGGGACCAGCTGAACGTGTGATTGCTCCCCTCGTGTCCCTGTACCAGCAGAGGTGTGGCAGCTGCTTGGTGGCCAAATATATCTGCAATATTTGCATGGAGAACATGTGTTGCCTTCCCTAAGGACTGTACCTGTCCTCATGGAGAGGTGTTTCTTCTTGATTCAGATCAGCTTCAAGCTGCAGACTCAGGAGCGTTCCCCTTGCACCTTTCCTCAGCTGATTTCAGGTGTTGCATGTGATCATCTCTCCCCTCCTGCCCTGCTTGCCTGGGACTGTGACCTCTGAGTGCCTCTCTCTCTATTTCAGGCATATTGTCCTGGTATTTTTTGGCCCAGAGCCTGCAGCCTCTGCTTTGCTGGCTGGAGCAGCTTCCCAGGGACTCGCAGGCAGCTGGGGGTCGAGCTGGGAATGGAGTCCGTGCTCCTCGAATCCCAGGGAAATGCTCACCCTGCTGTTGCTTCCTTCCCTCTTCTAGAGGATCTCCCAGAAGAATAAAGTTCTGCTGAAGCTGCAGTTGAAACCCTGGGTTACACAATGAGATAAATCCATTTATTTTTGGTCATATTAGGGAGGGCCACTTTTGGAAGGGATGTCTGTCCTCAGCTTCCAGAGCTGCACCTGCCTGATCCCTTCTATTTTGAAGTAAATTTGAAGCCAATCTGTGGTCTCAGAATATAAATATTCTATCTATCAATACATTCTTGAGCTTGGATAAATATCTCATCACTGTCAAACACAATGACGTGCTTCAGGCAGCATTTATGCTTTGATCAATTTGAGGTTTCCTTGGGGAAGGGAAGAGAGTGGTCCCATCTCAGATAATCCATGGCAGGAGGAGGGAAGTGAGCTCCTGATTTATTGTTTCTGGCTGGGTGTAACATGATGCAACTGCTGCACAATAGAAAATGTGGTTGCATTTGTAGACTGAATGATTCCTGGTTGAATTTCCATTCAGTTTTGGCCTTTCCTGCTCATTCATCACTAGTACACAGGCCATAATTTCCTTCAGCATATTTTAATTCCAGGCTAGCAACTGGTTTGCTAAGAGAGGTTAATCTTTGGGATTTTCTTGACCTTTCTGGGCCTACTAATACGTTAAAACTCAATATCCAGATTATAGAAATTAACTGAAATTCATTAGAGATTACACATAATGTTGTTTTCTCCTTGACTGGATGAGTGTGTAGCATTTCCAAATTAACAATCCATCTGAGGATTGAGACTCCACTTGTTCCTTTTTTCAAACCTCCTTCAGAGTAAAGCAACTTTTTCCTTGTGTTTAAATGAAGTTTCCTGTATTTCACCGTGCCCATTGCCCCCCGTGCATTCCCTGGATAACACTGGGAAGATCTGACTTTGCGTTCTTTTCTCTCCCTGTCAGGTATTTATCCACTAAGCTGTATTCCTGCAGTTATGCAATTTCCTGAAGTCTTCACTGTTCATTTAAAAATAGGATTTTTGCTTTCTCAGTCAGAGGGCCGTTTAGCATTTCTCCTCCAGGCACAGGAGCCGGGAGGAATGTGGCATTTGGATTAGAGATGATCTGCAGCCCTGTGCTCTCCCCTGCAGGACGCTGCCTCCTGCTCTCCTCGGCGTGGAGATAAGCACACCGAGGGTTATCACACCAGAATATTTAGCAAATGGCTTTTATTCTCCTTGGACACGTGTCCCCAGTCCTTGGCACGAGGGGCTGTCACCTGGGAGCTCGTGCTGAGACAGTCTCACCTACCCCTCCTTTTTGTCTTCCCCGTGTTTTCTGCCTTATTATAACTCAGCGAGGGACAGAGCAAATGTTGGCTTTCCTGACTGCTTAGTGCAGTGGCAACTCTTAAAAAAAAAAAAAAAATGTAAAAAAAAAAAAAAAATTAGTCCTAATTAAGGAGTTGTCCTCATGATTTGTGGTTTTATATACTGGCAAGCAGGCCAAGGCTGTCTGATTTCATTTCTGTAAAAGAATGTAACTCCAGCTCCTTGCCAGTTTATACCATTCCCCATGCCGGGCAGTAGATAATTTCTCATGGTCCCGAAGCTTTCAACAATACTCTATTATGTTTCATGACTCATAAATGGGCTGGTGCCCATGGAAAGCCATGTGGCTCTGTGCAGGCAGCACAGCTCCCCGCAGTAGGTTTGAACTGATTTCATAGCCTCCAGACCTAGCATGGTTTATTATTTTTATGACTTGCTCACTGTTCTCATTGTTGCAAAGACCATATTGCATCAGGAATAAAATTCAAGGCCCTGATGCATTTCTGTGCAGAATGAAAAGCACAGAATGTGGTGCTGCCATTGGAGGCAGAAGAAAACAAGACCAAACAACAGGCTGGACTCAGGTCCAACAGCTCCTTGAGATAAGCAGCTCCTATGAGCTGCAGGCAGCTGATAGATTTGATATTATCTTCTCTGACAGAGCTGTGGGGATTATTCTTGGCTCACCTGTGCGCTCTGAGCTCTGCTGATGGATGTTGCCCACCTTCTCTCTGTTAAATCAGAATAAACTCGAGGGCTGGAAAGATGGGATAAATAATCCTGAGCCTGCTCCTGCAACAGAGCTGAATCCAAGCAGCCAACTGTGACTTGCAGAATTCCTCGCTGCTCTCAGCCTGCTGAGTGTGTGCAAACACAGGTGAAGCCACAGCCCAGCCCTCCACACCTGAGTAAAGGTTGGGAGATTTCAGTGGTGCGTTTATCCTGCTTTTATTAGTGTCCATGGAAAAACTGCTGGCTGGCTTCTGTCCTGGGGATTTTTTAATCCTATTGTGATTTCCTGGGGTTTAGATTCGGCTGGCGTGAGCTCAGCAGCCTTGTGATATGGGGAGGGCTGTTCCAGAGGGGCTGGGGTGGAACGGGAGCCAAGAGGGGATCAGTGCAGGAGCGTTGAATGGAGTGGTTTTGTCTGCTGTTGTAAAGCTGTTTTGTAATACTCAGATAACTTATTGAAACTGCTGCCAGGTACTCTTGCAAGCATATGACTGTGGAAATAGCTGCTTGAGTAATAAGAACAATAGAATTTGAAAAAAAAAATGATTTATATTATTATTTTTTGAAAAAAAATTAGCTTGGGTAATAAAAACAAACAAGTCAGTATTGCTTTATTTGTCTAGTTATATTTGTTTTCAGATTCTTATATTCCAGGCTAAGACAACATTTAGGTTGTAATAATACAGGCTGAGGGGTTATTTATTTTTTTTAATATAATAATCCCTTTCCTTCGCATATTTGTTCAGTTTCTAGTGGAACCATTTATTCAGTCTTTGATATTTGAATTTTTTAAAAATTGCTTTCAGATTTAGCCTCAAAAGAACATGCAATAAAGTATTTTAAAATGCACCTTCTTATTGTAGTTGCTCCTTGTTCTATAATTTCCCATTTGCTATTTCTTTCTTCTCTTTTAGCCAGTTAGGGAATTTTTAATGTACATATTTACTTGAGAGGGCTGAATATATTTGGTCTAGTGAAAGAAAAGTATGTTCCATAAACAGATCTGTTCTTTTAGCAGAGCTTCATCTGTTTAGCAATTTTTTTTTTTTTTTGGAAGGAGTCTCAGCAGTAACATTGGGAACGGGCACGGCTGCTTGAAACAATCACTGGGCATTCGTACAGAGAGCAGGGGCTGGAGCCGGGGAGCTTTGAGAAGCGAAGCTTGTGTGGATCTGCTGTGGTGCCTAATGATTCATTTAGCGCGCTGCGCTTAATGATCCTGAGGAGCAGACGTGGTATCCTGCTGCCATCCTCACCGCCTTCCTCACCCCTTTTCCCCCGAACCAGGCGAGCAAAGAAAACCCCCGCAGCAGCCGGGATGGAAGCCGGGCTCGGGCAGGCGTGGCTGGCAGAGGGAGGAGCCTTCAGCACCCTGGGCAAGAAGCGGAGCCCAGGTGGGATCCAGGTTTCCCACAGCCTGTGCCTCCCATGGATTTCCCACGAGCTCCGGCAGGGAAAATTCCCCGCCGTGGACCCAGCTCAGGGACTGCAAAGGGAGGATGCAGTGCCCAGCTGTAATTAAAAATGCCTTCCTATTAGTCCGTGTAGCTGGAGCCAAAGGATCCGTGCTCTGATGCTGAGGGAGGCAGGAGCAGTAATTAATTAGCTGGATGAGCTTTTCCATTGCGCAGAGCCCGGTCCCATGACCCAAGACAGCTTTCGTAGCGAGGCAAAGGGAAGATTTATTTATTAAAGCTTAAGGCAAAGGTACGGATAGATAGGTAAAAGTTTTGGAAACAACCTAAAATCCTTGTAGTGTGGAGCAGCCCGGGGAACTGTTTACCCAATTTTCATGCAGAATGCCCTCCTTCCATCCCACCTCTGACCAACTCCAGACAGCCACCTGCCTAGACATGCTCCTTGGGGATTTTTCCCTCAATTCAAATGCAAATGCTATGCTGATCACTTGCTCCGGAGGTTGGAAGCTGCTCTGGAGTAGTTACATGAATGTTTTCCCCAGCAGCAGAGGCAATTTAGTTTTGCCCCCACGTTTGGCCACTTGCTCTTGGCACTGTCCCACGCAGTTCATTGCCCCCCAGTTGTGCTGAGGCAGCTCTTTGTGGAGACATGAAATCATCCAAAATTAAAAAAAACCCAAGCTGACTGCTGCTCAGAAGAATTTTCCCTGGCCCAGTTTATCACAGAGCCCCACAAGCAGTTGCATCAGCACCTGGAAACAGGAGGGAAATCGAGGTGTAGGGATGGGAAGAGGAGACCTGGGTCAGGCAGGGAACTAGGAACTTCTCAAAGTTGATTTTTTTCTAGAAAAGGTGTATAAATACATCTCCAGGTTGTGGCTGCACAGTAACAAACCTGTGCATCCAGAGGGTGTAAATTGGTGTGGGTCAGGGTTGGGAATGCAGTGGCTTTTCTGTGGAACACAAGATGCAGAATCCATACGGGATTAAGAAACAGCTGGAGGTGGCACTCAGTGCTCTGGGCTGGTGACAAGGTGGGGCTTGGTCACAGGATGGACTCGATGATCTTGGAGGTCCTTTCCAACCTCAGTGATCCTGTGACTCTCTGTTTTGTCACTTTATTTCAGATTTAGCAGGCAGCAGGAGGATGGAGAGCACTTGACCTGGCAGGACGTTAGAGTGGTGCAGGTGTTCGCCCTGGCACAAAGCCTGCTGCTACAAAGTTGATGTGTTGAAAGGATTTGAACAAATTGGAGCTGACTTACACCTTTGTGTCTTACCCATGTGGCTGTGGCATTTTTAGTCAGGATCCTGGTGTTTTTTCTAAACCATGGCAAGGAGGCGTCGCTGCTTTTCCCTCACCACAGCTCTTTGCAGGAAGATGTCGAGCTCCTGAGGGAGATATTTCCTTCCTGCCTTCATGGTTCACAGCTGGGGCTGTTCTGTGCCTCCTGGGTCACCAGAATTGTAGTTCAGAGCACAAACACTTCTCCACACCCTTCCCTGGCTCCTCACAGAGGCTGCTCAAGACCTTTAGATTTGCCCTCACAACAGCAGTGAGGCTGCAAACAAGGTGCTTTCTTGGACACACAATCTTTTGGGATAAATCTGCCATTTCCTGCTGTCAGGATTTGGGATTCCTGAGGACACGGGAAGAGCAAGCTCTCTCCCCAAAGGCCGAGGGAGGTGAAAGATGTGCCTGCTGCTTGCATCGCTGAGGTGAAGCTCAGAGGCAGGAGGCAGATGGAAAATGGGAATAATCTGGAGTTAATGCTTGACCAGTAACTCGTGTATTCATTTATCCAAAACACGGGGCTTTGCAACCCCTTCTTTGAAAAGTGTTCCAAAAAGTCTGGTTGTTTCTGATGTTTCTCTGCGCTGCAGTTCCTGGCCTGGCTTCTGGCTGGCAGATGTGGACAGGGGCTGCCTCTTGGCAGGACAGACGGGTTTGGGTTTGGTGTCCATCAGGACCAGAGCCTCTCCCGTGAGGCTGCTGCTGAGGAGATGCAGAGCTGAGGGGAGCAGACAGTGGCTGTTAGAGAGCAATTACTGCCAGAGATCAGATTTGCAGATGTAATGAGTTAATGCCTGAACAAAATTAGTTAGAACCTAGTTAAACCAGCGTGCTGTGTCTGAGGAGTGGTAAAGCAATGCCTTTGGATATGCATTGAAAACGGGGTTTTTTTCCTGCAAAAGTGAGCTGCTGGCTCAGTACAAAATACAGTGTTATTGAATAAATGTCAAAACCTGTGGAAACACAGGCCCAGAGATTGAAGCAGTGTGGGGTGCACAACTGGAGGATTGTTTTCAAGCACAAGGGCTCTAAGTCTGGGCACATGAGATCTGTGCAAAAAGGTAATTAGGTGCATTTCTGGAGAGGTACCCGGGGTATATCCACAGTCCCTGTGCTTGAAGAGGCAAGTCTGAGGTGTGAGTGTGAGCATTAGGCCTGGCAAAGCCTCTTGAATGATGAGATTTGGGCATGCAAGTCAACACACAATTACTTTTGTTTCCCTTTTCCTCTACCTTTTTTTTTTTCATGATTAGCTAAAGGTACCTGGAGGATGCTTTGTTCTGCTGTAGCTCCCTTTCCCTCATTCAGACCAACTTAGTGTGCTTTCCTGGACAGCAACCAAGTCTGTGTTTGTGCCAGCACCCCAAGCTTGTGCTGACTTGTTCCATTGTGGCAAAAACTGCTAATGAGTGCAAATGTGTTCCTGGAAAACCCTTGGTGCTGGAGAGGCATCTCTGACTGGAATGATGCTCCTGGCTATGAAATAGCTGAACACCTGTTCCTTGTTCAGTGCAAACCCCCCATAACCCAACAAAGAACCAGAAGAACCTTCAGGAGCTCTGCTCCCTTTTTAATTTCTGAGTGCTCCCTGTCTTCAAGGCCTGCTGTTCAAACTCAGGTTTTTATTTTTTTTTTTGTGCCTATCACTCTAAAACCTGCCACATTCCTTTATCCACTCAGAAACAAACCCTGCTCTTCTGTTCTCACGTGCAAAAGGCTGTCAAGATACCAAAGACTGAGGGTTGAGCATTAAGAAAGAATTCCTGCCAGACCCAGAAGGAGGTAAAATGAGATTTAGAAAGCTGTTTGGCTTGGTGACATGAGGGGTTTTGTTAACGCTGATCTGTAATCACCTGAGTCCTGCCTAATCAAAACTGAGAACTGGGCTGTGTTTATTGCTTAGATGTATTTGTTATTTGCTTGTAGCAGGATTGTTCTGCAGTTTTATATCACAGCTGCCACCAGTGGTGCTGCACTGATGGATGGATTCCTGCAGAGGAGCTGCTTGGCTTTTTCCATCCCTGGCAGTGTCCAAGGCCAGGTTGGATGGGGCTTGGAGCAACCTGGGATAGTGGAAGGTGTCCCTGCCCATGGCAGGGGTGGGATGGGATGGGCTTTGAGGTCCAAACCTAAACCATTCCCTGATTTTATCGGAGTCTGTTCATCTTTGTGGGAGCAGATCTGGGGTGGAAGAGAATGGGTGTAGGAAAAAGTATCCCAGAACAGCTTTATCATCATCCTAAAAAAACCCCCAAAACAACAAAAAAACCTCCCACAACACCACCCCCCAAAAAACCAAACAAAAACCTCCTGACCAACAACTGCAAAATTTCCAACCAAATAAAAACCCACCCCCACCTACAGAGTCGGGCTTTCAGTTTGTGTGAAGTGCTCTCACTCTGAGCAGTGGAGGAGCTGGCCTGTCCACACACAAACTCACAGCTGGCTCTTCCTTTCTGCATTTATTTTGCCATCTGCGTGGTGTTTTTCATTTTATTTGATTTTAAAACAGTACATGGGTTGCCTCACCTTCAGCTTCGAAGGCTTTGCTGATAACCAAAATGGACTTTCATCTCTGTCTGAGTCTTGAAGGAGATGAAGATTAAAGGCTCTCCTGAGCACCAGAATCATTTGGCAGCTATGGTTCATCTCAGGGATCCCTGACTCCTCCAGGGCTGGGAACAAACAGTTCTTGACTGTTTTCAAAATCTATCTCTACCAGGCACTTCATCATTTTGACTTTATGATACATGTGTTCACAGAAATATATAGAACCACTTTAATAGCTTCAAGCTGTTCTAGGTTGATCTACCCTGGTAGGTACTGGCAAAATCTGAACCTATTACTTCATGAGCTGTTGTTCAAGAGACCTGAATGGGTCAGAGGACTGGAAATGAAAAATAGTTTGGTTGTTGGTTTTTGGCTTTTTTTTTTCTTGGGTTCTGGTGTGAATTTGAATGCCAGGCAGTCTGAATATTGCAAATTATGAGATGAGTTTAAGATGTTTCAGATCAATTTCTAGGGAGCTGAAGAATCAGGGATTAGTGGAGTGGGATATAGGATTTTCCTTCTCTTATTCTGCCTTTGCCAGAAACAGTTGATCAGAACGGTATTAAAGAGTAATGAAAAAGACGAGGGAAAAAGGAAAAGAGGGAACAGCTGTTTACAGGGATTAGTAATGGGAAGGGAGGCAGTGGCTCAGGACGTTTTCCCAGCCTGGAAAAGGTGCACAGATTGGGGTTTTTTACAGCTCTCTCCATGGTCAGAAAAACGTCCCCCAAATGTGGCAGAGAGGGCAGGGGCTGGCACTGGGGTGGGGCTGCCCCTCTGCCCCCTCTGCTGAGAAAGGGCCTTTGCTGTGGGTGCCTGGGGACAGTGGGGAGGGGGACAGTGACCCTGGTGCCAGCTCTGTGCCCTGCCCGGGGGGGTGCACTGAAGGGATTTCAGTGCTGGGACCCCAAAGCAAAGCCCCGCTCCCCTGCAGGGTCTGCACTGACCCTTCCAGCCTGGATTTCCAGAGCCTGGCAGCCAAAACCCCTGGCAAGCTCTGCAAACAGCCCCCAATTTCTGTGTGACACCGGAGTGATGCAGCCACCTCGGAGGGAGAGCTTGGAGAGTGGCACTTGAGCACAAATAGTCAATATTTGTACTTTACAGCTTTAAACTGCTCTCAGTAGAAGAATAATTATCTAATAGTTAACACACTCCAGCTTGGAAGTGGGAAGTCAAATCCTTTTTGCCTGCTGTTACCTTAGTTACCCTGTCTGTACGTTGGGGATAAAATGAGAACCCCCTACAACAGACCTGGGGAGCTGTTGCAAGTGTTAATAAACGTTTGCACAGCTCTTTCAAGTTCTCTGATTAAAGTAATTCTGAACTTGGGAAGTGTTAAAGTCTTTTTGTAGACTTGGCTGCAGGGAGAAATGACTGGAATAGAAGAAGCTGAGTCCTGATTTTGAGAAACTGTTGCAAGCAGAATTTGAAAGAGGATGGTTATATGTTAAACTGTGGAAAGCAAAGATTTTATATATTTAGAGAAAAGCAGATCTTACGGTGTTGACATAATAGTCCTTATTTTTCCCATTTTGTCAAGCCAAGCCACCCTATTTCTTGGTAGTAATTCTTCTATTTAAAATATGCTTTAATTATTATTACCCTTTCCAGACCATCAGAAGTACAGGCAGAGATGTCTCCCATAGCAGCTGTTCAAGAGACTTACAGGGAGAAGAGTTCACAATTAGTTCACATAATCTCAGAATTGGACCTAGAACACCCTTTGCCTGCCCTGATTGTCTCTTTTTTATTAAATTTTATATGAAAAATTCCAAGCTGGGCAGTGACTGTTACCTCCCTGTGGATGTTTAGTGTCCAGAGAGCCTCACTCTTGGCTTTTTGATGGTGCTGTCTTGAAAATGTTTCTTCATCATAATAAAGCTCCCAGTGTTAATGGTAAGGCAGGAAGATTTGAAGTTTCTGGACTATAATTGGCTTTTACTCTGCTCTGCAGTAGCCAGGGGCAACAGAGCCTCCAGGCCAAGCTGGAGCATCAGTTCCACCCAGACAGCTTCAGACAGTCCGGGTGATGTAGCTCTAATATCACCAAACTGGAAAAAACCAAAGCCAGGCCGTTGATTTTTATAATCCCTTATATATTCTTTTTTTAAAGGAGGGCCTAGATTTAATAAATCCTTAGCAGGCTGTTTGGAAAAGGCCAAGCCAAGTCCCGGAGTCGGGAGGATGGGTGTGGGCAGGGCTGTGGAGGGAACAAAGTGGCCTGTCTGAGCCGGCCAGGCAGACTCCTGCAATTACATCTGAGAGAGGAGCTGCCCACGTCAGTGAAAAATGAAGAGTATTTCTGTCACCCATGCCTTGGTGCACAAATCAAAGAGAGGAAGCTCACTTAGCAGCGAGAAGAAACCCCAAAAGCCTGGCGTGTTCCAAGCAGCTCAAATATACCCTGTCCTGGCTGCTGGGAAGGGAAGCAAACATCTTGGGTGGTTTGCACATCATGCCAGGGCTGCCAACCAGAGCCAGGGCTACTCCCTGCCACGTGGAGAGGCAAATTATCGGGGGGAAAATCTGTAATCAGTGTGTTTTGGGAGGGCTTTGCAGCCAGGTTGATGGTGGTAGGAGTGCTGTTGTCAAATTAAATCCCAAACGTGTGATGGGGCACGTGTGGTTAAATACAGAGGAGCCTTGGGCAGCTCAGCCTTAGCTCCTGCTGGAAAAATGCACCTAAAATGGGTGGTGTTGCCCCTACAGGGTCCTTTCGAATCATAAAAGTGTTCTAGAAACACCATAAGAGCTTCCAGGGCTTTCCAAATGAACCCCTGCCCCAGGAATTTCACTTTTCTGCTGCAGCCTCCTGGTAATTGCCTTGAATTGGTTCAGTTCTGAAAGACAAAAGCAATTAGTGATGCTTTTGTCCAAGTGATGCAGATCAGGTTAATGACATGTAAAAATCCTGTTGAGAGCTGCCTAAGGTTTGCTTGTACACGTCATTTCATTGATTTACAAAACTGTATTTCATTCTTCCTAAACAAATGTGAACATTTTTAAATATATGGAGACTGGCTTATAAATTGTCGTTCTGTCATCTCCTTACTGACACTGGCTAATCTTGAGGCTCACTTGAAAAATAGGGCACAAGAAGATTGAACTGAGTAATGAGATTCTAGATTGATTTATTTAAAAAATGCATTTATTTAATTAAAAAGTTTATAAGGTACATAAGCATAAATGTTGATTGTACATCGAATATCTTTAAATGCAAACACATTGTCTCTAGGAAATACCCAAGATATACCATAAGGGAAGATGAAAAAGAGAATAAATCCAAGATTTCCTAGTCTGTGGAATGATCTTCTAAGGAAAGTAGAGAACTTTCCCATGATATTAAAACGAAATGGGGAAAAAAATGACAAAACATGCTCTGACATACCTCAGTGGAATAATGCAGTGAGAGAGATAAGTCAGTGATTCCCAAGATATCCATGGATAGTTTCCATCATGAACAACTTTAGCCAGTAAAGCAACTTTTGAGCTTGGATGAAGGGTGAAATTTTGAAACCCTGAGTCTGTGGGGGTGTGATTCACCTGACCAAATACAGAGATCTCCATCTGTGCTCGTCTAGACTGCCTTTACAGTCAGCACAGAGCAAACAGGCATTTCTAGGGCATGATTTGCCTTTTCCTAAAATAGTCATCTGGGATATGTCAGGCAACTGCTTGCAGACAGAAGTCCAAAGATGACTTAGCAGTATGGAAATCTGTGAGCCAGAAAATCGTGTTCTGCAATTCAGAGCTCGCTTCTGAAAGCCGAGGGCTTTTTTCAAGACCTACATGGAGAGCCATAAAACACGAGCTTTCAGAACCACAACCCGACCTGGACCACAATCCCTGGCTGAGGATCCATCCCAGGGAAGCTGCTCCCGGCAGGTCTGAGCTGCTTCCCTCCCATGGGCTGGGATGGGACCCATGGTGCACCTGGGCCATCTCATACCATTTGGAAAAACTCCTTCCTGAAGAATAATTGGCTTTTTAGTGATCACTTTGCGGGTGATTTTTAATCCTTTCTTCCCAGAGAAAGTGTAATCCCAGCAGCCACGGAGGAGCCTGTCGGAATCAGCCAGAGGAGGGCACTTTTGAGCTTTGGGAGACCTCTGGGCCAGTGGGGCCCAAGGTGCTGCCAGTCCCATTAGTTTCATTTGCTGGTCACAACCTTAAAATCCTCCAGCACAAGGCTCGGGTCGGTGTCTGTCCCCTGGCACGGCTTGTGGTGGCTCCTGTCCCTTCCAGGCTCCGTTCCCTGGGTCGCCAGTTGTGGTTCTGTCTGTCAGGAGGGGCAAAGAGCCGATGGTTTGTCAGCGAGGGGTGACAGAATCCCAGGATCACTGAGGTTGGAAAAGCCCTCCAAGGTCACCGAGTCC
>VZRO01005358.1:822491-867648 GCA_013397915.1 Daphoenositta chrysoptera | reverse complement strand
TGCCCACCCTCACAGGGAAGACTTTCTTCCTAATATCCAATCTAAACCTACTTATTTTCAGTTTGGAGCCTTCTCCTCTCACTCCCTAATATCCAATCTAAACCTACTTATTTTCAGTTTGGAGCTTTCTCCTCTCACTCTACTCTTACAAATAGTCCATCTCCATCTTTCCTGCAGCTCCTCCAGGCACTGGAAGGATTTACATCCAGCCAACCTGCTGCTGCCGGGTTTATTTTCCTTCCCCCGAAGGATTTTGCCCAGTTCTGTTCCCAATCAGTGGCAGAGACCCCCACCCTCGAGGGCAGAAGCTGGGCAGCTCTTAGGAGAGCACTTTGCTGGGAGCCAGGGCTGGATAATCTCACTCGACCAAGACCCAGAATGAAGGGCGTGGGGAGCTGGTGAGATTTAGAGGACTGACCCCAGGAGTGGCAGGTTGGGGCCGTGGGGAGCAATGGGAGGTCTGGCTCCCAGGAGCTGCTGAAGGAACAAAAAGTTCCTCCTGTGCCTGGCGTGGGCTGAGCTCCGGCCGGTGGCGAGCTCCTGACCCAGGACAGGATGTCTGTGGGATGGGAGGGAGGTTTTTTGGAAAAGAACTTTGAGCACTTCTGCAGGAAAAAGTTCTGCAAACAACTGTGTTTAATCTCGGTCTCTGCTCAGATGTGGGTGCTCGTGGTTTGCAAAGTTTGTTCAGGAAGGGGTCAGCAGGGGAACTCCAGCGTGAGGGACACTGGAGATGTCTTACTCCTTTACAGAAAAAAGATTTGAGCGGGGCAGGACATCTCTGAGCTGCCAGTGGAGCGAACTCTGAGCACTGCCTGGCCCGAGCCTGTGGTGGCTTCAGTTACAATAAATGTGTGTGTTTTATGCTCCCAGTAATTACCTCGTTAGGGGCACTTTGAAAGCAGATAGTGCTCGATCTTTTGGTTGAAACCTTGTCCAAAATGTGGAAACTAAGAGAGAAGAGAAAAGAAGGAATTCTTTAGAGCTCACAAGTTGAATAATGCGGGGACTGAGAAAACAGACCTTGGTTCAATAGGTTCTGACTCTCCTTTGTATTTATACCACTTAAAGCAGGATCAGAGAAGTACAGTTAAGAAATTCTGTGCATGCAAACTTTTGGAGCTCCGTTTTTTCCCTTCATCTTGCCGTGCAACATATAAAATCTTTGTTAAAAGCCTGTGAAGCTTTTAAGACCCCTCTGCCTAAAATTATTATTGCAAAAACGAGTCTTGCAGGATTTTGCCCCATCTGCAAGGTTCCAGCCTGGAGACATTATTTGTGAGGAATAATTGCACAGGATAAAGAGAAGTGTTGGGACCAGAGTTGGGTAAGAAATTGTAGCAGTCACTGCTGAAAATCTTGGGGTGAGAAATGTTCTGAGAAGGAAAGGACCAAGGACAGCAGAGATGATGGGACCTGGTGGCACGAGGGTTGTAGGAAACCAAGAAAAGGAATGAGGGAAGGGTTATTTAAGAGGTTTATTCATTTAAAAGAGACCCCAAACGAACAAATACACAGAAAAGGCTTTTAGCTGGGCCAGCACCAGGGATCTGCAGTCTCATGGGTGACTCCAGGAGAAGACACATTCCTTGCTTTACTTGGAATGGAGGGGAGACAAATGACAAATGACGAGAGAGAAAAATCCACACGGAGTGATAGGAAAAAGAAAGCAACCCTCAGCCTGGAAGAGCTGTGCTGGGAAAAATGCGAACAACTCATGAGGATGTTGCTGTTATTTGTTCCAGTACTTAATATTCTAGACAAAGAGGGCTGTTCTCTGAATTTCTTCGTATGACCTTATTGTGTATTTGGATGTATTTGCTGGTGACCTGGACTCTTGGATGGGTATTGGCTGGAAAATTTTTCCTTACAGAGATTGTTTTCTTGTTTCATAATAGGAGAAGTTTAACCCTTCTAGGAAAGGACAGCTGGGGCCTTGTTTCTCTGATACTGCCAATAATAACAGTTACTGGTTCCTTGTCCAAACATTCTTTCGACACAAATGACATTTTGTACAGAATATATTTTTTCCAGAAATATTTGAATTGTTTTCTAAATGCAGTGGAAATTTTGATATTGATTTAATAGCTGTGGTATCAGGCCCTTGAGGGGAAAATGCATTATATTCTCCTTTGATTTTCTATTCATCTTCTTGCTCTATTAATCTTAATTTCAGTGGATATTTCCTGTGCAAGGATGGAGTTGCTTTCTGTCCTCAGAACCTCTGCTGGTCCTCCCTCATTTTGACACGTGAGCATAACTAAATTTACTTTATTTGGGACATTTATAGAAATAAGTGAAGCAAATTCCCCTGTGCTGGTGGCAGATAGAGACAAGGAAACCTCTTGTGACAGAAATAGGTGCTGAAGTGGCAGATGCCAGGTCACTGTTCATATCATAAACAATTCTGGCTAATGTTGTTTGTATTTCTGCTTGTTTATACCGAAATGGGTGAGATGAACCCACACCACACAGCCAAATCCTCATTTTTTGGTCACCTCGTGATGTTGGCAGGACCTGGTGCTGCTGGAGAACCAAAGTCTGGAGATGCCGAGACATCTCTGATGTCTTTTTACCTCAAGAGATCTGCAGGCTTTGCAGGATCTGGGGAAGATGGGGCTGGAAAGATGGAGTATTTACACGGGGAATCAGTGGGCTGTTTAAATGTTTACTGCTGAAATTCCGTGATCACTGAGGCCTGGTGGGGCTGCAGCTCTATATTGTGGTTAAAATATCCCAACACATTTCCCCCCTGGGCGGGTCTGTGATGTGTCTGAGGTGCTCGTGTGGCACAAGGTCTGGTGCCGTTCAGCGCAGAGCAGCTGAGGCATTAACAAGAGTTCTATAAATAAGGCCAAAAGAGATAACAATAAATGAGTTTTCCTACTCTGTCGCTAGCAGGGGGAAGTTTGCAGCCAGCCAGGTGCTGGCTGAGCACACAAACCTTGGAATATTGCACTCACGAGCTGGTGTGTAGAGAGGGAGCATCTGGGATCATCCTTGGAGAGTCCCTGGCCTTTCCCAGGAATTCCTCCTCCTGCGCATCACAGCAAATTCCAAGTGCAGCAGAAAGACAGAGTCATGCCTCAGGCCCTTCCAGATCCTATAGGACACAGCCAGCACCGTGGACCACATCCATATGTTGTCAGAGCTGGCTAAAGCCTCTCGCAGTCAGAACTGCAAGCTGAATAACTGGAGCCTTGCATCAGATTTGGAAACCAAACTGTTGTGTTTCATAGCCCATCCTCGGTATGGGGAGCAGGGATAACACTTCAGCTGGCAGCCCTGGCCATGAGGTTTGACAGAATGCAGCTCATTCTTCCATGACTCTCAGCCCTGGAGTGCTGACAGCAAGAGCCTTGGAGTGGGCCAAGGAAATCGATGCTGGATGCGAGTCAGGTACAAGGCTGAATTCAGCTTGGATTTAATGTTATTGAAATACCACAGGTGGTTTCTGTTAGGGTTTGGCCTCATGTGGCAAGACTGAAGTCAGGTCAGCTGTTCGGTGAGATCCAGCCTGGAATTCTCATGAGCATGGGGAGTTGAGTGAGATTTCAGTCACACCTGAAGCACAAGATTGTCCCTTTCCTGTTTGGCTGTGAACTGGGGACCAGAAATCACAGGGGCGTGAAGTGTACACAGAAATCAGGATGGGCTCGTGTGAACGCAGGTTTTCGTTTTCTTTGGCTTAACTGGGATTTGCACCAGCGAGCTGTGACACGGGGCTGGGGTGCCTGGGAGCTGACCCTTTCCCTTGTTAATCCGTGGTTGTTTTATCAGCTTCCAGCTGGTCACAGGGGAGCCTCAAGGTGTGTTTGCAGAAGAGCCGTGGGAGGGTTTGAGCCTGAGTGAGAAACCACAGCAGCTCCTCAGGCCCTGAGCTGTGTCCATGAGTGTGCTGAGGCCGAGCCACTGGGAAGGGGACACCTTCCATCTCCAGGCTCTGGTTTATCCTGTGATTTTTTGGACCTTGCAGTGCTCGAGGATGTTCTGACAGACATTGAAAAATACCCACCAATGTAACAAGAGGGACTTTCCAAGCTGTTCAGGGATCTGGTTTGCCATGTCTTGATCAGGATTGGCTTTTACTGATATGGTTCAGTTAGAAATGCTCTGGATAAGTGCCAGAGACTGGATCAAGATGGAATTATGACCATGGTTAGGTCTGAGCAGAACACTGCCACACTCCCATGATTCCAATGTTATACCACAACCCAAGGATAATTCCCATGCTTCCTGAGACAAAGTGCATAAAAGGAGGGAAAAAAAAGTCTCTGTTGGGTCAAACTCACCAGCCAGAAGCCCAGAGAAACCTGTTGGGGTGAGATACAGACCAGAGGGGACATCACTAAGGGTGATGCCATAAGGCTCCAGAGTGGGTCATGTCATGCTTGTCGCTTGTGACATTTCTCCTTTTCCTCCTCTTTTATCAACATAGAAATACAGGCAGTTCCTCTGATGTTTTTCACTTACCCTTTTGAGGTGTTAAAGAGACAGTAAGAGCTGGAATTGAAAGCATTTCATGCAGTCAGTTGGATTAGAGTGGCACCACTTCTCATCTCTTAGCCCAGACTCCGAGTCCTCTCTGCAATCACACGGAGACTGCAAAACAACCAGCAAAGCTCTCCTGTGAGGAGCCTGGAAGAACCTTCTGTAGCAAAATGGGTACAGTGGACTATAAATGGAGGAAATGAAGCATTTCCTTGTCTCTTTGGACCCCAGAGGAATCTGAACTGGCTGCAGGGGCCAGGGGCTATCACCCACCACATCCTTGGTTCTCTAGGCTCAGTATTAGTGGGAACTGACCCCAGCCTAAGCCTCATCTCTGCTGTTATTTGCCAACTCAGTCACTGGTGATATGATCCAGGATGGTCATTAATTAGCTGGTTTACTGCCTCATTTACATTTTTACCCATGATTTACTAATTGTATTCAATTATTCTCGATTAGTGTGACAGTGAAAAAGGTGGCAGTTATTTCAGGGCTGGCTGGTTTTTAATTCCAGTCCATGAGCAGCAGAGAGGGCTGTACTTTTCTGCTGAGTTTCAGCAGTGCCACTCACAAAGGTACAGAGATTTTGAGCTATTTGACTTTATTTCTAAAAGAAGACTTTTCTCCTTCACTGGTTTGATTTTAAATATTCAGCTTGCCCTCTTCCCCCTCCTCCCCATGCACAGAGGATTTGGAGGAGTCTGGTTTTGGGTATGCTTAGCCAGTAAAATGGTCAGATATGGCTTCCAAAATATACAAATTGCGCAAGAGCTGGTTTTTACCAAAGGGCTGTTTTTTGCAGAGTCATTTTTTGCTTATAACTACGTCCTAGCAAAGCCTGAGGGACCTGTAAGGAGGATTTGTGGAGCCAGAGAGGTGGTTTGGCATTTTTTTTAATCCCTTCAAATTTCACCTCTATTTCTGAGGTTGAATCATAAATAAAAATGAGTTTCTATTAAACAAAAAAAAAGAAAAGTGCAAATCCTTCTCCTCCAGCTCTGGCTTTACCCAGGTATGCAGCAATTTTGTTTTACCACTGAAGCATCCATTGTGTTTTAGAAAGCCTCGTTTGCACCAGCCCCAGCCTGCGGCTGACGGATAAGGCTGCTTCAATTTCCCTCAGCCCTTCCCACTCCGGATTGCACATTGAGGGGGAAAATCCTAAAATCCTCCCTGGCACCCTGGGCCCGCCGCGCTCGGAGCCGCCGCCGTTCGTGACCCGCGCGGGGCCCGAGCGGTGCCCAAGGCCTCGGAACAAAGGAACCCAGTGTTGAGCCTAAATCAGGGTCCTAAATCATGGGCCGTGCTGTGACAAACTGCGCCGTGGCTGCCAGTACTTTTAAAACGGGGCTTTCTTGCCAGGCTGAGAATCCACAGAGCCCGGCCAAAGAAAACAATGGGAGGGAGCCAGGGTTCTCCCAAGCCTTGGCATGAAATCCACAATAGTAGCTTTGGCTGAGCTCCACGGACTCGAGCACATGCTCCAGAAGGTCACTTCAGAACACCATAATTGCTTGGTATTTACTTGCAGACAAAATTAATAATAATAATAATAATAATAATAAAAATAATAATAATAATAATAACGCAAGTGCAGCCAATGCAGCTGAGGGGCTCTGCTGCAGCCCCAGCCGCTGGTGTCTCGCAGTGCCCCGTTGTCTGAAGAGCTAAAAAGCAGCAGGGGGGATGAGCAGCACGGCAGGTTTGGGGAGGGAGAGTGGACTTTATGGCCCAGCCCGTCCTTGCACCCCTCAGCAGAGTTTGTCACGGCCACTCACTCACTGTGGGGTCGGACTCGGGGGTCACCGCTGGGTTCACCTGAGGAGAGTGTTTGCTTGTCCAAAAATCCTGCTCTCTGCACCTCGCCTTACTGGCAGTCCTGCTGGAGAAGTCAGGATCTGAGCAGATCATTAGGACTGGGAAACAGCCCCGAGTCTGAAGTCTGGCTGTGAACAACTCTGAGCTGGGAAGGAGGAGTGTAAAGCCAAGCTTATTCTGGATTTCAGGGCCTGGATTGGATGGTGCAAAACCCCCTCTGATACAGGATGTTTGGTCCTGATGCTCACAATTCAGGATGTTTGCTAGTGGGACCCTACAAATCTCTTATCCCTAGAAATGATCCCTCCAGCACAAGGGAAGGAACAGGGCTGAAAATCCTCGAGCTGTCTCTGCTCTTAACATGAAATATCCAAACCTCAGCCTTTACTATTTACATTTAAAAAAAGAAACCACATTTGATTATTCAGCATTCTTCTTTTACATTTTTATTGCCATTTTGCAGAGCTCTGAAGACCAGAGGAAACCTTTCTGCTTGACATATTTAATATTTTAGCACTTCATAGTGTCTTTTGACAAAAGCATCCAACATGCATATGTGTTTTGGCAGCTCTGCTTGTGGCCTCTGTTCTGTCTCTGGCCTTGAGAAGCAAAAGAATGAAAGAGGAAAAAAAACCCCACACAACTTTAAACTGGGTCAGGATTGTTCCCTTCATTTTTGTTGATAGCTCCATTTGGGATTTGCATTGATAGAGGAGGGGGAAAAAACACGTGCCCCGAGCATATGTCCTTGAAAAACAATGTCACATCTTAATTTTCTTGGGCTGGCAGCGCCTGCGTTCCGCGCTCTCTGTGATGTAGAACTAATGAAGACAGAAGTGCAAGAAAACCTATAATCAATCCCAGCACATCCCAGGCGGAGCACGCCCAGCAGCTCACCCTGCGTCTGAAATTCAGGGTGCTGGGAGAGAAATCCAGGCCGGGCAGCCATGGCAGCCCAGTATTTCTAGCTGGGAATTATTTTAGGCAGGATTCTGCATCCATGGAAAAACAGAAGCAAGCAAAAGTGCTCCCTGGCATCACTTTGTGTCAAATACTTGTCCCGGAGACCTTCGGAGCATGGCTCAAATCTGCAGAAGTGCAGTTGTTAGGAAAGACTGAAGGCGTGGATTGAGGGTTTTCTTCTGGGCATTCAGGATCTGTTTCCCTGTGTTTTAATCCCCTGTGTGCAGCCCAGGAGCTTTGTGCACATGATCTGTGTGTTGCTGATACCGTGGTGATCATTAGTAACCCCAAAAGAGATCGGTCCTTTCAGCTAGGACACTGAGCCCGGGGTGAGGGGCTGCCCTGGCCCCCCCCCCATGCCAGCACTTTTGCCTATTTCCACCCATTTTCCTTTGGTTTTGGGCAGACATTTGTCCTGGGAGAAGAGTTTTTGGACAGAATTTGTGCACACAGTGATTTTAGACACCATGAGATCCTGGTGTCTGTGGGGGGTTCCTTGGTAGCCCCTATAGCAGCAGGGGTAGAAATAATAGAAATAATCATAACCTCACCCAGCAGCTGGTGGGAGAAGCAGCAGAAATGTGGTGTGACCTTCCAGGTGTCACATAACAGCTCGGTGTCAGGGCCCTGAAAATAAAACCCCTGTGTATCCTGTCTGCCAGCCCAGTGCTCTGGGCTGCGGGGGACAGCACTGGCTGGTGACATCTCCTGATCTGGGTTGATTTACAGCCCGTGCAGAGGCAGGGAGAGAGAAATGAATAATACACACAGCCCTTTGTCACTGTGGATTTTCATTTCTGCTGTGTTATTTTAAGTCCTAACCTTAAAATCCTGTTAACCTTCAACCCTGTTAAAACTAACCCTGTAAATCCTGTTATTTTCTACCCCTCACTGTTGTAACTTTAGCAGTGTCTTAGCTGCCTTGTGTTTAAGAAAGTGAGTAGTCATTGGGGCATTAGCCCAGGAGCTGGGAATTTTTTTGATTTCCAAGTTCCCTTTGTTTTCAGAGATCCCCTGAAAGTCCCTCTGCTTCCGTGTGTTTAGGTAAAAGAGGAATCTCAACTGGCAAGTGTTAGAGAAATGCACAGAAATGGGGGGGTGCCCCAAATGTCTTAGCTTGTGGTTTTTATTCCCAGGATTTTGTAACCCTAGTGATTTGTAAATGTATGACTGGTCCCTGCCAGGAATCTGGGACCTGCTCTGGGTTGCTTTGCCAGCAAATGGTTCAGTCTTCACTAGGAAGTTACCTGTCCTTAGAAATCCTTTTTCCCAGAAAAATGGGTGGATAAGCAACGCTGAAAGATTGTCAGTCTGTCCTCTAAAGACTTTAATCCTTCAGAGTAAAAGTGAAATGCCCACCTTAACTCAGCTCCTCTCCCTGCAGTTTGGGATCTGCTGGTCCCCTGCTCCCTTTCTCCACATTCCATTCCCTAGGGATGGACATTCCATCTTCCCACTGCCTCAGCTCTGAAGGGAGTCACTCTGGGGAATCTCACAGCGCTGTGCTGTTGTAATTTTGCAGGAGTGTTAAGTCAGCACATGTTTGCTGTTAGTTTTGGCAGGGCCAGGGTCGCATCAATCGATGCTGTCCTAAGCTGAGGAGAACTTCCACAGGCTCCAGTTATTTACCTACCACTGACCCTGGGAGCAGACCCACGTTTCCACAGGGAACAGCATGGAAATGGTTAATCTGAGATGCTTGGGCAGGCATCCCCTGCCTGTCAGCTTTACATCCCTCCCAGATGTGACACCTGATAGGGAACCACTGGTGGGAACTGACTGGAGGACACAGAGGAGGCAGATAAGGAACAGCATGAAATTGTCTTTTGCTTCCCTGTGAGTGCAAGGGAAGGAACCAGCAGGTGTTTTCCAGGGGCAAATGGCATGAATTGAACACCAGAAACCCAACTCTCATCTCTCAGGATAGTCTTCCTAAGCCTCTTGTGAACCTCCCTGGGCTCTGGCAGCTCAGTCTGGTGGCTGAGCAGGTTCAGATATCTGCACATCTGTAAATAATGAACGGCAGCAATTCCACGTTCTCTCTGAGAGACAAAGCAGCACATTGAGCGCTGCTGGCAGGGAGCAGAGCCTGGGAGGACCACGCTTAGGGCTGCTGATGTGAACTGTCCCCTGTGTTAAAGGGACATCGTTGCCACGCTGGACTTGTCTGGAACCCAGCACTTCCAGCCTTCCTGGTTCCTTTTCTTTCCACCTCTCTGAGCTGCTTACTCAGCCAAAGTAAGGGCTGACTAATATTGGAAGGATTTGCCTTCCCATTCCATCTCTCCCTGTTTTGGCTTGCTCCTTTCTTTGAAAATGACACACAGCAGCTTGGATGTCCAGACCTGCAGATGGGGAAACTGAGGCACGGGGGAAGGCCCAGAGCTGAAAGGTGGCACAGTCTCAGTGCAGCAGAGAGCAGCAGAGCCAGGCAGAGACCAAGTCTCTCCTCATCCCTCGTCCTGTGCCCAAGAGTTAGAGATGGATGGCGTTCCACTTCTGGCCAAATTAATAAATTCTGGCACGGATCATCCCTGGCACATTCCATGTTCACTTCCAGCTCGTGAAGAGCCCCAGACCCTGTCTGGGTGGGTCTCAGAGCCTTCCCTGTGGCACTCCTGGATCCCCCTGCCCATCCCAGGCCCTGTTTGCATTGCACACACACACCAGCAGCGGGGAAAGGCGGTGCTGGTGCAGTGAGTTCACACCTGGAGCTGTGCCCAGGTTTAGTGAGGAGTCAGAGAGGTGAAGGAACGTTCTCCCTGCCCATTTGTCACTGCTGCTGCTCCCAGGGGTGTCCTTTAACCCTCTGAGTTCAGCACTGCCTTGTGCAAGTCTGCGTTTTGTGCTCAGTGGAGTAATTGTCCCTTCGGTGACTTGAACGACTCCGCGTGTTCGAAGAGCATTTGGGGAGTAGTGGGGGAAACCCAAGCAGATAAGCGACTTATTTAGGCAAGGTTCACATTGATTTCACTTTCTGTTTGGTTTACAGGACTGCTGGTAGTGCAGGCACCTCTTCCTCCTGCACCAAACTCAGGAGGTGGTCTGAATTCTGGTTGTCAGTGATCTCTGTGTTACCTGGAGGAGCCTTTCTGGAGATAGGATCCAGCTAAAATAAGCTAAGAAGTGAAAATAATTGGATTTTTTACCTCAAGTTGAAATAAAAAAAACCCAGTTCCTAATTTGGTATTCTGGAATACGAAGTGATATATTCAGAAGAGAGTTTGCTCAGGATTATCTAAAAGGCTGAAACGAAAGAAGTGTTGCTATTAATATATATAAAAAGAAATTTATATGACTGTCACCACGTACTGTTCTTCCCCTGGCCGGTCCTGCCAGCCAGCAGCAGAGAGCAGAGCCCTCTCCCCCGGGGAATGCTGATGTGGGATGCTAACCCAGGATGTTCCTGGGAAACCCTGGATGGCTCTGCGGGCGCTGGGGTGGCAGTGGTGTGAGCAGGGCAGAGCCAGCAGCCCGGATGGGCACTCGGAAATGTGGCCCTGCAGAGGGGCAGGGCTGCAGGAGAGGACAGAGGGATGTGCGGGGCGGGGGATTTGGCCCCGCACCAGGAACATTGCTGAGGGCAGGGTGGGAGCTCCCTGCTGCAGACAAACCCAGCCGTGGTTGAGGTGGCTCCTGAGGGCGGTCTTTGTTCAGGCAGTTTGAAAAGGAGCACGTAAACTTCCACCTGCAAGGAGCACACTGGTGTGGGGCTCAGCCAGAGCCAGAACTTTTCTGGGAGGGATCTTTCCACTGACTTCAGTGGGCTCTGAGTGCAGGTCCCGGGCGATTGGCTTGAGGTGACACACAGACTATTTCTGTCGGACAGCTTTTTCCTTCCTGCATTTTCCAAAAACACCGGCAAGAGAGGAACAAGTCAGAGCTTCATCTGTCTTGCTAAAGCAGGACTGAGGGTTGCATTATTCACCACATCCCAGGGCTGGCTCTGGAGATTGAGGGATGCAGCGCTGAAACATCCAGAGTTTTTTGTTGTTTTGGTTTTTTTTTTTTTTTTTTAAATGAGATAAGTAATCTGAGCCATTTGCTTTCTTGTTGTACAGACTGAACCAATGGAAAGGTTCAATGGAATGGAAAGATCTCTGGAAGCATTAACAACGTGCTGTTCACTTGCTTTGGCGCGTGTGAGATATTTTCTTTCTAAATTTGTAGAAACAACTAACAAATCCTGCAATGATCTATGAAAAGGGGCACTTGCCAGAAGGAGTCTCACACAATGCTTGGAATTACAGGGCTCACTGTGCCTTTCAGCTCTTTTTCCTTGAAGTTCCTTTAATCTAAACTTTAGTTCTTCACCCGTTCGTGGTGCGAGCTCTCCTGCAGCCGTCAGTACCACGGATCAGTGGAGGCCTCCAACTCTATGATTAAAGCATTAAACATCAAATTCTTCTCTGCTGCCTCACTGCAGAAGTTTCAAAGGAGTTTGGTTGCTCTTTTGTGGATTGATGTAGCTCTAGGGGCTCTGACAGCTGAATAGCTGTGCTTGGGTTGGTACACAAACTTTGCTGCTCTGTAAAAGGAGCGGGTAAGAAAGCACTGACTGATGCATCTCTAGAGACCTCATGCAAGAGCTTAATTTAGTCCTCTTTTTTAATAGAAACTTGGATCTCAAGCACTACTCTTGTGTAATGACTGGCAGAAGGAAAAACTAACAGGCTCGCTCGCTTTTGAAACCTGTCAGTCAGCTTTAAAGAGGGGCTCTGCAAACAGCACCACGTATAAAAGTGAGACGATGACCAAAGTGCTGATGAAAAACATTTTAAAGGCAGTCAGAGCGATCTGATGAGTAATTTGGGACTGGCAGCCTTTCCAAGCAGCATGTGAGGCTGTGTTTTCCTGCGGGAGTGTCTTCCCCAGAGCCGAGGCTCTGAAGGACCAGGCAGAGACCGTGGGTCCCCTTGAGCCTGAGGGGTGTCCGTGGGAGCTGTGACCCCTCTTTCTTTTTCCTTCCCCTCTTTTAAACCTGCTGCAGCTGCTGTGGATCCACCTGCAGACGTGGTGTTGGGGTCCCTGTGTGTGGATCCTGGGAGCAGGGCACGGCAGTGACAACCCTCCCACATGATCCCACGTCCCAAACTTTCCTGTGCATCCTAATTCCAGTAGAAGTCTGGCTGTTACAGCCTGTAGCTGCCCCTTTATAATTTTTTGCTAAATCATGGTCTCCCAGCACTCAGCTGACACTTTCACAATGCTTTGCAACTCCATCCCTAAGGATTTGTCGCTATATTTAATGTATTTTGCTGTTTGATTAAAGCTCCTGCTGACAGCACGCTTGGCTAGGGACACAGCAGCTCACAAAACAGGGGATGTGGTGGCAGAAGACGTGTGCTGGGCTCTGAAAGAGCTGTTATTGCTGCCTGCATTTGCAGTCTCTGAGCTGGACCTCGGCTTGCAAATCCACAGAATCCAAACCCGTAATTACTGGCTGCTGCCTCTGCTGTGAAACACTTTATTAAGCCTTTAGAGTCATTAAAGATTTTCAGGAAATTTATGGGAGCTCAGGTCATGTTGCCTGTTTGTTTATATAAGCCAGGATCTGCCAAAAAATGTGGCCTGTAGATTTTCTGTGCTCACCCACGTCTGCTCAGGGGACTGGTGGGGACTGCCTGGTTTATCTCCCACTGCCCTGTCCTGTCGTGAGATGCAGCAAAGAGCAGAGGGTGATTCCAGCAATTTTAGCGAAGCTCTGGACTTGGAGCTGATTTCTTGCTGGGGACAGTGGCCTCTGGACCTGGCAGAGTGTTGGGCTGGGGTGGGAGCTCAAACAAAGCTGCCACTGCCACAGCAGGAGCAAGGACTGAGCTCAGAGTGGTAAGAAACCTGGGAATGGGTCCCACGTATTTTAAGGGACCATTGTTCCCTCCTGCCTTGGATCTCAGGGAGCTGAGGGAAGTCCAGGGATCTCATGGCTGCTTGAGCCAGGCACGGTGTGGCTTTATCTGGGATCTGAGTTTAGTATTCACCAGGATGGCTCAGGGCAGCAATTCATATTCATGACACTAAGTCCCCTAATTTAATTCATCTGCTGCTTTTAAAAATCTTTTTTTAAAGGCTTTGCAAATGCTCTGTTGGGTCACAAACATGTGGCATCCAACGTGGCTTGCCCAGTTGTCACAGAGAGGTTCTGCCACGCTGAGCCAGCTCAGCAATGGAAGGCAACCTCCCAAATGTGTTGTGCAGAGTTTGGGGATACATTTGCAAGGTCTGTGTTCTTTGGAGACCTCAGAGGTGGATTTTTACTGCGCTGGGAGAGAGCTGCATTTTTAAAGCTGGACTTGTGAGTCCAAACTGGCAACATTCAGTGTAAAACAGTGCCTTGGTCTGTAGAGCACCTTATTACAGGATTAAAAGCACTCATACTGAAGGCGGCCAGTTGTGATTACAGCCTGACAGTGTAGCACAGTCTAAAGATAACTTTACAGCCTCCAGCTCCCCTGTGACACCAGCACGGGCTGTGCTGATGCCCCAGCAGCGACTGGTGGCTGTCCCTGCAGGAAAGGCTGACCCCGCTCTCAGGGAACAGAAAAACCCAATGTTTCTGCAAACCAGCCAGACTGGGGAGTCTGCACCGACCCTCTGTGTGGCTTTGTGGCCAGACTGCCACTGTTTATCTGTGGGTGCTCCCTGGGATTTACCCCTGGGGTGGAGGCCGGGTTTCTCTCCGGTTTTGGTTGCCCTGGCAGTGTGGGTCCCTGCTGCAGGAGCTGCCAGCCTCTGTCTCTGCCATCTGGGTGGCACTGGCTGCACATGGGCAGCACCAGGCGGGCACAGGGACGGGGGTCTCTCCCAGCACCCCATGGGATCTCTTCCAGAGGGACAGCACCCTCAGCTGGAAAGGGAAATCTCTGGATTTTGCGACTCAAGGTGCTCCAGAGGCTCCAAAGGTAGAGTAAAAGATGGGCCCTGGCCCAGTAACACAGGCACATTTCCCAGTATTCCTGTGTTAGTGAGAATTATAACCAGCCATGGCCCTGAGCCTACAAAACTTTCTGCTCTCATTTGTCTTTACAGCCCAGCAGAAGTGTAATGCAGGCTGGTAATGACACTAATTATTCGCCACGAATTTCAAGGACACAAAGCCCGTGCCAGCCAGCCCGGGATTAGATGGCTCCTGACTCTCAGACCTTTAACAGGCCACTGGTTTCTCTTTCTGCCAGCGTTAATCAGCAGAGCTTTGCTGACACAATGCCTTGGCAGCGTGCCTTGGAGAGCTCCAGGCAGGGGAGGATGAGATATACCATACGCCTCCATTTCCTGATTCGCAGTATATCGAGATATAGACAGACCTTCATTTTTTGATGTGAAAGCAGAATGAAAAACTAGGTTAAATCAGTCTGGAGGGATATTAAGCCGGTTCTCAGGAAGCCTATGCAATTATTATGCCTCATCCCAGCCTTCTTGATTGGGAACATGCCTTTAAGAACATGATCAGCCCCAGGAGATCTCCCCCGTAGCCTGGGAATTCCACCCTGTCTGCTGACGAGAAGGGAGGCTGGGCCACAGAAACTCTCCATTCAGAAGGGGAAAGCTTGGCTTCCCAATTTTTCCCTGGCCCCCTTTCCCTTTTTTTTTGTTTTTTTTTTTTTTTTTCCCCTGGCAAATTATAAATGTGCACGTTGGATTCTTTTGTCAACCAAATCTAATGGGACTGGCCTGAGCTGAATGGCTGGTCTGTGTGATGCTGGGACTGGGTTTCTTTTCAGGTGCTCACTGCCTGTTTCCAGGAGATGAGGATTAGCATCTGCCTTTGGCTGGGAGCAGCTGCGGGCGCTGTGTCCCTTGGCTGGAGGGGTTTTGGGAGCTGGAATGGATCGTGTCAGACTGGCTGGGCTTTGGCTCTGAACAGGTGCCTCCTCAGCCCTGGGTTATCACAGTTCTAGGGCCAGCAGTGAGGAATTTTTTTCTCTTTTAAAAGGTGGGAAAGTCATCCAAGGTTTGGTTTTCATGCAGATTCCCTTCTGTTCTCTGCAGGGAATCAGGCTCCCGGTTCAGCTGGGATGAGCTGCTTCTGGGGGTGAGGAGGGGAATAAAAAAGTTAATCAAACCTCAGGCAGGAGCACAATTCTCAAGGCCAACGTGCCTCGGATTTCCTTTGCTTTCTTGTGAAATTTCTGAGCTACTGGTCCCAGGCTAGCTGGGTTTTTTTCCATGGCACTTAGAGAACATCTTCCCAGATAGAGCATTTTATTGATTTGATATTCTGATAAAACCCACCCAGATCTGACATTCCAAGAGGAGAAAAAATAACTCCAGCCACTACAGCTGGAAGAATGTTGTTAAAAACAAAGTCGAGTCACCTGCTAAATTTAAAGGTTTTTAATAAAGAAGAACAATAAGGGACAAAAGATAGAGTAAAAGGATTACAGCATCCAGGTGATGCTGGGTACCCTTGGCACAGAGCCAAGAGCACAACTGCCTTAGTGAGACACNTCTGAGATTGTCACTTTTGTGTTTATTTGAGATTGTCCTAGGGCTGGAGTTATTACTTCTGTGTTTCCTGGGGTCTGGAGTTATCTTCTCTGTGTTTATCGGAGATTGTCCTTGGGGCTGTTAGAGTTATTACTTCCTAAAAGCTGAAGTCATCACATCTGTTCTTATCTAGTTAAGCTTATAGTTTGTTAGTTGCATTTCAACATATCTTTGGTTAGCTATTTTTCAACTATTTCTAGGGTAAAACAAAAGAAAAAGCATTTAATAATGGTTACATTTCTACAACGTAAGGGTTAATATTATACACATAACATTCATTATTTGCGAAAAGCCAACACAATAATATGTATTTATAACAATGTGAAGCCTTCAACCTGCTGGAGTGGGCTGCCCTCCTGTCCCCCTGTCCCTGACACAGCCCCAGCCCCAGAAGGACGCGTGGTACACACAGACAGAGCCTGTTCTTTGGGAAATCCGCCTTTGGGAGTGCCCATCCATTATGGGTCAGCGCAGCTGTTCACGTGAAGACAGCTCGAAACTCTCCCAGAGTGCTGGCACACATCTGTGGGTGTCCCTCCCGCCACCCTGTGCTCCGTCCCCCGGGGCAGCAGGGAAGTGCTGCCACCTCCTCCACCCCCGGGGGCCACGGGGGAGAGGCTGGTGGCTCTGAACACACCCCACAGATCACACCCCACAGATCACCCCCCACAAACACCCCACACATCACATCCCACACATCACACCCCACAAACACCCCACACATCACACCCCACAGATCACACCCCACAGATCACACCCCACACATCACACCCGACAGATCACACCCCACACATCACACCCCACACATCACACCCCACAAACACCCCACACATCACACCCCACACATCACACCCCACAGATCACACCCCACACATCACACCCGCTGCTGGGGACACTTGGCCCTTGTGCCACTTCCTTTGCAAACCCTCCTTGCTGACCCCTCCTTATGAAACTCGTGTGCATTTTGTGAGGTTTGACTTTGAAATAACAACTTCTGCTCTGATTTCATCCATTTCTGCATCAGCTATTGTAAAAGGTTTGAGGTGGAATTGACTTTTACTTCCCACTGCAAGCTTCCAGGGTCTGTCTTCCTCCATGTGTCCATGGAAAAGCTCTCTGTGTTCAAGGACATGCAGAGCCCTCCGTGCCACTGCCCCCTCCAGCACTGCTCGTTCACCTTCCTTTTATCCCTGCATGAAGTCACAAACCTTCCTAAGCCTGTTCTGATGGGGCCTGGGTGCCTAAATCACCAGAAGATGCAGACATTCCAAGGGGGCATGTGAGCATCTGTGTTCCCTGGGATAACCCCGTGTCCCTGTGGTCATTCCTCCACCCCACAACTGCAGGAGGAAGGGGGAGGCCTCTTAGCTCTTCTGGCTGAATAATGCTGCCAGGAGCAGGGGACAGCAGTGCCAGCCCTCCCACATGGCCCAGGTTTCCCTTCACCTCCTCCTGCCAGTGCACCTCTGCTGGGTGCTGAGGGGACGCTGGTGTGAGAGGGTGGCACGGGCAGGGCTCCTGCAGCCCACTGAGAGCTCTCAGCAGCCCAGAGTGGGAGATAAATGGACACCAAAGAGCCAGGAACGATAGTTTCAAATGTAAAGCAATCCAGTCGCTTCCAGCCAGCGGCTTTTCCCCAGCTGTTCGTTTCCAATAGAGAATTACGATCAGTAATTGATACTCTCAGATGTCTCAGTGCAATCCCCAGAGAAGAATGGCCAGGGCAATATATTTTTTTTTTTCCCAACTCACTGGAAAATTGAGCCCCAGCTGGGGCTAATAAGTGCTTTCATTAAAATACTGATCTTAATCCAAAGCTGAGAATAATGTCCCCTCTGTGCTGCAGCTCTCCTCAGCTCTGACAGGGGCTCTGCTTTTTAACAAGAAATGAAAGAGGATAAATAGACACTTCTCACCCCAACACCATAAAAGCCCCGATGTAGGATCCCAGTGAGGGCAATTTCTTTTTGATTGCACCACTGGAATGTGTTCTTGAGCCGTTCATGCAGCAGTGATGGAGATGGGGGGTATGGCCAGGGATCCTCCTGGATCCTTCCTGCTGCACTGCCCATGGATGGGCTCCCCAGGCAGAAAACGGGGGGCAGGAGGGTTTGCTGGGCTCCAGGCACAGCCAAAGCCATTCCATGGGCTCAACAGAAAGATTTGTTTTGTCCTCACCCTTCTCCATTTTCTTCTGGACAACACAGAGAGATTATTGATAATATTTACTTATCCAGAGCTTGTCAGAGAGAGGGAATTTGCAGACCACATCTTGGGAGGTTGAAGGGTTTTTCCCCCACTCTCACACAGAGAAAGAGGAGTGATCTCCCATTTTTTTCTAGGAATAAAGTCTGCATTTCCAGTTCATTAAGAAAATGTGAATCACAAGAGCCTCGTTTCATGTTTTTTTGACACTGTGTCCAAGGCTGGATATGAGTTTTGTCCTGATCAAGAGCAGGATCATGAGGCACGTCCTGCATCGAGTATAACACAGGATGCCACTCCTGCCCCTCACTTCCCTCCCCCATTTGTCCTCTTCTCTCTCTGTTACCCCTTGCATTTAAAGGTGACCCTGCCCCTGCTCACATCTTTTCTACCTGTGCTGCTCTGCACCAGAGGACTCGGATGCTCCGGGAGGAGCCTCAGATGCCACGGGAAGAGAGAGAGAACCTCGATTTCCCCTGCAAGGTGGGCAGACTGGGAACCCCAGCAGAGCCTCCTGCACATGCGTCAGGTTCCAAACACGTGAAGCTGGTGGTTTTTGGGGAAGAACTCCTGCGATTCTTGCTGGAATTCCTGCGAGGGAAGCTCAGAGGCACGGTCAGGTGATGTTCTGATAGCTGAGGTGCTTTGTGAGCAACAGCTGAACTGTAGGAAGCTTCCCTGAAATGAACCCTCTTTTTTCACCCATTCCCTCTCAGTGTCCAGCTCTCTGCCTCCGGGTTTTCTTGTGGAAAAAAGGGCATTCCAGGTAGCAGAGTTAGAAGGGGAAGTGCCCAAAAATAGAGAATTCATCAGATACCTCTGAGAACACGTGATCAGTTGCTCTCTGGGGAGTCACACAGCTCTGGGGAGTTTTTACTGCTTTAATGAGTGGCTGCTCTGGGATTTATTCTCTTTCCTGCTGCATCTAGGATGTCCTCTTTGAACAGCAGCACCTTCTCGCACTCGCTGGCCAATAAAAGTGAGCGGCCAAGTTTTGATAGTTTCACTGACAGCAAATTGCACATTATTTCTTAAGAACTGCCCTTCACTTCATTGGCACCACCTTTAATTAGTGTTTGATACCTTTTAAAAATCCTCTTGCTTTATGAAGCTCGATTCAGTTTTAAATTAAGGATGTGACATCTTGTGTGCAGGTTTTGGCTGTCCTTCAGTGGATTTATTTATATGGTTTATAAATATATTTATATGTTTTAGCACTGAACCTTTACAAATTCATTGAATTGTGACCCACACTGCATATTCTCAGGTGAGGTAAAAGTAATGCCTGTTTGACAGAGACAGGAGTAGAACTGTAATTAAAACTAAAGCATGAGGGATGTTCCACGTGGATTAAGGAAACCAAGTGGAAAATACAGAGATTTCACAGCAAATCTCAAACGTTGCACGTAGTCAAAACTAAAATTTTGACATCACAGCTGGAAATTAGTTGCATTCAGAGGCAGACAGAGCACCACAGAGCCCCGGAGAGCTGCTGCTCCTTCTTCCAGCACTTCCCCATGCTCCAACCACTGCGCCCAGGTCTGGCATCATAACCGCCCTCTACCTCACAGCAATCCAGATATTTATCCTTAAAACCAGGTCTGCGCTTCTATCTCTGCCTGCAGCACCACCTTGCACTTAGTCTGCAGGCTCTGCAGGGCTGGAGCTGCTGGCTGGGGTTTTTTGGGAAGCACCTGACCCTTGCAGAGCAGCCCCACCCTGCCCTTGCCCGCTGCTCTCTCTCCTGGCAGCAGTGCAGGGTAACCTGCAGGCACCACCCCAGCCCAGCTCCGCTGCCAGCTGCGACCCGCGCAGCTTCCCCAGCAGCCCGAGGAGGACAAGCCGCTCTTTCAGATCGCACGTAACCCTTTCTGAGCCAGCAGGCCGAGAATAGCGGAGAGAGGGCTTGGCAGCCTCCCCCGTGGGTTAAGAAGGAGCTATTTGTTCTCGTAATACTTGTCTAGGAGAGGGGTCTGTCTGACAGTGCTTTCCTGCAAAGCATCGTGTTTGCCCTGAAGCCAAATAAAACCTCGGTGTAAACTCCTGCCCAGAGAGAAGAAAAGGCAACTCAGAGGGAGTTTCTGTGAATAAAAAGGCTGTAACCATTTCAAAGCATCTCTTGTGCATCAAGCGAGCGTGATCCCCAATATCTCACACGCCTAAAAGGCTCTTTAACCTCCAGGAATAGGCACAGATGTGGGGTGGTTTCACTTCCTTCACTAAGGCTTTTTAGCTCTATGTCAGATCCTCTCCCACCTTGTGCAGTGCCCACCCCGTGAGATCCCTGATCGTTTTTCCTGATAGATTTTCCTGGCATCAAGCGATGAAGCGCTGCAAACCCGCATTCCTTTCCCCGGGCAGAGCCAGACAGGAGCTGCCTTGGGGCAGGAGGGATCGGGCAGGAGGGATCAGGCACTCTGCTCTCGGCTTTTCCCACAAATGCAGTGCTGGGATGGCTGGGAGCAGCCTGGGCAGAGCGGCTGCTGCTCGGCTGGTAATTGTGGCTTTGGGGTTTTGAGTTACCCGCTGGCTAATCCTGGGCAAGCTTCTCAGGTTTCCAGGGTTTAGCTCAAGCCAGACTGCCCGTTCTCCCACTCCCTCCAGGATCTGGTGATGACATTTGGCTTTTTCTTTGGGAAGGGGCATTTCACCACAGTCCTGAGCTCTGCCAGACCACCGGGCATCCGCACAAGTGAGGGTTGGGCAAGTGCCTCTTGATTCCAGAGGTTTTCTTTTGTTATTTCATCCACTTGAATCACTTTAGCGTCATTTCCAGTAACAAATGCACCTAATTAATGGGTAGAAGGATTATTGCCCTCTGTGGTATGTGGTCTGAATTGCTCAGCTGTGTCCCACAGGCTCCGTTGTGCTCGAGGTCGAGGGAAATCAGCTGTGAGGTCAGAGCGGGGCAGGTCTGGTTTTGGAACAGGCAGACCTGAGTTCTTGGAGAGCTGCTGCTGTGAAATCCAGAGTAGCTGGGCCATCCTGATCCCAGGTAAGAGTAGAGAACCTGTTGGAAATCCGGGAAGATAAACAGTGTCCTGACCTCCCTGAAGTCACACTTTTGTTGGAAAATTCTGTCTCTGTGACTCGAAGGCACATAAGGAGCAGGTGCACTGTTAGGGCAAACAGGAGTTAGGGGCTGAAGTAGAGCCCCTGAACACTGAAAGATGAATTTTGCAGTTTTTCAACCTCTTTCTTGGTTTGCCTGATATTTCCTGTGGAAGAAAATGTTCTCCCTTCACTGGTGCAGCTCTCTGAAGTGAGGCCAGCACAGCACATGCACGAGGTGCCTGTAGCTGCCCAGTGCTGTGGGGACCTGGAAGGGGAAGGTGCCTGGTGACCTGACAGTGGTCTCAAGTTGATCTAATTTCTGCTTTCCTTGGCTCCTGTGAAATGCTTGGTGGAAAAATAACACCGGGGCCAAATCCCATTATTTCACATCAAGGTAATCGAAGTGGTCACTTCACTGGCTGCTTCAGAATGAGCTATTTCCTCTCCCAATTAGCCAGCTCAGCCTTCAGTTTCTCTCCTCTTTGAAGAGCAAGTGGGCTGGTGGCTGATTGTCCAGATAAAACACCTTCAAACTGAGCTGGGCACAGACTTCTGAAGAAATTTGGCCATGTGAGACTTCATTGTGTGCCAGAGGGAAAGCAGCCCCAGCAATTCATTCAACAAGGGGGGCTGTGGGAGGACAATGCAAAAGAGAGAAAATGATGGGCCTCGAACTGATAGACAGCAAAATTTGGAGGACCTCTGAAGAATGCTTCAAATAAACATTTAAAAATTTGGATTAACATTTTGGCTATTATGGTACAAAGCTGATAAAATTCTCTCAGTTTGTCAGATTCTAAAATCTTTTGATCAGCTTTTCAGTTTAGATTTGTGAGGTTTTGTCAATGGTAAGTTGTAAACTGTTTATTTCTGTGTCCAAAACGCTTTGGTTCCCTTCAGAATGAGTTTTGCCCTTTTCTCCAGGAAAGGATACAATTTCTCCTGCTCATCACACGTGATCAGGTTGCCATACTGGTTTGCTTATAGGGTTATGTTTTCAGACACCAATCATAAGATTTTTGTGCCTCATTTTCCTTTCCTGTGTATTAATTCTCCCTGCTCAGCTGGACAGAAAGGCTTTTTAGCTCTGGAGGTGTTCAGCTCTCATGAAATGCTTTAGGATTCACTGATGGATCATCTCTTCTCAGGTGGAAGTAACCCTTAGCACATGTCATGTTTCAGGGGAGGAGGAGATGATTTTTCTTAGCTTACAGGTCTCTAGAAAGGTGCCTCTCATTATAATGGAACCCATTTACATCCCCAGGCTAAGAGAAAGACTAAAGCTGTTATTCAGTATTTTGTTAAAAGGTTTCCAAGGCAGTCTCTGGTCTGTGAGCAAACCCTGCTTGCACGGAACCCCCATTTCTGAGTGAGGCCTGTGCTTTGAAACCCCCACTCAATCAGAGTTTCAGGAGCTGTGTCTGGAGAGATCCCAGCCCTTCAGAGCTCAGGTGTGCTCAGGTCACTGGTGCTGCTTCAGGTCCTTCTGCCACTGAAACCCTTCAAGGACACTCTTCCTCCACCCCAGGAGATGCCTGTTCAATGAATGGGATCAGCCTACTCTGATGGGGTTTGGCCTTTTGTCAAGGTTCATACAATAAGGGAGATTGGAAGATTTTGGAGGGAGATTTTCTGCCGTGCTGGGCACAGATGGTGGCTGGTTCAGGATGAAGAGGAGGGTGGGTGGCTCATCAGCAAGTTGCTGCTCTTGTTCTTAGGAGAGATTCACCATCCTTTTGGGGATGAAAACACCTCAAATCCTTGTCTTTCCAGCGGACTGGTCCTTAAAAGACCCTCTCCTGCTTTTCTGCCGTGGTCAGATTTCCAGCTGTCTGTGTTTGCTCCATTTATCACGTGGGGCTGGCAGTGCTGAGGGCTGTGGCTGCAGAGCTGGCAGGGAAATGTCCAGACAGCCCCCGAGCAGCAGCTCAATGCCTGTGCAGGTACGGAATGTATTTATAGCTGAATGCACGGCCTGTGAGTGCACGTGTGTGCCTGGGAAAGTTTCGGAGTCGGGGGATAACGCATCTCAATTACAGCCCCGTCTGGAGCTACAGCCCTGCTCAGGAATGGAAAAGCTGCAAGGAATCCACTGAGGTTAACAACACCATTTGGTTTCCTTCGCCAGAGGGACGCTCATCAATATCTCTCTCTGTTAGCAGCAGAGGGTTAAAGCCTTGGCAGTGTTCTCAGCCTCCAGATGCAGGCAGAGTTCAGATGCAGGCAGAGGTTTTTTTGTGAAAGGCGATTTCATTGCTGCTGGGTTACAGCTCCAATTTTGCCTGACGCTGCAAGTTTCTTGAAAGCAGGAAAGCAGTGCACAGGCTGCTGGCTCTTCCCCCCCGTACGTGTCCTGTGCGTGAACTGGCCTCTTGTTTTACCCGAGTCAAGACAGATTTCTTTACAATTCGCTCCCTGCTTGGCATCACGTGGAATCTTGGATTCCCTGAGATGAGGGGCTGGTGCTTTGGTGTTTGTGCTGCACCTCGGGACAGTGCCCAGCCCTCCATGGTCACTGTGGTGGAGGAACTGGGAGAGCAGTTCCTAAATGAAGCATCATCATCTCATGCTCTGACCAGCCGAGCTGATCTCAGGACGAGGGTCCTTACTCAGCCTTGAATTTTTTCCTGTGTCAGGCTTAGAAGCAACCTTAGCACTGCTGAATCCCATTTCTTTCCCTAATGCATCTCTAATAATAAATCCCATTTTCTCTCTCTGCCTGACAAAGGACACTCCCTCCCAGAGCAGATTGCTCCAGCACAGCCCCGCTGTGCTGCTCAACTCTGCCTCTTAAAAATTTAAGCTACTTCCCCGAGGTTACACAGCAACTCTGACTTCACCAAGTGACTGAAGCACCCCTGATTGAGTGGTGGTTGTATTCCCATCTCCTCGGCGAGGAATTTTCTCTGTCTGGCACCCCCAGCCCCCTCCAGCTGCCCGAGGGGCTGCACAGCACAGCTGGGGACACCTGGCCCTGCAGACCCCCTGCTCCTCGGGGTCTCTGCAGCCCCAGCAGGGACATCTGCTCCGAGCTGAGAGCTGGCACCAGGAGGGGTTTGGCCTTGCAAGGGAGATATTTACTTTGTACAGCTTCTCTGTAAACCAGCACTGGCTGGAGAAGGCCAGCAATCTATTTAGTCTAGGAACAGCAGAGCAGGCCAGTGCCTCTGGAAGAGCCCCCCTCAGTCCAGCTGGTAACTGGGACAATACTTCCCTAAACAAGGGAAAAAAGATGCTTTATTCCTCCCTCTTGGGCATCCTTGCTCCTCAGCACTGTACATTTGTCTGTGTCTCACAGGTCAGGGTGGGGATAGAGAACAAAACCATTCAGTTCTGTGGAAATGAAGGAATTTTCATACAGGAGAAGGTTCTCCTCCGGATAATTTCTGTTCTTCTCAGCAGGACCTGCTGCAGAAATCTCTCAGAGCTGCTGCTTTGTGCCAGCCATGGCTGAACTCGAGTGCACACGGCTGCAGGCTCTGCTTTTCCAGAGCGGGGTTCAGCCAACGGGTCCTGATGGCAGAGCAAGGGTTGGGATCGAGTGTGAGGATGAAAAGTTTATATGAGACCTTTGATAAGGAAAACCACAGCTCTGTGTGTGTGTGGCCCTGGTGACAGCAACGTGCCCGTGCCAGGATGCTGCAGCCAAGGCAGGGATCCCTCACCAGACTGGAAGGACCAGACCAGGATGGAGCTGGAGCCTCCATCCTCTGTCACGAGCCCAGAGCAAATCTCCCAGGATTTATGGAGTCCCAGTCCCATGTTCTGTGCCCTGTCTCAGGGCAGCCACTGGTCACTGTGGAGGGAGCTGCTGGCCTGTGCTGTGCAGAGCAAAGGGGGTGCCAAGGGCAGTGCCAGAGCTGGGAGAGGGGCTGGAGAACAGGAGATCCCTGAATGGGAGGACACAGAGCCAGAGGGGTGCCCTGGGCAAGAACCCTCAGGAGAAGGAGCTTGAGCCCTGAATGGTGACAAGTTTCACTCATCCCACGTCTCCAGTAAGAATCCTGGGGATTCCACAAGGCACGGGAGCGGGGTGTGGGTGTCCTGCCAGGATGACCACGTGCCTTGAGGACACGTTGCTGGCCAGACCCCGCAGGGCCCTTCGGGGCTGTGTTTGTTTGGGCTTTCTCAATTCAGAGCACACGTGCCTGGCTTGGAAACCTGACTGCAGGCTGGGGAATGTCCAGGAGAGGCCGTGACCCACTGCAGGCTCTGCCACCTCACTCAAACCCCCTGGATGCAGCAGGAGGGGTTTATCCCGGGCAGATGGTGAGGGCAGGAGCAGCTTTGCAGCGGGCAGGGCTGTGCTGGCTCTGCAGGGTGACCTGGGGCACAAGGACGTGGCTGCTGCTCCTGGGATGGGGCCAGGAGGAGCAGCTCAGGGTCTGGCTGCCCTGTGGGGCCCACGCAGTGCCTGCCTGTGCTCAGTTTGGCTCTGCACAGAGCTGACGTCTCCTGGTCTGTGTCACATTATGCATTATGTGATAATTACAAAAACGTGAAAATAGAACTCGCAGTACCAAGCAGGCAGCACGCAGCTTCGAGTGGTGCCATGTGTGTTTTCCTGCTTCCCCTCCGAGGATAGATGGCCCTTCAGAAAAGAGCCTCGTGTTTGGTTTGAGTTTCTCATTACTTCACGGGGGTTCTTCCTTGTGGGGCTGTGGGAGCAGGGTTGGCTGGGTGGCACAGTTCCCTCGGTACACAGCGATCCAGCTCTGCTCTCAGGAGGGCTCAGGGCTGCTGCAGTTGCCTCTCATTCCCTGCCAAGTGCCCAAGGGGGGTTGATGTGAGCCAGTGTAAATGCTGGGTCCATCCTGGTGTGGATGTGATGGGATGAACTGTGGTTTGCCATTTGTTCCTCCCAATTACCCACACAAAGCCGGGTCCCCTCGGAGCCACCTCCCTGGGGATATTGTTCATTTTCTCGTCCTGGGTGGCACTGGTTTGTTTTTCAGCACGGGTTTCCTGGTTCACTGGCAGCTCCCAAGGCCAGCATGGAGCAGAAGTGGCTTGGGATGTGCTGTGTGTGGGGATGAATCTTCCTGTGGTCCCAGCAGACAATGGGATGTGCTGGTCTGTGTCACCACGGCAGAGAGGGAGCAGCAGGTGCTGCAGACACCCCCAGTGCTCTGGGGGCTCCTCTCCTGCCACTTAGAAATCACAGAACAGGTTGGAAGAGACCGTAAAATTCATCTCATTCCAACTCTTCTTTTACTTTCCCGTCCATTTCTGTAGTGGCCTCTCAGCCCCTGTGTGGAAATCACCACTTCTAACCCATCTCTTTAAATCTGCAGTCACAGCCAGAGGCCATTTCCAAGGTAAGAAAAGGGGGCTGGAGCATCCTTTAGCAGCACATATAACAGAATATATTGATGTTCATACTGTGGGTTGTTTAATGAGGAGCATGGCCTGATTGTTTGCTTTCTGGAGTAGTATCAACCTGTACAACAGCTAGGAGAGTTTTCATTTAGTACCTGTTTCTGTATGTAAAAAAATACAGAATTTGGCTGCGAGCTGTCATTTAAACTCAAGGGTTTTTTTTCTGGATAAAATCAGGAGAGTCCTTAGGGAGCTGAAAGTGAGCAATGGAGCAGGAAGAGAAGAAGGGGCTGATGTTTCTAGATCTTGAAATCTAGATCTTGTTTCTAGATCTTGAAAGCAGTGGGAATGGCTGGAACTGAGACTAGGACTGCACTGCGGGGCTGCTTTAGGGTGAGAAGGGGTCCCTTGAGTTGGAAAGGGAGAATGGGAAGCTGGAGGGAGGCAAGGCTGGTTCCCAACAGTCCCCTTTTGCTCCAGTCAGAGGATCTGGTTACAGAGAAAACATCCCTGGCTGTGCTGGGCTTGTGTTACAGACAAGGGGGACCCCTCCTTTCCGAGCTGGGGGCACTTTCTGTTGGCACAAATTCCTGGTTGTCCTGGATAAACCCTCATCAGGAGCTGCCCTGGGAATGAGCAGAACCTCAGGGGGGCAAAACTGGGAGCTGAAAGGGCTCCTGAGCCTGTTCAGGAGGGAGCTTTGGCTCCCTGCTGGATGTGGTGTTGCTTGGCTTTCCCTGGATTTGGTGGGATGGGCACGGGGGCTGCTGGAAACCTCAGAGAGGGAGAAGCTTGGGGCAGCACCCAGCTCCTGGGCTGCCCCAGGCACTTCAGGGCAGGGGGATGGCCTGGGGAGCAGAGGAATGGTCCTGGAGGGCAGAGGAAGCCTGGGCTCCATCCTCGTGTGCATCCCAGGGCTCCCACCCCTGTTCCCTCATTCTGGACAGAAACATGGTGGCTCAAGGATTATATCTCAAGTGTTAGGAGTGAAAAAGGCACAAGATTATGACTGAAATGCCAGGCTGTGATACAGCCCCCCAAGGACAGGCACAGGGCAGTGCTGAGCCGCTGAGGGGAGGAGGAGCAGCAGATCCACGGGGATCACGAGCCTTTGCATGGGATCGTGGCCGTTCTCTGCCTCCTGAAATCCAAGGGCTGACCTGTTTTTTTCTAGGACTGACTGAAAAAACCCCACTGTCGTGTTTCTATTCAAGAACAGCAGGGATGAGGAGAGGAAGAGGGCAGATATTCCCAGGTGCTGCTCCTCAGGCTCTTGTGCCTTTGGGATCTCTCCCGGTTTTCGCTTCCCTCTGTGAACTCCTCCTTTCACCCAGAGCATGCTGCACCCACCCCAGCCCTAAATCTCATCCCAAAGGCAAACAACTTCTCCAAAGGCACAGCTACATGGAGAAGCTTTGGGTGTGACACTTTGAGTGTCACAATTCAGTTTCTTCTAAAAGCTGGAAAGGAATTTGCCCTTTATTCAGAATCTCACTTTGTGTTGTGAGGTTTCTGTTCCACACAGGCCCCGTGTGCCTTTGCAGTATCGAGAGGAGGATTCCAGGTACAGATCAGTTCAGTAAATATACTCCCTGGTTTTTTTTAGATTTCCTAAAATACAGGCAATATGTCATTGTCAGGAGACAGCGATTCTCTTCAGATCTGTGGGCTGACTGATTACCTGAGAGCGTTTTTTTTTAAATAAGAAAAATTATTTGAGGGAAGGAGAAGCAGCATTATAAAGGATTTTAAAGCAGGTACGATCTTCCTACCCACTGATGTAGGAAGCTGATATGTCATATGTGTGAAAACAAATGAGAACTTAACAAGGGGAGGGGATAATGACTCAAGAGAAGTTTTTGCTTGTTACGCAACCAGAAATCCCAGGACCTCAGAAATATTTTAAAGTATCACATTTTCCCCTATTCTTTCAAAAAATAAGCAATCCCTCCTTTTTAACATCCAGTGCAGAGGTAATCCAGTGCTGCCTTGCAATTTGAAACTGCAGCTTGTGTGTTATCTGGGCTGAAATACTTGTGTGTTGCACAATTTTCAAGCAAGTTGAGGGGAGGGAAATAAAATGCTGAGATTGTTTTTTTTTTTTTTTGTAAACAAATCTTATTCCCTGGTAGAGTTCAGAGTCTTTGCACTCTCTGATTTGTTGCCACCCTCGAGACGTGTGAGGTCCAAGAAACAAGGCACACGTGGGGCTTGGTGATGGCTAAAAGGTGGAATTATCTCCTCCTAACAGAGCAGGCAGAGCTGAGATGAGTGAAGGGATGAAAAAGTGTTATTGATAAACTGTAATTGATAACGCTGATGATGTGTTATTGATAAACTGTTGTCGATAACGCTGATGATGTGTTATTGATAAACTGTTGTTGATAACGCTGGTAAAGTGTTATTGATAAACTGCACTTGCACACCATCCCTTTAAGGGATGTGCTGTGACAGCAGAGAAGGGATGTGACACCGTTTTCTCAGAATGAGCACTTTTAAAAGGACCCAAGGTTGTGAGGAGTGCAGGGGTGGATCCCAGATAAGGCCCGTGGGCAGGGAAGCTGCTGAAAGCGATGGCTCAGGGGGGTGCCAGGCTGGGGTGCAGGGTCTGAGGCTCATCTCCCCCTGCTTCTGAGTGAAACCCTTCAGCCCAAGAGCCAAAGTGAGGTCTCACTCCCTGGGACAGCTGAGTGTGGTCACTCAAGCTGTCACCGGGTGTGGGCCTGTGGGCAGCAGGGCAGGAGAAGGTTTTCAAGGCATTGCTGGAGTTGACTCTAAGTACAGGATACTTGCTCTGTGCTGCTGCTGCAAGTTATGTTTAGCCTCTTGGAAATATTCCCAGCCCACCAGGAGTCATTGCTGACTAACAGGCACCCCTTAATCTGTCTTAATCCCCCCTATAATTTTACACCTATTTACCCTCATCCAAATAAAAACCCTCAGTTGCTTAAGTAACGATTGATGAGGCTTTGCATCTCTGCTGGGAAATAAATGTTATAATCTCCTTTTCTAAACAAGCAAACTGGCCCTTGATGAGGCAAATAACTTCTCAGGCGAGGGAGGAGCAGGTCTGACAACAGATGCTCTGCCAGTGCCCCGAACCGACCATAAAACCCCCAGTGAGGACAGACACCAGCCCTTCCCCAGAGAGCTCATCCCCACGGGCTGGTGGCAGTGCTGGGAGCACTTCTGGGCCAACACTGGAAGGGGACAGACACCCCCTGATCCCGGCTGGTGTAAACGTGAGCATTGCTTGTGCCTTCCTGGAGCTGTGTTGGGAAACCCTTGTGAAAACAACGCTCCAGGGCTGCTCCTGCGTGCTGGCCCTGGTGCCTGCAGAATGTGGCGTTGTCAGCAAGCTGTAAAACACCCCTGGCTCGTTTGCAATGTGATTTTAAAATCCCCAAAGGTACAGAAACCTCGGGGATGGTGGCACAGCACCTTGTGTGTGTTGGGGGCCAGGGCGGGATGGCACGGCTGGGCCGCTCGGCTCTGCCCAGGAGCTGTGCCCAGAGGTCTCTGATCCATCATCAGATCCTCACAGTGTGGCCCCTCTCCCCGGCACAAAGAACAGCTCATATTCTTCATTTAATATTCCGCAGTGCTCCTGGAATGAGGGATGAGCCGTGGTTTTGTGGGACTGTGTTACCCAGAGCTCGCGTGGAAGCTGGGCCCGGTTTTCACCCACTGTGAAAAACACCAGGAAAAGTTGCCAGAGAAACCCCTCAGGTTGTGTTTCCTGGACACCAGAGAGCTGCAGGCTTGGAAGGAGAGGAGTGAATCCAGCCTGAGCACAGATGGGAGCAGCAGGAGCTGTTGAACACAGTCACAGGGAGATTTGCTATTCCCAAATCCAGTGATGTTCGGGATAACTGAGGAGGCCTCAATGCTGCACATTTCCATTTTGTTTGCCTTGATTACCCAGCAGAACAAATAGCACTGGGTGGGAAGGGAGAGGTTTGGAGGCTGTCCACCCAAATTCTCCCTCCTGGTTTGATCACCTGGATCCTTAGGTCAAAAAGCTGCTCGTGCACAGCTGAGGGGAGAATTCAGCCTCCTTGTACAAGAGTTTTCTGCTGTGGTGGCTTCCTCTGTGCAGCACAGAAGGGATGGCAGAAAAACCAGGCGTTAAATTGATGGCTGTGGCTGACAAACCTCTCTCCACTGCAGAACCTGTTCTCACAATCAGGATCTGGGGATCAGCCGCTTGGCCTTGCTGTGGGATGCTCAACTCCCAGAAAACACAGCAAAGACGAGGTAGCACCCCAAAAAGAGCCACACTTCCAGGAGTTGTCCCTTCTTTGGCAGTTCTCTGAGGCTGGAGGGGAGGTTGTGAGCCAAGGCAGAGGCAGACGTGCCCCCGAGCATGCAGGGAACAGAGCGAGGAGATTTCGGGGGCATTCTGCGAGTCCCTGCTCTATTCAGAAGGGGCTGCCTGTTTAATCAGTGACTTCCAGTGATTTATGGAGGGCTGGCCAAGTGTCCCTTGAAGTCAACGGGGGCCTTTTGGTGCCAGGACTGCAGCTGGAGGCACAGGCTGCCCGTTCTGGCAGCATCTGGGTGCGCGGCAGGCGAGGGGCAGCGAGGATAGAGCGGCCACTGAAAGTGAGGAAAAGCTGAAAGGGAAAAGCCTTCCCTCGGACAAAAGCCTGGTACAGCGTTCCTCGGAGCCGGGAAATGCACGAAATGTTGCTTTTTTCGGGGGCTTTTCAGAGCTGTGTTTTGTGTTTGAAGGGACAGCCGGCTCTCGCGCTGGCACTGCTCCTCACTGTCGCAGCAATTACTTAATTAGCATTTATTTAGATGTCTGCCTCCCAATCAGCTCTGATTGACGAGCTCATTGTCCGGACTTTCCAAATCGCTCCGTGGCTCTGCTTATCTCCCTTGTGCCGTGCAGTTTGAAGCAACCGTGGTGGGTTTGGGGCTGGATTTATTCTTCAGAGCGTTCTTCAAACCTTAATTCTCACGAAGTCAGTTTGGAGAGGTGGGGCTGGGGAGGTTATTGCCGCTTTTCCTAAATCGGGGTGATGATGAAGGGGCTTTGCCAGTGTTACCCCAAGTGAAGCTTGGAATCCCAGCTGGAGCTGGGATAGGAACAGAGGAGATCCCGAGTCCATCCCCAGCGTTGAGTCTGGGCTTTCCTTTTGTGCTTTCCTTTTCACTCTGGCCTGATGAAACCCGTTCTGGATGCCGTGTGGACAAATGATGAGCCAGGTGAAACAACTGCTGGCTGACACTCACACCCACACTGTTAAAAGGCCCAAAAAAATCACTTTTCCATCATGTGAATGTTTGGAATATCTGCATCCACAGCCCAGTAACAGCTCCTTGGAGATGTGTCCCTACACAGACCAGGCAGCTGTGAAATCTCTGTCATTTAGGGGCAAAAGCCCATCCAGGGGTGACATTTTGCACAAGCCAGGCCTATTTCAGCATCTACAAAAACTCTGAGAGGGTTTTCCCACCTCTGAATTGTTAAATCCTGAGAAAACCACGTCTTTTTATTATGCTGCTCTTTAAATAATAGCAGCAATAATTCTATACCCAGATACTTAATTTTCAAGACCCTTAGGTCTTTAAAAATCACCCCTTGCTTGAAAAGAGTTGATGGCAAGAAAATAAACTTGAAAGGCATTTTCCTGCTTCTCCTGTTGCTGGTGGAGCTCTGGACTTCACCTTTTGCAGCCAGTTAGAAAACACAAGGACAACAGATATGGGAGGAGGGATCAACTCCCAGCTCCTGTGAGTTTTGGTATCAGGAATTATCTCCGTGTTTCCTGTGCAGTTCTCTGTGGGATGGATGCTGAGGTGGTACTCTGATCCCAGAGGTGTCAGGATTTCCACGAAGGATGAAGCAAACCCCCTAAAGGCAGTGAAATTCTGCAAAATGCTGCCTGCCTTGGGCCAGCCTGGGTTTCTGTGGGTAACAGAGCTGTTCAGCAAATCTGGAGGCCATGTGGGGTGTTGGCTGTTAAAGCTGGAAATGGGAAAATAAATATCCCTTACGTGGCTATTTGTAGAAATTAGTGCAGGATTAATACCTAGAGAGGCACGGAGGAGAAAGGGAGAGGGTGAGAAACACCTTACAGCAGACTCCTGCAGCACAGACTGTCTCACAGGGGACGGGACAGCTGAAAATTCCTACTCTTTCCTGTGGCTGGATCGGATTCCTTTGGTGGAAAGAGGGCAGGGTGCCCTGGGGAAATATCTGCACAGCCCCAGGCCCCCTCTGACATCAGGTCAGACATTCCGGGTCACATAACTGGAGGCTGCAGCATGAAATTTAATATTTCAATGGATCAAGTGCTCCTGGCACATGGAGCTCCTGCCTGGATGGACTCGGTGAACTCAGCACGGGGAGAGCAGAGGGTTCAGCCACGGCCTGGAGTGGGAATGGTGGAGCTGAGGGATGGATAAACCTGGGCTGCACTTCAGTGGTCACCCACTGCCCGTGGTGGTGGGAGATGGAACTCGGCTGGGCTGGAAGTGGGACAGGGAAATTATGTTGTGGTTTTCTCTGCTCTATATGGAGCAAGAAAAAAAAAAAGCTTGGAAAATAAAAAAAACTGGGGAAAAAAAAAGTGAGCCTTGATATGCCCAAAAGGAGGAAGCTCCACTTTCATCTCGTCCACTGGCAAAGTCTAAAATTAAAGCCTAAACAATAATAAAAATAAAAATAAATTGAAATTAAAATCTAAATAATATTTAATGTCTAGGTCCAGAGAGGAAAAGTTAAATATTGCACATATTTAAATATGACTGACAGGCATTGCAGTGGGGAGACTGATCCTGCACCGAGATTCTCAGGTGGTCTGTCCCCTCTTCCAGAAAAGCAAAGCCCAATGAGTCACCTCCAAACCCCACTTTCAAAGCTCAAATCACTTTAAATCAATTTCTGCTGCAGGTGTCCAAATAAGCTCCCGTTTCTACCGTCTCTTTTGGGTAAAAATAGCTTATCCTCTGACATCTGCGAGAGGTGAAGGTGTTACCAAGCACTGAGCTGTCAGAAACCCTGTCATCATTTTATTTCTGGTTGTTTAAAGTCCCATTAGTTCGATTTTTGTTCTTCTTTTGTGCTTATCACCATCCTGTGCTGGGAACGGGAGCGCGTGGCTGATGGGGAGGACTCCCATCCTCTGCAGAAGTGGCAGGGAATGTTCCACAAACGCATCCCCTGCCTGCAGTGCAGCCTGAGCTCCTTACCACCTTCAGAGCTCAAAGCAGTGTGCAAAACTAAGACTGAACAGCAAATCCCAAAGCAAATTTTTCCTGCAGATTTGCTGGTTCACCTAATAAAAGGCTCAGAATTCCTAGAACTTTTAAGGCCTTCTGGAATTTTATTGCCACTTAGGCTTGCCCTCTGATTTTTTGTGGAATAAAATCCAGATTTTCAGGATGAGACGGTGTGAGCAGTGTTAATAGGTGTCATTTTGCAGAGTGGGAAGTGCTGGATGTGAGCAGAGGGAATCTTGGAATCACAGAATCATGGAATATCCTGAGTTGGAAGGGACACACAAGGACAGGACACCCCAAGAATCCACCTTGTGCCTCTTGGGGCTTGGGCAAGGTGCTGCTGCTGCTGCATTTGCTGTTTAATTCTTCTCATTTTCTGTCTCCTCCTCCTCATTCGCATCAAACCTTTTCCTGAAGAACCTTGTTTAGGGATATCTGTGCCCATTCAGACTCTCTGCCCTCTGCTGAAACACTCTAAACCTCCCCAGTTTTTTAAATTTCTGCTTAAAGCCTTAAAGATTTTGCCCAATTCTTTGCTACGCATCAGCTGCTTTTCAGTGAGGGCAATTTAATTCCTATTATGAGCCAATATCTCATAAACTCGTTTCTTTTGGAGCCCTTTTCCAGTCCCCAAGAACATTATTTCCATGCCTTCGTTTCTCTTGGATGGGCTCTCACATTGCAGCTGCCCTCGGTTGATGCCTGCAGAATTCTGAACTGCTGCTTTGGCTGGGATTTTTCTCCATGGATCACCTCCCAGTAACTCCCAGTGCCTTGGTGTCCTGCGGTGTCTGAGCTCTGCCTTCAGCTCCATTTCTTCAGTTTCCCTTTGATTTCACTCTTTGCAGTCAAGTCTCAAGCTCTGACAGAGGTAAGGGATGTCATACATATTACATCTACCAAAATTACAAATTATTCATCACAGCTCGATTCAAAGGCAGCTCTGTCATCTCTCCTACTGCTTCTCAGAGATCCTGAAGCCTCCAGAGTAAAACTCTTCTGCTGGGAGAGGTTTTTCTTTTAGGCAAGAACAGAAGGAGCTGAGCTTGAGAAGGACAGACTGGAATCTCTTAATCTGCTCTGGTGGGACCAGGGGTCAGGGCAGCAAACCATCCCACAAATGCTGCTAATGGTGAGATGGCTGAAAATCAAAGCAGAGACCAGATTTGTCCTTAGACCTGGGATAATCCTGACCAGGAAATCCCCAAGGACTTCATTTCTTTATGATGAGCTTGGAGGATTTCCCTGACTTTGGGATAGCGAGTACTTCTCTCAAGAGTCTGTTCAGTTGGGATGGACAAAGTGCACCTGAGTTGATATTTAATTGAAATATTTAACTGAAAACATACCCAAAAGGCTGCTTCCCTGAATTTCTTGTGTCTGCAGCATTGACCAGAAAATCGATTGCCTGTTTATACTTTTCCATACAGGCTTCAAGGGCTCCCTGTGGTGGTGCAGCCTTGCCAGCCCCTGCCCCTAAGGATACCCTGCCATCAAGATGGTTCTTCCACACGTGGCAGAACCTCCTTCACGTTCTTCCTTGGTTTTCATGCCCAAATTCCCACTGTAACTCACTTCAGGCAGCTCTGCAGGGCAGCGAGGCTTTGGGGGGGATGTGTGACCCACCCTGGGGTCTGCACACCCACGAAACCCTGAGAGCAAGCCCTGCCTTGATACAAAAACTATAAAAAATGGCTTAATTGCCAGGGACTGGGGTGAAGTTTACCCACCAAACTTCACCTTTGTATTTTGCTTTGTGTGGAGGACACAGCTCTCCCAAAGCACAGAAAACTTCATTTGAGATCCACTGAGTCTCACAACCAGATAAACGTTTCACATCCCACCCAAAAAGCACTGCAGCTTGTGGGCGAGCTGTTTTGAGGTGACCAACCCCATTTCAGCCCCTCATTTTCCTCAGCAGCCCCACACTGAGAGCGATGCCAAACAACAAAATCGCGGCGACTCGGGGACGGAATTTGGCTTAGCTCTGAAAACTGGGATTTTCTATCTCAAAAACCCCGCAAAACGCAGAAGTCTCATATCTCAGATCCAGCCTCGGGTTCTCTTTCTGACACAGCTCCTTCCCTTCTCCCCTGCCCCTGCGGAGCGCGGCGCTGCCGGAGCTGCTCCTGCGGCCCCGCACGTCGGCAGTGGCGGCGGGGGCTGGGGGCCAGGGGGTCTCACCGGGGGCGGACCGGGGCGTGCTGTAACCACAGCAACCCCTCCCCTGCCCTCGGGACCCCCGGGGCTCCCCGGCTGCCACGGGGGCTGGGAGGGCTGGTGGCGATCAGCTGGAGATGGAGCGACATCCCGGTACCCGCCGCCGTGCCCTCCCGGTACCTGCGGGCTGAGCGGGCTAAAAGGGGAAAGGAATCTGTTCCCAAATAACCCGCTGAGGGTGGCTGCTGGACACCCCCATCCCTTGGGTCTCCGTGACATCCCTGGAGGAAGCGGGTGGGGTTTTTGGGAGCAGTGTCAGCCTAGGGGAACTGTCAGGTATCACCTGTGGGGCCGGCAGCTGCCAAACCCCACTTTTCCAAGCCATTTTGGGAAGGATGGGCTTTGTTTGAGTGTGTGGATACGTCCAGGCTGCCCTGTAGGAAGCAGAGATTCGGAGAGGGTTGGAGATAATCAGTGATCCCTTTTTGCAGGTGGAGCAATTTTGGTTTTCCCTGGGAGGGGGTTGGGGTGGGGAGGGAAGGAGATGGCTCCGGTGTTCCTTGGCTGGGATGAGACGAGAGCAGCGCTTGCACTGAGCCCCTGCAGCTGCGGCTGAGGCTCAGAGAGGGTCAGAGCCTGGGGGAGAGGAGCACAGAGCTCTCCAGAGCAAGGTAAGGCTGAACTGGACTTTATTTGGGGTTTCTTGAAAAGATTGTGTTAGTGGGGTGCTTATTTGCAAGGTCTTGTGTGTGTAGCGTGGTGGGAGAAGGCAGGGAGTGAAGGTGTGGAGCTCAGGCTGGTGTTGGTGATATCTGAGGCTCTTTTTCTTGGTCAAAGCAGCCCTGGTTTTACTGGAATGGCAGAAGTTGGACAGAACTACCTGGAGGAAGGGCTAAATGTTGGCAGGAGGAGCTGGTGGAGGTGAATGCTGGTAGAGAGGGGCGTGTTTCATGTCCTGGTGTCTCTCAGGGCGGGCTGTGGGGGAAGAGTTCCCACTGGGTTTTCTTCTTTTGCTGCGGTTGTGCTGCCCCCTTGTAGAAAATGTGAAATTTTAGGAGTGTTCTCGGAATTGTGATTGCTTTATCTCCCTTCTGCAGAGTTGCAGTGAAATACGAAACTCATGGCAATGGTTTTCTATTTCTGTTAGAAATGCCTTCCAAAATGGGTATATTTAATGTATAAAGTTGCTTGGAATGCCCAAAGGCCCCAATTTAGCAAACTGCAGCCATCTGTTCTCGTGTGAATTCTTTGCAGGGCCAACACCTGAAGCGCTATGGGAATTTTTTTTTCCTCTTTTCCTGAGTGAGCAGGGATCTGTCATAAAGACACCAGTGCAAAAGGCACGGAATTCTGTGAGTCAGGGCGATGGAGTTGGTGAAACATGAGGTCCGTCAGTCGGTTCAGGTGGGCTGGACTTGTTGCATTTTGCTGCTGCCCGGTTTGTCCCGGTGCTGCAGGGGATGGTTGGAGCCGATGGCTGAGGTAGCACATTCTCTGTGCAGGGCTCCCGCGGTGTCTAGACCGGGCTGGTCACTGCCCAGTCATGCTCCCGAGGCTGAGCCCGCAGCTCTGCTCTCTTGTGGGCTCAGCACCTGAATCACAAAAATGCAAGAACTGCAGCAATGGCTCTGATACGATCTCATGGCACAACCATCCGGGGCCGCAGGCACTGCTGCTTAACCTCAGCTTTATTCACGCCAGACCAGCGAATTACAGATTTAGGATTTGCAGCTTCGCATCCTAAAGCTGTGATTTTGTCCCTGATCACTGGGGCTGTTCGCTTCTCTCCCCTAACCCCGGTATTTGTTTCCTATTGCCAAACCTCTTGAGAAATGTCAGTGTCTGCTGCGGGATTTGCGTTGGACAAGTACGGTCAGAGCTCATGGAAACACTTGGGGAAAGCTGTGTCCACACCTGGCTGCGTTGATTCACTCAGGAGGCTGAGAAAGAATCCTGGATCTGCTCGGGCTTTGCAGGGAGGAATTGAGAAATGAAACAAGAGTTTATCTCCCTCTTACGGCCGAATTCCGAACAGCCGCGCTGGGAAGGGAGGGAAGGAGCAGGAATCCTGCACAAGCGGGTTGGGGAGAGACCCCGGCTGCTCCCGGTTAAACCGAGCTTCTGTAGGGAAACGGGGGAAAAATGCTTTTCACTGCAGTATAAACCACAAAATATCTGTGAAGGAGTTAAACCGCACCAGGCGTCTGTGAGTTTGAACCCAGAACTGGCCAAATATATAATTATGGACTCATAGAATGGCTTGGGGAGGAAGGGACCTTTAAGATCGCAGAGATAATGGCAGTTTGGTTCTGCTCCTTCTGCTGAAGCCTGCTTGAGTCAGTGTGACCCGCTCGGAAACTTCCTTGGAAGCTGCAAAGGGGCTTGAGGAAGCCAAAATCCGCTCAGGTGGAACTGTGACCTTGGTAAGGTGATCAGCAGCTGTGGTTTCTGCCTGGCTCTGTTGGTAACCTGCTCCAGGTTTCATTGCAAAGCATCTCTGGAGTTGTTATCACAGAACAGGTACAGAGCAAGTGCCTCAGGAATCCTCCCTTTATTTTATGTAAGATTTGTGTAAGAAGTTAAAAAAAAATCAGAAAATGCCTATTAATTTATAGCAAGAATCAGTTTGACTTCAAGAATGCATTATAAACACATTTATCGCTTAACTCCAGTACTTGTAATTACGTTTATCTTGGGCTGAAATATGTAAGTTTGTAAAAATGGATTGCTTTGCGTGTTTTATGTGCATTACATGTACGTTTTTCAGGGGTAATGGGGGAAAGGCAATGGAATTCTGCTGTCAGTTTTCTAACGTGACAGCATTTGGAACACAGTCAGAGGCACAGAGAGATCAGAACTGTTGGAAGGCTGCAGGCCAGGGTTTGATGGAAGAAGGGAAAAGAGAGAGTGGGAAAATAAGGGAAGTTCTGCAGTGCTGCAAGTGATGCTTGAGCAAACTTCTCAGTTTAATGTCAGCTTCTTGGTTCCTTGAGTGTCTCAGACCTCTCTGCCTCCCCAAACTCTTCAGGCTGTGTTTAACACACCCAGCACAGCAAAACCTGACTCGTTCCTGAGCTTCAGTCCAACATCCTGCTGCAGGGACAATTTCACTTCTACAGTGGGTACAGCTTTGTCCTTTTGTTCTGGTGTGAAGTTTTCTATTTCATCACTGAGGTTTTAAGGCTGGAATCCTGATTCTGGCTGTGACACTGACAGGATTTAACCACGGGGCACTGCACAAGTCCTTCATCACAAGGACTTGGTGGCTTTTGTCACTGTCCCTTTATGTCAGGGGTGCTTCCAAGGCTCTGAGCCAAAGCAAGGACTTCAGAGCCCAACCATGAAATCCTGTGATCCCAAACTGGCTGCCCCAACTCTTCAGGTGCTTCTGCTGTGATCTGAGGCTTCCCACAGCCACCAGAGCTGTGCCCCGGCTGGGCCCCACCAAAGGCACAGCAGGGTCAGAGCTCAGAGTTAACACAGAGAGAACAATGCAGAAGCCTTTTTAAAAGTCCACTGGCTGAGTCTGTTCTCCTTCACTCATCTTCTAAAGCAGCTGTCAGGTAGGAAATGCAGGTTCAGGTTCCCTCCTCACTGCAGTAAATCCAGCTGCACTTGCCACAAAAACCCTGAGCTGGTGTCCCTGCTCCCTGACTGCTCCTATTGTCATCCAGAATTTGCCTAAGCACAGTCAGAATCCTTTTCATTTGCTCTTTCTAGACTCTTAAACACGTTTTTTTCCCCCTGAATAATGGCTCAGTTCCAAAGAAGTGGTTGAAAATCCTACCAGGAGGTAAAAGATTCGTTTCTGTCAAGAGCTGCCTTTAAGGCCCTAAAGGAAAACATTTATTACACATTTGGAGCAGTCTTTAACCCCCCAGAACAACATCCAGCAGAGAGCCCTTTACTCACACAATCCTCACAATATCTTACATTTTTTGAGACATCTTATATGGAAAGGATACTAAAACCATCTCATTTCATGATAAGAAACAACCCCACGTTGTTAAACCTGGATCAACCCATAAGCTGTGTAAGGTCACACCTTCCTTAGGGTTCCAGCCATCAGAACTGCTGGATTTCATCAAGTAATTTCTCCTTAAGAAAAAAAATCTGAAGAAGCCAGGCCTCAGAGATGCTTTTTGAGGTGTTTTATTGCAAAAAGGTGTGGACATTTGCTGGCAGAATAGGTGATCACATTCTCCATTTGACTGTCATCCAGAGGACACTGCATGCATTCAAGCTGAAAGCATAGGACAGTTTCCACCAGGCACCTGAGAAAGAAAAGTCTTCCAAGCTGAAAGAGACAAATTTCCACCTACTCTGGTGTGCCCTTTGCTCCCCAGAGCTCCCTGGGATCAGCTATAGGCACAGCCAACTGTAAACGTGTTCCTGTGTTGGACAGAATTGATCTGAATGATTGATCCTGGAGCTTCATCTCCAGTTTTGACCAGGAAATGCCCTTCCCAAAGCAGGGAGTTACACCTGGCTTGGCACCTGCTGCTCACTGTTACCCAGCAGAGGTGCACGAGGCTTCCTCTCCTCTGGCTTCTGTCAAAGGAAATCTGACAGCTCCACTTAGTCTCCAAAAAATACCCCACCCCCAAACCCTCTTGCCTTTCTTTGTGCTCCTTGTAGCACCTCAAACCGCTTCCCTACTCCCTCCAGACAGCAGACAACTCCCTTTTTTCCTTCCCACCCCCTTGCCCAAAGGCATGACTAATGAATTCATGCTGCTTCCTGCAGTTCACAGCAAAAACCTCTCCATGCTTGGGCTGTCCCTCCACAGGCAGAACTCCAGGTGCACCTGAATTTCACCATTTCAGTGCCCATTTCCCACAGGCCTAATAAAGGTTAATCATCTTTGGCAGACAGCAGTCCTGCACCAAAGGGAACAAGGAATCCATGGCCAGGCTAACAGGGCATGTTGCAACTGCAGCTGCTCAGCAGCAGGATCTCCCTGCAAGGAGAAAAAAAAAAAAAGAGAGTTTAGAGGATGTAAAGGCACCTTCACAAGTCAGTGCATTAGGACAGATTAGGATATATTAACAACTGCACTTTGCTGTGGGTTATAATGGACTTTTAAACTACTTGAACCAGACAAATGCAAAAATTCAAGGCATTAAAGCTGCAAGTCACAAGTAAATAACTCAGGATGATGCTGCAGCCACTTAAACTTCTCCTATTAAGCTCAACCCCCATGCTGGTTTCTCTGATAATTCCAAGCATTAGAAGAGCTATTGTAGGTTCTTACTCCTTCTAAGTAAATCAGCTGTAGATTATGTGGAGTATTTTTGCTTTCAGAAAGCCCTGGCAGATGGAACGACTGACAATTAACTTCCTTTCATGCAGCATGGTTGTAAGTTCCCCAGATTGAAATTTCCCTTCAAGGCAGTGGTTCCTCAATATCCAATTCAACCTTTGGATGCAGGGCCTTAGCAAAGACGGGCACATCCTGTGCTAAGACAGAGCAGCAGTTACAGCCCCCCTGAGGCCCCTGGAGTTATTTTAATCACAAAAGCCAGAATGAACTTGTTTGCCACAAAGGCACCCTCAGTCCCTGCAGCTGGCAGACCCAGGTTGCTCTATTTAAACCAGTTAATTTGGAGTGAACCGTTTTTCACTCCCAGAGATGTTGCCCTTACTCCAGCAGGACTCTTCTGGTCAGTGACAATTCAACCCTCCAGGGTTTGTTGTAAAGCAGAGTTATCTAGAACTTCCAATGCTAAACCACAATAACTCGTCACCACTCTGTTCTCATCTGTGTTTCAGTACATGAGGTATATTTTTAATCCATCTGATAGAGTTCTGAAGGCAATCCAGCCACTTCCATGTCAATGCTGCTGGATATGCTTTTTAATTTTTTTTTTTTGGATGTGCTTTATTGGAATAGAGGGCCTTTTGGCCTGATCCAAACCCAGCTCTGGCAGAGTGCAGAGTGTTCCTTGATAGCTGATTTACATCATCCCTATGTCTTAGTCCCAGTTATTTTTAGCAGCCAGCAGCTCAGAGGGCTGTGTGACAATGACAACAGGCTGCTGATCAAAGTGTCCCCCCTGCCAAGCCAGGCAGGGTCAGCCCCCTCTACCCTCTATTTGTTGTCCAAATACAGAGATGAGGCACAAGGAATGTCAGCAGCGAGTGCAGAGATAGCAGACCTTTAGGAGGCATCCTGAGATGGAGCAGGAGGATCCTTATTCTCAGGCTCTGGAGGAGGAGCTGGCACATTTTCCTCTTTCTTTTGTGCAGCCAAAAATTCATGAATCGCCCTCTCTATCTGAGGCCTGAAGATGTGGTTTAGTTTTGGATCCACCACCTGAGAAATAATTCTGTCCACTCCAGCTTCCAGCATTCCTGACCTTGAACAAAGACAAAGAAGTCATTCAGCTCCTCTGAAAAACTTCTCCCCAATCTCCTCCAGCAACTCTCCAGGGCCCTCCTGTCAACTGCAATTAGCATTAACACGGTGAGAACTGCAGCCTACTCAGGAGATCCTTAACAGGGACTTGTTTCACTCACCTATTTCTCTCCCTGCTCCCTGCAGAATTAACAGCTCACATCTGGTCTCCCAGGTACTTAAATGACACCTTGGCCAAGAGCCACTTTTAACAGGGCTCCTGTGGAAACCAGGTCAACACGAAAGCAAACAAACACATTTTGGCACAAATACACTTTGGCACAAACAGAGAAATGAGCTATTCTGAGGAGGAGGGCAGGTGAGAGCACAGGATTTTTTTTGGCTGAGTGGAAGGAGAAGAGCCCTGCCCCCTAAGACCAGGACTGTCCCTTGCTCCTTGTAACAGTCTAGACAGAGGGGTAGGAATTACAAAAACAAGACACTGAGCACACAGCAGAGGTTCTGGACTGAGCAGCAGGAATTGAAGTCACTGATGACCTCAGGGGCTGCATCAGGCTCCTGGATCGTGGGGCACAGGCTGTCTGGGAGGCTTAGCTCATGTCTGCAAGGAGAGGGACAGGAAACTGAGAGGTTCATGGCACTGGGAGAAGGAGCCACAGGGTAATGAGGCTGAGAAGGATGCAGGGACAGAGCACCTCGTGTCACCTCCAGGTGGGCAGGACACACAGCTGGACTCCTCAGACTCCCCGGGACTGGGGCTGCTCTTTACACCACAACATTTCGTGTGCAATGCCTTGTCCTCCTCTCCCTGATTAAAACTCAGCAGCTCTGGGAAGGAGATAAGCTGTCAGAGTCACAGAATGGTTTGGCTTGGAAGGGACCTTAAAGCCCATCCAGTGCCACCCCTGCCATGGCAGGGACACCTCCCACTGTCCCAGGCTGCTCCAAGCCCTGTCCAGCCTGGCCTTGGGCACTGCCAGGGATCCAGGGGCAGCCACAGCTGCTCTGGGCACCCCGTGCCAGGGCCTGCCCACCCTCACAGGGAAGGAGTTATTCCCAATATCCCATCTAACCCTGCCCTCTGTCAGTTTGAATCCATTGCCCCTTGTCCTATCCCTCCAGGCCCTTGTAAAAAGCCTTTCTCCATCCCGTTGGCTCCTTCAGGCCCTGCAAGGCCACACTGAGGTCACCCCAGAGCTTCTCCTCTCCAGGTGAACAATCCCAGCTCTCCCAGCAGAGCTGCTCCATCCCTCTGCTCATCCTGGGGCCCCCAGTGCAGTGTCTGAATCAGCTGGACAGGAACTGTCCTGTGCTGCAGGAGCTCAGCAGTGATTGCTGCTGACAGGGGCTGGACTCTACACACACACCTCTGGCATCCTCAGGACTCCTTCTTTAAAGAATCTTTAAAGGCTCTTTTCTTTCCTGAAAGTTAAGATCAAGCTCATCCAGCTCAGTGCACCAGGCACAGCGTTTTTGCAGCAATAATTTGGACAGGAAATATCAATATTTCACCACTCAGAACCACCCATTTCAGGCAGAGCAATAATGTGCATTTTGGGGAGAGTTCAGACTGCGCCCACTCTTCCAACGAAACTCAGGGAGCACAACAGAGAGGGGTGTGAAAAACTTAATCCTGCTGATCGTCCCTCGCCTTGGGTGATTTCTGGCTTATCAATCATGGTTTGCTGAGCAGGCTGCTGCTCACTTACTGAATCACACTCTGCCTCAGCCCGTTCCGTAACTGGTTCTTGTTCATGGCTGGGTTCCACTCCTGCTTGTCCAGGTGGGTCGAGACAAAGTTGTCCACTTTCTGCCTCAGATTCTGATAGGCTGGCTAAAACAAATAAAAATAAACCCACTTCAGCAGCTCAAATACCTCCAAACACCCCCCTGCCAGAGCCCTTCACAGTGCATCTATTGTCACACACAGCCTGCTCTGCTGTCTGGGCTCCCCTCCTGTCACTCCCCGAACAAAGATAATCCTGTTTGCCCTGAGAACACAACTGGAAATCGCACAGAACACTCAGTGTGTTGTTGTAATAATTCAAATAGCTGGCTAGATGGGGGTTGAAATTGTAGTGAAATGCAAACCGTGCAGACAGAGGTTGTTTGAGCAGAGTTCTCGTTGTCTGGAAACCCTCCACCCCAGAGCTCCTAGGAAACTGGCTGAGCAATATTGTCACTAACCAAAAACTTGAATTATTTGCTTCTGCGGCATCAGCAGGGAAGATAAAAATAAAAATATAAAATTGTAATTTTAAGAATAATTATAAATATCTGAGTTTTATCAGAGGAAACGTAATTCTACCGAACAGGAATTTAACTAACAAATCCACGGAAATACCCGGGACCATCCACATCCTGGGTGCAAGGGGAGGACACGAGGGAAGCAGGGATATTTCAGAGTTTGTGCTCTGGTGTCTGTCCCGGGCAGCGCTGTCAGAGCTGCTCCCTGCAGGTGCCACCACAGCTTTGGGAATGTCTGTGCCAGGTGCTGGCCCTGAGTGAGGACAGCAGATCCCAGGACAGGGCTCGTGCTGGAAGCATAAAACTTTAGGAAAAGATTCCGCAGGCGTTGGATTTTGGCAGAGTCACTGTGGACAATCCAAGCTGTCACCGACAGCCCAGCTCCAACACTGACAACAAATGAGGAGGAGTTTGTTGTGGCTGAGAAAAATTAATGCTAAACAACAGTCTGAGGACATCTGCTCAAGAAACAGAGGCGAAACATTTGGTTTGAGAATACAAGAATGTGTGAGAGTATAGGGATTCTTTAAAATATACGCGTAACAGCAGCACTGTTCTTATGGGAAGCTGTTTTTCCAGCAAAGCCCGGGCTGGGAAATGAAAGGCCGAGCCCGTTCCTGCCGGGGTGTGCAGAGGGCTCGGGGATGTCCCGGGAGCAGCCGCGGGGGCGGGGGGGCCCGCTCGGTGCCCGGCCCCGGTACCTTGGTGTCCACGTCGGCCAGGCAGTCGCGGCGGAAGCCGTCGAAGAGGCCGCGGCTCTTGAGCTGCTCCACGATGATGGCGATGAGCTGCGGGTCCCCGGGCGGCAGCGAGGCGGGGTCG